>CM042162.1:82605343-82640343 GCA_023376005.1 Doryteuthis pealeii
CATTTCCAACCTCCGTTTTTGGTTATTTTCTCATTAGGAACGTTTTGTTAGGTTTTAACATAAAATCCAAAAAAGCCTTGTATAGCAACATATATAACTAGAAACAACATCAACTTGCCTTCTTTAGCAAGCCTCTTTGGGACCAATTAATTACCGGATATCTGAAATCTCCAGTTGATAGTCACTTAGTATTGTATTAACTCAACGCCTATATCCGTACGGCCATGTCCTACTGGACCAATTAAGTGATCATTTTTAAACCTATTGTTCGACAAGAAACATCTAAAGGCGTTAAGTGACATCGGTCAATACGTGTGTATTATAACAATAAAGATGAGACAACAGTCCGAAAAATAAAATAAATGATATGAATTATCAGTATTCATCCAAAAACATTCAGACGATATATCTTTATTGCTTATATACAATTTGTATGTTATTTATTATTATTATTATTATTATTATTATTATTATTATTATTATTATTTTGCCTTTGAGAGGTTTTTTCACGCCAGCTTTAAGCTGATGGTCTTTCACTGGAATCTAAGAGACAACAAGTCTCTTGAGTCTCCAGGACTCTTCTGTATATTCTAGCCGATCTTAACAATGTTGTTGTCTGGATGGTTTTATTATTATATTGATATATATGATTATTTATTATTAATTATCTTATTAGTTTTTCACTCCCACTAAGCTGGAGGTTCACTGGGAGGCTAAGTGACAGCAATCTCCTTGTGCTCCATTATTATATTATTATTATTATATTATATTATTCATTATTATTTATTATCAACAATATCATCATCACTATCATGTTAGTAATCCGTGAAAAGAGGGGGCGAGAGGGGACATGATTTATATCATTTCATGTACAATCAGTTAACTTTTTAATTTGTTTACAATATTTCACTACAAAAAATAAATGCTTCTGTTAGTTTGGATATAACCCATTTTTAAAGCCATTTCTTTCGTTTTTTCACGACCAAAATGCTTTTTACCCCTCACGTCTGTTTTTGGGGAATCCTAGTTGTGTAGTGGTTCACGTTCTGAACTACAACTTCGTAGTAAGTGAGTTCAAATTCCACTTGTTTGCTATTACGTTCCTTTTGGACTAATTCCCTTTAAAGTTATGAATTCCTTCATCCCCAAACAAGTCGGTAAAGTGTGACCTCTACTGTTTTTTCTTACAGGACGGATTTGCATTAAAAACCCATAATTTTTTTGATATCCAAATTAAACAAAGGAAACCAAACCGCTCTTCTTTTCTTTTCTATTGTATTCTATTCAGTCTATTCATTTTTTAAAAAGCAAGGTGATCCTTTTTCACACCACACAGCACAACACACAGCACACACACACACACACACACACACACACACAGTATTTTTCCAAGATAAAATATCAGGCAAAAGATTATCCAAATCTGTTAAAAAGCCCACAATTTTATAGAAACTATTTGAACTGAACATGGTTTTTTTGGCTTGCTACGGTATTTAATACTTCTTATACTCAATGAACATCCAACTTTATCTTTATCCAAAATCCAGGGAGGTTCCACCCTGGTGTAGTGTGGCTATTAACGGGTACTTTGAACTTGATGAGCATTTTAGGAAGGCGAGTTCGAAAGTCCAGTCGGTGGCGTATTCGCGGTTGTCACTTCGGTCTAATACTTGGCAAAAAGTATTAAACCCTCTCATCCCCCAGCTATGGGTTAAATAGTACCACTATTTTCTGTATAAGGACGGATTTGGTATTAAAAAATCCCAAAGGATAATGCCATAAAATAAAATAAAACAAACCAAAGGTATTAATGTCTCCAATTTGAACATGTTTGGTGTTTGTAGTGTAGATTATCGTGACTAATCTAATAAAAAATGTTTTAAAAAAGTTCACCATTTTTGTTTGAGTACGTCTGATTCAAACGTAGCCTATGGAGGCAGCATCAGTTGTTAACAAATTGAACACTAATCAAACTATGTCAATGGATTATTGTATAAATCTTCATGAGGTTTTTTTTTTCTTCTTTTCTTTTTCTACCTTTTTTTTTTCTAAATTAATTGGGATAAAACGCGGTCTTAGTAAATCTATAACTAAATTTCACCAAGAACGCTGAAAGAATTCATGAAAAATTTTGAGACGGAAACAAACTGCGGACAACAAGTTTTAAACAAAACCTCGAATTATCCCATTTATAATTCCCAAGAAAAAAAAAAAAGTGGTGACTTTGAGATGGATATTGTTGTCGGCATCTAAAAATCTTTTTTATTCTCTAATCTTCTGACTCTTTTATATCACCTGATGAAGATCGGAAACATGCCGATCAAAACTGTTGTCAATTCCATTGTTCCAGGACAAATGAACAGTCAATTCATTGTCTTTGTTTAAAAACAAAAAACAAAAAAAAATTGTTTCGTATACAACGGTTTTAAGCCCTTTACAAAGTGTATTCATTTCTTGATTTTACCGGTTTTAAGGTAAGTCAAATTTAAATTTGAAGAAAACATTTTTTTAAAGACTTTTTTAAAATTACCTAGCGCATACCCTTCTTACGGCCATGGTTGGTATTATTTAGATTTTGTTGTAAGCAAAACGCAGTGTTTGTCCGGACAGCCGTAGGTAAAGGGTTACAAAAGATTATTTGAACAGGTGATGTTTTTTACTGATTTTTTTTTCATGTTTGTTCACTTGTTTTCATGTCAATTAAAAGATAATTTTTTAAAAATTCAAACACAAAAATGTTTTTCTGTTTGTTTAATTCTTTGTTGTTTTTCTTCTTTTTTTATCTTTATTTATTTTTTCATTGTCTCTATTTTCTTTATACAGTGGTTACCTGTGACTTTGAAAGTACCCCAAATTTAGCAAATTTTCTGAGTTTACAACTGTCACTCAATTTTGACTAACAAGTGCCCCAACTTACGAATTTTTCGAGTTTACCGAACTGTCAATCGATTATTGCTTTGTGTACGTGCTAAATTTTTAAAGTTACATCGAGCTTCAGATACGTTTATGCTAATAGATTCACTAAAATCACTAAGTTCCAAAAGATATCTATATATTTAATCGCTCGTATTCCTTAATCTTCCGACCTTATCATCTGCAACATCTTCTGGTTAAAAACTAGACCGTTCAAATTCGGTCCAAGATTAAATGTACAAATGTAAAATCCTTATTATTGGTGTAGGTTTAGACACTGAATGTCTGGTTTTTTTTTATTCTTTATGGTGAGTGTCAATTAACCTCAGCTAAAATGGAATGGGATAATTCCGTTTTATTAAAGAAAGAAAGGGGAAACAAAAACATTCGCCTTCACAGAAAAATTACAATAGAACGAAAGAAAGAAAGAAAGAAAGAAAGAGAGTAGGGGAAATATATATAGAGGGGTGAGCGCGTGGAATCGATAGCGCTAATCTATTTTCCCAATCGGACATAATTGAAAAGCGTGAAAAGAAAAAAAAGAAGGAGAAAGAGTGTGAGAAGAGTAATTGATCAAGATTATTATACTTTTTACATATTGAACTATTTCTGCAATTGCTTTAAGGAAACATAATTCATATTGCTGTAATAATTAAGTATTAATACTGTGGTAATCCACAGGTTCCGTTTGATAGTGTTAATTAAATTCACTAAAAACATTTAACTTTCAAATTCTCTACGCCAAAAAAAAAAAATCATTTTATAATAATGCGCATTTCTATACGAGAAGAAACTATTCTATGGAGAATGCAATGTGGGAAACTTTCGAGGAACAAACCCAAAAAAAACGTTGTTAGGGATGTCATGACAAAAAACAACCTAAAAATTCTCAATATATATGTTTCATGATTGGAAAGGATAGGTACGAATCAGTGTGGGGGTGGAGGAGACTTCTTCATGCTGGCTGTAAGGGGTTTGAAGGTAAGGCGCTCGAGTACTCTATCTTTGGTGCGGGCTTTTACGTAAGCGACACATGACGGACGTCAGGAACACAATTTTTTTTAAATTTAAGCATAAACATATTACAAGCAGATAATTCATTACATTCTATCTTATTATGTTTTATAGAATACAGTCCTACTTTTCTTATGTAAAGAAAAAAATGTAACAAAAAAAGTTAGTGTTGGGGGTGGTCGGGAACGGATTAATGAGGTTCAATTTATTTCCAATTGAGTAAATGGATTTGGATATACGAGGAAATTTGAGGTGACAGCCAAATGGGTAAACTCGTAAGGCAATGTACCACTCTTATTTCTTCTTTTGTTGATTACATTTTCTTTTGTAGCAGAACACACACACAAGCTTGGAAAGGATGTAACTCTTGGCCAACCAAATTCCCCCACCCCCACCCACGGCTGTACCAAAATTTTCTTGGCAATTTTTACCTGCATGATAGAATATTTCAATATTCACGTATCTATTCACCTCAAGAATTTTATTTCAATAAAGTTCTATTAAAATTGTAAATCTGAGCTTTCTGCTCAATTATAATGAACAAAAATCAGTTTTAGTACTTTTGCTTTGGTGTGGTATGCAGTGGTGGGAAGCCGCTGTGAGCAGTCTAAGTAGGCAAGAGTTTAATGGTGATTTTATAGACTTAGTCCCGTAACCAGGCTTAGGTCGTGGGTGCTACTTTATGGAGCAATGTCTTGGGCAGGAATTAGCCTATGGAGTCCATTCCTTCTCCAGACTGGTTTGAATTTAGTGTTTTCCTTCTTTCAGACGGTTGCCATACCAGTGTAACTAAAGAGCCCAGTCTGTCCTACTATGTTACTCATAGCTATAGGGAGAATAGCTGGATTCATACCTTACCCATCGTGGTGCAATGTTTTATTCATCTAGTTTCGCAAATCCAATTTACACTGAATAACCAGCTCGATCCTCACTGAATACTCCAAACTTGAATAATTGTGTTCACATCCTACCCGTGGATAACGGCTCCTGGCTAAATAGTCTACGGTCGTCCAATCAGTTAGAGTTTTAATGGTTAGCAAAGCATAGTCTCGCACCATTCATATCAAATATTTATACGAATTTTTTTTTTTTTTCAGATCACCTTTCCCAACAACTGGATATGATACCCATACTTGCGACTTAGGTGTCAACAGTTCTACAACATGATTAACAGGCGCATAAATAGTCTATATTCCAAGTGTCATTAACTCTATGGGAAATGCCAAATGAGTCTTCGCTAAGATTTCGAACTTGGGTATCTGGTCCATTTCCTATAACGATAAACTGTTACACAATAAGCCACAAGGAGACAAGGAAGACCAAAAAAATATTCAAATTCCAGTCTTGTATTTGAATATTTCATCAAATAATTAAAACCAGTGTGCTCTTCATTACGAAATATAATAATTTCATTGAAATAAAGGATCCTAAGTTGATTTATTAAAAATTTCAAGTCCATTCAAACAGAAAATGATCTTCTTCATGGTGGCGTAAGCGTTTGAAGGTTAAGGTGGTCGAGTACTCTCTTGATGCGGGGCGTGTGTGAGCGTAAGCGGAGCACTGACGGACCGTCCTGGGGACAACATTTGCCTACATTTCAGCCTAACTCATATATGTAATGTGTGTGCAGGGTTTTGCCTGTCAATGGGCTAGGCTTCTCAGTCACGCACGTCCCATTACGAGGGGGCTCATTATGTGCGACAGGCGCGTAAAAGCAAGTTGGATCTTCGAGCCATCTACGTTGCCTCACATCGAAACTGCCTGCTTGTAGAATGCTCTTTCTGAGAAAAGTATCAAACTTATCCAATATATAGATATATATATATAATATACATATATATAAAGGACAGAGAGGAGGGGAGAGAAGAATTATGATTAAAAATACGTTTACACACACAACGGACTGAAAGCGAACCTTCAATTTTCTGTAGGCAATATGGCAATTTGTTCGGATTTTATTACCAATTCTGTTTTCTTTTCTTGTTCTTTCTCTTCTTTTTTTTCATCATTCCCCTTTTTGTTTCCGTTTTTATCAGCATTTCAACATTCGGCTTCTAATCAGGCCGAGACTGTCAGTTTCACGTTGCAAGATTTCAATTCTATTAAACCTTTTCTTAACATTTTTGATCTTCAAATCACCGAGGACAAGAGACGTGGGGGCAAGCGACGATTCACGTTTGGAATCCAATACAAAACAAATCGATATTCAATTCTCACCACTCTATTTCCAACATTCTGACAATAAACGTATAACGTATAATATGAATGTTATCTTCTAATTCTTAAAATTGGTTGCTCCAGAGGGGGTCAAAGTTTACGTACCGGACATGTATGCCGAAAAGGAGTCCCATAAGAAAAATTGTGATATTGTATAAAGTACCTGGTATATATTATATTACAGAAATTTATTATCTATACTAGCAAAAAACAATACCCCCTCTGGGCACAAGATTTAAGTTTTAATATAATCAATATCATTATTGAATTAGAAAGACTAAGGAAAAGTAAAAGCAAACACAAAAAGAGATTACATTCATGTTTACTTATTTTAATTTATCTGATATATAATATATTCCTAGGATTGCTTTTAATATGTTTCAGAATAAAACAATAACTTTTACAAATCAATTACACCAAGTAATTATCAGTTAAGACACATTTTTATTAAAAACCAGTATGCATATTATTCTATTGTGAAGAGATGGAAGTGAATGCGACGGTATGTAGTATATTAAGAAAATTGAAAAAAACACAGGTTTAAATGTCGTTTGATCGCAAAAGATTTATACACCACACGCGCAACCGACACACACAAAAAACCTAAAAATTGCACAATGCCTTTTTCGATACACACACCACACACCTCATACTCCACACCACGTAAAAGAGAATATTTGACGTCACATTTCAAACCGTTCACCTTTCAGCGTCCTTTCTTCAGATTCAAATTTGGAACAGACTGATAAACAAAGAACGTATCCTTACTTTTCTCGTATTCTGTGATAAAAAAAATTTTTATCACCTTCTTATACCAAAAAATGGCCCTAAAGATGATCTAATTAATAGATCGAAACACTGCATGCGTCGGCCAATGTAAAACTTTACCAATCAAACTTATGTTAAAACCTGTGTTTTCTTTTCAATTTTCTTAAGTATACGACATATTATTTCTATATAATATGTAACCATTTATTTCTATAATGATATACAAACACACATCGCAGGATTAAATACATTAATAATATGACGGTTTTGAAGCAGATCTATCTCCAGTTAGAGCTAATGAGATACATTGTTAATTAAATCAAATATTTAACCGACCTAAAAGTAAAAACAGAGGATGCCTCTCGCTATAAGATCCTAGCAGTTAAGCAGGTCTCTAGCTAGGAACCTGGTAGTATTCTGATTTCTCATCAGGCTGATAGCGCTGAAGACATTCGTTATTCTCATACAAGATGAGAAAAAACGCCATTTTGATCACAGGACAAGAAAGCCGAATGCTGGAAAACCTGTCGCAACAGAAATCAAGGCATTAATTGTGGCCCCTTTATGCCAAGATAACTTACTATAAAGCAACGGGAGAGTCCGTGATGTAGAGGTAACGTACTAGACTGCAGGATTGTTCGTAAGCGAGTTCAAATCACAGCCGCGCTGTAAACGTTCCCTTTCGAACTAATAACCTTTGGGGAGAGATATGAACTCCCTTAGCCCAAAAGCTATTGAATAAATATGTTGAACTACTGTTCTTCTACAAGATGGATTTGACATTAAATAACCAACAATGGATTTGATATGCAGCAAACCAAGCAACAAAAGAGGGGTGACAGACTACCTCTGATGGCAACTGAAAATTGTGGGCTTAAATTATTCTCTATTACTTCTGTGTTATAAGCCCCCACATTTCAGTGCCATCAGAGGTAGTCTGTCACCCCTCTCTTTTGGTGCTTGGTTTGCTGACATATCAAACCATTGTTGCGTTATTTAATGCAAATCCCATCCTGTGAAAGAACAGTAGTTCAAGCTATTATTCAATAGCGTGGATAAGGGTAGTTCATATCTCTCCCAATAGGGGTATAGTCGAAAGGGACGTGTACAGCGCGGCTGTGATTTGAACTCGCTTACGGGACAATCCTGCAGTCTAGTACGTTACCTACTACATCACGGAACCTCTCCCGTTGCTTTTATAGTAAGTTAGTATGGCATAAGGCCACAATTATGCTTGATTTTGTTGGAAGGTTTTCCAGCATCGGCTTTTCTTGTCCTGTGATCAAAATTTGGCGTTTTCTCATCTTGTATGAGAAATAACGAATGTCTTCACGCGCTTATCAGCCTGATTGGAAACTCAGATACTACCAGGTTCCTCAGCTAGAGACCTGCTTAACTTGCTAGGATCATTATCAGCGAGAGCATCCTGTTTTACTTTTTTAGGTCGGTTAAATATTTGATTTATTAACAATGTATCTATTAAGCTCTAACTAGATAGATCTGCTTCAAAAACCGTCCATATTATTAATGTATTTAAAATCCTGCGATGTGTGTTGTATATCATTAAGAAATAAATGGTTACATATATAATAGAATAATATGTCGTATATTAAGAAAATTGAAAAGAAACACAGGTTTAAATAAGTGTAGTGGTAAGTTTATTGGCCGACGCTGCAGTGGTTTCGATCTATTAATTAGATCATCTTTAGGGATTTTTTGTATAAGGAAGTGATAAAATTTTTTTATCACAGATAACGAGAAAAAGTAAGCGATATGTTTCTTGTTTATCAGTCTGTTCAAAATTTGAAATCTGAAGTAAAGGACGCTGAAAGGTGAACGGTTTGAATGTGACGTCAAATATTCTCTTTTTACCGTGTGAGTATGAGAGTGTGTGAGTGTGTGTATCGAAAAAAAAAGCATTGTGCATTTTTAGGGTGTTTTGTGTGTGTGGGTTGCGCGTGTGTATAAATCTTTTGCGATAAACGACATTTTAAACCTGTGTTTTTTCAATTTTCTTAATAACTACATACCGTTCGCATTCACTTCCATCTCTCACAAAGAATAATATGCATACTGGTTTTAATAAAAAATGTGTTTAACTGATAATTACTTGGTGTAATTGATTTGTAAAGTTATTGTTTTTATTCTGAAACATATTAAAAGCAATCCTAGATATAATTATATATCCAGATAAATTAAAAAAGTAAACATGAATGTAATGTCCTTTTGTGTTTGTTTTTAATTTTCTTAGTCTTTCTAATTCAATATGAATTGGATTAATATTAAAACTTAAATACTTTGTGGCCCAGAGGGGTATTGTTTTTGCTTAGTATAGATAAAAAATATTCTGTAATATAATATATACCAGGTACTTTATACAATATCACAATTTTTCCTTATGGGACTCCCTTTCGGCATACATGTTCGGTACGTTAAACTTTGACCCCTCTGGAGCAACCAGTTAAGAATGAGAGATAAAACAATTATAATTATGACGTTTATACGTTTATTGTAAAGAAATGTTGGAATAGAGTGGTGAGAGATTGAATATCGATTTGTTTTTGTATTGGAATTCAAACGTGAAATCGTCGCTTGCCACGTCTCTTGGTCATCGGTGATTTGAAGATCAACAAATGTTAGAGAAAAGGTTAATGAATTGAAATCCTTGCAACGTGAAACTGAAGTCTCGGCTGATTAGACGCCGAATGTTGAATGCTGATAAAACGGAAACAAAAAGCGGGAATGATGAAAAAAAGAAGAAAAAAAAGAAAGAAGAACAAGAATTGTAAAAAAACCGAACAATATACATATTGCTACGAAATTGAAGGTTCGCTTTCAGTCGTTGTGTGTGTAACGTATTTTAATCAATAATTTCTCTCTCTCCCCTCTCTCTCTGTCTTTATATATAATATATATATTATATATATATATATGGTGTTTGATACTTATTCTCAGAAAGAGGCCATTTTACAAGCAGCAGTTCGATTGTGAGCACGTAGATGGCTCGAGGATCCAACTTTGCTTTTACGCGCCTGTCGCACATATGAGCCCCCTCGTATGGGACCGTGCGTGACTGAGAAGCCTAGCCCTTGACAGGCAAACCCTGCCACACACATTACATATATGATTAGGCTGAAATGTTAGGAAATGTGTCCAGGACGTCCGTCACGTGTCGCTTACGTAAAGCCCGCATCAAGATGAAGTACTCGAGCCACCTTACCTCAAACCGCTTACAGCCACCATGAAGAAGATCCATTTCTGTTTGAATGGACTTGAAATTTTTATAAATCATTAGGATCCTTTATTTCAATGAAAATTATTATATTTCGTAATGAAGAGCAATGGTTTTATTATTTGATGAATATTCAAATACAAGACGGAATTTGAATATTTTTTTGGTCTTCCTGTCTACTTGTGCTTATTGTGTAACAGTTATCGTTATAGGAAATGAGCCAGATACCCAAGTTCAAATCTTGAACGAGACTCTTGCATTTCCCATAGAGTTAATACACTTGGAAATATAGATATTTATGCGACCTGTTAATCACGGGTAGAATGTGACACCAAGTCGCAAGTATGGGACATCCAGTGAGGATCGAATTCGCTATTCAATGATAATGAATGTGCGAGACTAGCTTGCTAACCATTAAACCACGATTGGACGACCGTAGATATTTAGCCAAGCGTTTATCACGGGTAGGATGTGACACAATTATTCAAGTTTGGAGTATTCAGTGAGGATCGAGCTGGTTATTCAGTAGTAATGGATTTGCGAAACTAGATGATAAAACATTGCACCACGATGGGTAAGGTATGAATCCAGCTATTCTCCCTATAGCTATGAGTAAATAGTAGGACAGACTGGGCTCTTTAGTTAACACTGGTATGGCAACCGGTCTAGAAGAAGGAAAACACTAAATTCAAACCAGATCTGGAGAAGGATGGACTCCACTAGGCTAATCCTGCCCAAGACATGCTCCATAAGTAGCACCCCCCACGACCAAGCCTGGTTACGGGATAAGTCTATAAAATCACCATTAACTCTTTGCCTACATTAGACTGCTCACAGCGGCTCTCCCACCACTGCATACCACACCCAAAGCAAAGTACTAAAACTGATTGTTTGTTCATTATAATTGAGCAGAAAAGCTCAGATTACAATTTTAATAGAACTTTATCTGAATAAAATTCTGAGGTGAATAGATAGTGAATATTGAAATATTCTATCATGCAGGTAAAAATTGCCAAGAAAATTTGGTACAGCCGTGGGTGGGGTGGGGGAATTTGGTTGGCCAAGAGTTACATCCTTTCACAAGCTGTGTGTGTGTTCTGCTACAAAAGAAATGTAATCAAAAAAGAGAATAGAGTGGTACATTGACTTACGAGTTTAACCCATTTGGCTTGTAACTCAATTTCCTCGTATATCAAATCCATTTACTCAATTGAAATAAATTGAAACCTCATTAATCCGTTCCCGACCACCCCCAACACTAATTTTTTGTTACATTTTTTTTTTTACATAAGAAAAGTAGGACTGTATTCTATAAAAACATAATAAGATAGAATGTAATGAATTATCTGCTGTAATATGTTTTAATGTTAATTAAAATGTGTCCTGGACGTCCGTCATGTGTCGCTTACGTAAAGCCCGCACCAAGATAGAGTACTCGAGCCGCCTTACCTCAAACCCCTTACAGCCAGCATGAAGAAGTCTCCTCCACCCCACACGATTCGTACCTATCCTTTCCCAATCATGAACATATATATTGAGAATTTTTAGGTTGTTTTTCATGACATCCTAAAACGTTTTTGGGTTGTTCCTCGAAAGTTTCCACATTGCAGTTCTCCATAGAATAGTTTCTTCTCGTATAGAAAATGCGCATTATTATAAATGATTTTTTTTTTTGGCGTAGAGAATTTGGAAAGTTAAATGTTTTTAGTGAATTTATTAACACTATCAGGAACCTGTGGATATACCACAGTATTATACCTTAATTATTACAGCATATGATATGTTTCCTTAAAGGCAATTGCAAAATAGTTCAATATGTAAAAAGTATAATAATCTTGATTCAATTCTCTCTCACACTCTTTTCTTTCTTTTTTTTTCTTTTCACCTTTTCATTATGTCCGATTGAAATAGATTAGCGCTATCGATTCCACGCGCTCACCCCCTCTATATATATTTCCCCTACTCTCTTTCTTCTTCTTTCTTTCTTTCGTTCTTATTGTAATTTTCTGTGAAGCGAATGTTTTTGTTTCCCTTTCTTTCTTTAATAAAAACGGAATTATCCATTCCATTTAGCTGAGGTAATTGACACTCACAATAAAGAAGAATTCAGTGTATAAACCTACACCAGATAATAAGGATTTACATTTGTACATTTAATCTTGGACGATTTGAACGGTCTAGTTTTTAACCAGAAGATGTTGCAAGATGATAACGGTCGGAAGATTAAGGAATAAGCGCTTTTTGGAAACTTAAGTGATTTTAGTGAATCTATTAGCATAAACGTATCTGAAGCTCGATTGTATTTAAAAATTTAGCACGTAACACAAAGCAATAATCGATTGACAGTTCGTAACTCGAAAATTCGTAAGTTGGGGCACTTGTTAGTCAAAATTGAGTGACAGTTCGTAACTCAGAAAATTTGTAATTTGGGGTACTTTAAAGTCAAGGTACCACTGTATAAGAAAATAGAGACAATGAAAAAATAAATAAAGATAAAAAAAAAGAAGAAAAAACAACAAAGAATTAAACAAACAAGAAAAACATTTTTGTTTTTGAATTTTAAAAAAAATTATCTTTTAATTGACAATGAAAACAAGTGAAACAAAACATGAAAAAAAAAATCAGTAAAAACATCACATGTCTCAAATAATCTTTTTGTAACCCTTTACCTACGGCTGTCCGGACAAACACGTGCGTTTGCTTACAACAAAATCTAATAATACCAACTGGCCGTAGAAGGGTATGCGCTAGGTAATTTTTAAAAAAGTCTTTAAAAAAATGTTTCTTCAAATTTAAAATTTGACTTACCTTAAAACCGGTAAAATCAAGAAATGAATACAATTTGGAAAGGGTTAAACCGTTGTATACGAACAATTTTTTTTTTTTGTTTTTAAAACAAGACAATGAATTGACTGTTCATTTGTCCTGGAAAAAATGGAATTGACAACAGTTTGATCGGCATGTTTCCGATCTTCATCAGGTGATATAAAAATGAGTCAGAAGATTAGAGAATAAAAAAGATTTTTAGATGCCGACAACAATATCCAGTCTCAAAGTCACCAGCTTATTTTTTTTTTCTGGGGAATTATAAATGGATAATGAGGTTTGTTAAAACTTGTTGTCGCGCATTTGTTTCCGTCTCAAAATTTTCAATGAATTCTTTCAGCGTTCTTGGTGATTTAGTTTATAGATTTACTAAGACCCGTTTTTATCCCAAATTAATTTAGAAAAAAAAAAGTAGAAAAGAAAGAAGAAAAAAAAACTCATGAAGATTTATACATAATCATTGACAATAGTTTGATTAGTGTGTCAATTTGTTAACAACTAGATGCCTGCTCATAGGCTACAGTTTGAATCAGACGTACTCAAACAAAAATGGTGACTTTTTAAAACATTTTTTATTAGATTAGTCACGATAATCTACACTACACACAAACATGTTCAAATTGAGACATTAATACCTTTTGGTTTTGTTTTATTTATTTTATGGCATTTCATCCTTTGGGATTTATTTAATACCAAATCCGTCCTTATACTAGAACAATAGTGGTACTATTTAACCCATAGCTGGGGGATGAGAGGGTTTATACTTTTGCCAAGGGTATTAGTCCGAAAGTGAACGGAATAGCCCGACTGGATTTCGAACTCGCTTACTACAATGTCACAGTTCAGTACGTTAGCCACTACACCACGTGGACTCCCTGGTTTTTGGATAAAATTGGATTCTTAGTATAAAGATATAGAAAAAACATGTCGTTCAAATAGTTTCTATAAAATTGTGGGCTTTTTAACAGATAGTTTGGATAATATTTGCCTGATATTTTATCTTGGAAAAAATATGTGTGTGTGTGTGTGTGTGTGTGTGTGTGTGTGTGTGTGTGTGTGTGTGAAAAAGGATCACTTGGCTTTTTACAAAATGAATAGATGAATAAATAAATAGAAAAGAAAAAGAAGAGCGGTTTGGTTTCTTTGTTTAATTGGATATCAAACTTTATGGGTTATTTAATGCCAAAGTCGTCCCTGTAAAAAAACAGTAGAGGTACTATTTAACCGATTGTTTGGGGATGAAGGAATTCATAACTTAAAGGGAATTAGTCCAAAAGGGAACGTAATAGCAACAAGTGGAATTTGAACTCACTTACTACGAAGTTGTAGTTCAGAACGTGAACCACTACACAACTAGGATTCCCCAAAAAAGAAGTGGAGGGGTAAAAAGCATTTTGGTCGTGGAAAAGACGAAAGAAATGGCTTTAAAAATGGCGTTATTATCCAAACTACAGAAGCATTTATTTTGTAGTGAAATCATTGTAAAAAATTAAAAATTACTGATTGTACCATGAAAATGATATAAAATCAATGTCCCCCTCTCGCCCCCTCTTTATCACGATTACTAACATGATAGTGATGATGATATTGTTGATAATAATAATAATAATAATAATAATAATAATAATAATAATAATAATAATGGAGGCACAAGGAGACTTGCTGTCACTTAGCCTCCAGTGAACCTCCAGCTTAGGTGGGTGTGAAAAACTATAAGATAATAATAATAATAATAATAATAATAATAATAATAATAATAAAAACCATCCAGACAACAACATTGTTAAGATCGGCTAGAATACTCAGAAGAGTCCTGGAGACTCAAAGAGACTTGTTGTCTCTTAGATTCCAGTGAAAGACCATCAGCTTAAGCTGGCGTGAAAAACTCTCAAAGGGCAAAATAATAATAATAATAATAATAATAATAATAATAATAATAATAATAATAACAACAAATTGTATAAAGCATAAAAGATATACGTCTGAATGTTTTTGGATGATACCTGATAATTCATATCATTTATTTATTTTTCGGACTGTTGTCTTCATCTTTATTGTTATATACACAACGTATTGACCGATGTGCACTCTACGCCTTTTCAGATGTTTCTTGTCGAACAATAGGTTTAAAAAATGATCACTTAATTGTCCAGTAGGACACATGGCGTAACGGATATAGGCGTTGAGTTAATACAATACTAAGTGACTATCAACTGGAGATTTCAGATTCAGGTATTAATTGGTCCCCAAAGAGGCTTGCTAAGAATGGCAAGTTGAATGTTGTTTTACTAGTTATATATGTTGCTATACAAGGCTTTTTGGATTTTTTGTTAAAACCTAACAAACGTTACTAAATGAGAAATAACCAAAACGGAGGTTGGAAATGACACGAAATATTTATAACATTAACAAATACAATCACTACTAGTGGTATAAGACTACTCAGCATAATACTTCCGTATTTATGAGAATTGGGACATACACATTAATGTCTATAGATAGGATATATAACAGTTTTTTTTCTTCAAATTAGCGCACTTACATAGAAATAAAGACGATGGACTTCAAAATATAAATGACTCAATTTTTACAAATTTATCCCAGTGTTTCGAACTTGCCAATTATCAGTGATCATGAAACATTATGGAAATCCTGCAAGAAACAACGGCACGTTAGTTTATTAATTAAAAAAAATTCTATTCAAGTTTTCTGCTTTTTTTTAACAATGCGCAAAAATAGAGTGAAAACAGGTCGATTTCGATGTGTTTTCAGTATATTGCCGAGTTCGACAAGAAACATATGAAGGAGTCTGAGTCGGGGTGGGGGTGGGGGGTCACACTGGCCGAAACGTTGTATATATAACGATATAGTCCATAAAATGTGGGTAATATAAAAAAAAGTATGTTAATGAGTGCTGCACTTGCAACTCCAGAAATAATTTCCATGTCCATTAAAAAAGAAAGGGAAGACTGTACAGGGATCTCGAACCCAAATTGGCCGAACTAACAATACACTTTTGACACTAACGGAATTATTGAGAACCGAGGAAAAGTTTTTATTTTTTTGTGGAACTTCAAATATGTTTGCACGTTAGCTGAAAATGCATTGGCAATGCTAACATATACAATTTCTTTAAAAAAAGTTTTTTTTCTCTATACAATTTTACAATGGCAATCGTTTTAGGCAACTGCATGTTAATAATAATAATAATAATAATAATAATAATAATAATAATAATAATAATAAGTTGGAATACTCAGGAGAGTCCTAGAGACCTGAGGAGATTTTTTTATCACTCAAACTCCTGTGAAAGAACATCAGCTTACGCTGGCGGGAAAAACTAATAATAATAATAATAATAATAATAATAATAATAATAATAATAATAATTGTGACAATGGTGATAATGATGATAATCGTGATGATGATGAGTATGATGATGATAAATAGACTAAAAAAAATCGAAATATCCTGAACCATTTCGGGAGGATTCAATTATCTCCCATTAAAATTTTCCTTTCAGTAATGCGAAATCTCGTCCGCGAGATTTTGTAAAAAGAAAAAAATCCCAAAACTTAAAAAACAAACGAAAGCAATAAGCCAAAAGCCCCCCCCCCCTCAAACAGGGAAAAAACAAATAGGCACAAAAAAACCAAAAAACAAAGAAAATAAAAACAAAGAAAAAAATCTATTTACAAAATTTGTCAGGAAGAAAAATATGGCGAAAGTGTGTGGTCTTCTTAATTTTGGACTTCAATTATTATGGAAGATATAAAAAAAAAAGGAATTAAAAAAAGAAGAAAAGGGGTGAGACTTGGAAAATGGGAGAGTCTCATGAATATAATAAGATTATAAACAGTATCGAAATGAATTTCGAGAAATTTTGAAATAGAAAAAAAAAGAAAGAAAAAAAAAGACAAAGTAAAGATGACCACTTTTTAATATGGCGTCTCAGGTTTCCTAAAAATGAGAAACACCTGACAATATTTTTTCATTAAAACAAAATCGTATATACATCAGATGCATACAAATTCGTGAATACATATGGAATCTCAATCCCAAATATTTACTGGAGGCAGCAGCAAAAAGATGAAAAAAGACACTATTTCTCTGAATTTTTTAGATGAGGCTTGATAATTTGGATTATTTAGATTATTCGGACTATTGTCCTCATCTTTATTGTTATATGTACAACGTTTCGGCCGATGACAAATGCGACAGTAACATAGAATAATAATTAACCAATCTTAACAGTTGTACCCAGTCGTGGTTAGCGGAATTAAAGCAGTATACATCCGTGGATTGAATAAAGGTTTCGATTCAAATTTCCGTAAATATTCCCGATTACGACAAGAATGTTCCCGAATTCAAAGAGAAGGTTCCCGAGTTCGAGAAGGTTATCAAGTCCGACTAAAAATTCCTGAAGAAGGCCGGAGGGCATTTCAACCGAAACGTTGTACAGATAACAATAAAGATTAGGACAATAGTCCGAATAATCCAAATAATCCAAAAAAAGACAGTTGTATTATTATCATTATCATTGTTATTTTAGTAAAATGACTTTTTTTTTCAAATTGGTTCGGTCAAAACATATTACTCATACACATCGTCTTGGCGTATATTTTGATGATCGGAATTTCATCTTTTATAAACTGAATGTTGATATCGATCACAAATTAAATTGTGATAGAAATAGATTCCATTCAATTAAGTAAAATAGACACACCAATCAAATAAATCAATCAAACAAACAAATATTGAAATCGTAACATTAAAAACAGATGAATAAATCGATCCATTTAAAGAAAAAATAAAATGCAAGATATTACATTACGATTGGCGTTAGTTTACTTACAATCCTGCTAAGTGCTTAGATGGGTTGCCACTTTAAGCATCACAGCAGATACTGTAAACCAGGGGGTTTTCAAACTGTGGTCCGGGAACCAAAGAGAACTATAATGTCAACACTAATGTCCACAGACGCTGCAAGGGCGTCTTGAAAATTCTTATTATCCGATTAGTGATGGGACCACGTAGTCGTATTTCTAGTTACTAGTACATGTTTATGAAATTTCAGTTTTAAACAGCAACCACTTCGAAAATTTCATTTAGCGTGGTATCCGAGTATCGATTATTGTCTCAAAAGGCGGCCAAAATGCTGCTACCTTTTGCAACAGTTTATTTATACAAAACAGTATTTTTCATCACTTAATAATATGATGACCAGATACAGATCAAGACTTGTGCAAAGTGAATTACTTCCATCACCAAGAATTGACAATTTGTACCAACAAAAGAAAGCACATCCCTCTCACTAAATATCACTACTCAGTGTAATTATTAGATGTGATTTTCATTAGATATTTTTGATAAATTCATTTTTATTTATATGGGGGTTCACGAGACAAATCCTGAAATACAGAAGAAGGGACTCGGCTCCAAAATTTGGAAAATCGCTTTATACATACTAAGTTCCACGAGAGAGAGACCCTGAAATAGAAAGGGCCCATAGCTCAAAAAAAGTTTAAAAATCCCATTATTCATATGGGGGTCAATGTGATAGACCCTAAAATAGAAATGGGTCCTAGCTTCAAAAAGTTCGAAAACCACTTTACGTATTTGGAGGTCCATGTGATAGACCATGGAATAGAAAGGGTTCCCGGCTCCAGAAGTTTGAAAACCAATTTATTTATATGGGGGTCCATGGGATAGACACTGAAATAGAAATGGATCCCGCCTCCAAAAAGCTTAGAAACTACTGCTGTAAGCAAGCTGATGATCTTGTGCCAGACTATATGAATCTTGATAAATAACAAGATATCAGCGTTAGAAGAGGGGCACAGTATTTAAAAATGCTTTAATCCAAAAATGGTTGGATTACTCGTATACTGATATCGAAATGACTAAGGCAATATATATTTTAGAAGCAGACAAATGTATTGATAGCAGAGAATCGGTGTTGGCATTTCTGTGATGTTGTATTTATAAATGTGCATATTTACTTATATAGATAGGTACAGATTTTGGGACACCTGTTTAGCCAAAAAGGAAAAGAAGAAAAATGGGCCAACGAAACCATACAACCGATTTGTGATTTTAATTATAATTGTTAGTGGACTATACTCAGTCGGTTTGTAGGCTCGTTACTAAAAGGCGAAGAACTGTATTTCAGGACAATATGAGACACATGGGTGGTGTGACGATCAACGGTACGGAGACTGGTGTCGGCAAACCGAGTTCAAACTCCGACTGGGAAAATAAGCATTGACTTCACACAAATGCTCCCAAGAAATACTTGAATCCACATTTGGCTCTGGGTATGGATCAATAGCGAGGAAACTGGATCCTTTTTTGCCCTTTTAAAGACTATCTGTCTGAAGCATTCAACAACTGGTTAAATTAGGCACGTCAAACTGAGTAGCCACTTATGGTCGCATGGATTACATATGTTTGACATGAGGGTCGCACATGACAACTAAGTATTTAAATCATTCTTTTATATCAACAAAACAAAGTGATGATTGCTATCATCAATTTCATTATTATCAACTAAAAGGCAATGGGTACATATCTAAAAAGAACATTTTTTGTTAAAAAGAAAGGAAAAAAGACTGTTACTGACTGAGTTCAAATAATAAAACGTACAAGTGTAAGTGTAACTTTCAATTATAGTCATGTGCTGATTGAAAACAGCTGAAGGCAAGAGGAAATACTCCCTCCCTTTAGTTGATTGAGTTAGCCCCCCCCCCCGCGCTTAATCAACTCAAATGAAGAAATGAGAGATAATGTGTTGATAACAAATTATGTTTCTTAACAACACATTGTCCTAATGAAAATAAACGAACGTTTTTGGAAAAAAAAACTTTAATAAAACTTGGGTTTTGTAAAAGTGTCGTATTAGAGTGCAATCTGTATGTGGTCCGGGGGACGTATGTTTGACATGCCTGGGTTAAATCATTGATCGTTTCTACAAAATCGTACCATGTAAACCAGTAAGATCCGTCTCGTGTTACTTGGAGATGATTTGGTTGTTTCCAAATAATACATATTGTCCTGAAATATGACACGGGGAAATTATTCACCACGATACCACCAACAATTTTATGGGGATGTTTTATAAAATGTATTAGTGAACCATTATTAAAACATGAAATTTTATAAAAGCTATTAGAAATATAGTATTTAAATATTAAATGTTTTTTAAATTGATTTTTAGCTTGCTTTGATTTATAGAAATTTGAACATATTTATAGTTGAGGAAATAATGTAAATATATTTGTATATTTATATATATATATATATTTCAGTTTTGATATTATTTGTTTTATTTTGGGTAATGAAAAGTTAAAAAGATGCGTATCAATATTTCAGAAAATTGTCAGATATCTTCAAGTCATGAGAGTATAATACATTTATATACATTTTAATCAGAGCCTGATGGGGATATAAATGGTTGCTTAGGGCCCTTGTTACCACTAAGGGGTCACCATTGTTTAACCAAATGGTCCCCAAATGAACCGGCTCTTTTAGCGTGTGCGGTTTAATAATGTCAGCGAGTATACCCGTGCCGTTAAAAGTGACGACGTGTATAATAAAAGCTTCTTTTGTTTTTCATAGTAGACATGAGAACGAATCAGCATTGACAATAGTCGATATAATTTGCGATAATTGTGATAAGGTGTAAAAATCAAATTCTCTTTAGGGTCCCATATCGCCTTGGGTCGGCCTTTATGCTAATATATTGTATTCTGAATTCATAAATTGTATACAATGTCTTCGAAAATGGAATATATATGACGCGTAAACAAACTGGAGGAGTATTTATTTATTTATTTATTATTTATTCATTACTAGCAGAGCTACACAGCGTTGCCCGGGATTCAAAAAGGTAAAATCAATCTAATATCTATACTCATCTATATAGATTTACCCATCTATATAGATGAATAAAATTTCTTTTTCTATGAATTTTTAAAATTATTTTTCATTTTTTATATATTTTTGTTTTATGTTGTTTATTTCTTTTCATATTCATGTTTGTATTTTTTTCTTTTATTTGCTTTTTTGATTATCATTTTTTAATATATCATTGATTTATACCCTAATTATATTTTTATTTAGTTTTTCTTGTGGAAAATGAGGGGTAAAAAGTTCTTTAAATCCCTTCTCGGACAAAAATAGGATGTGGATTTTATTGAAACTTTCTCTTTGTTGGTCTCCACCAATTTTCCTTTTTAAAGGACGTGCGCTCTGTCGTTGGACAGACAGACAAACAGATAGACAGACAGACAGACACTTTCTTTTATATATATATATTTACCAACCTCTCCACAAGAGCGGGATGTGACACAAAGTCAATTTTAAACGAGGGATTGAATTCAGAGTTGTCCTTCTCATAGACTGGTTACCTAGTCAAGGTTAAAGAGCCCAGTCTGCCCTATTATTTACCAATAACTGGAGGAAGAGTAGATGGATGCATAACTTTCCCAATAGGTTTTAGCGCTATGTGAAATGCAAACAGCCTCGTCCAGGATTTGAACTCGGGTTGAAAAGTCCATTTCCTACGACTCTAACCATTACACCACGCGCCTCCATCTTTCTTAGATAACGTTTTACTAATTTCTAAGGCGATGATGATTTGGAACAAAACCGTGGTCCACATTGTCGGTGAGGTTTAGAATACGTCGATTATTTCCCATGCAGAGGTGTAACAACCCATAAAAGGAGTATTTAGGTATGACACTAAACATCAGCTGATGGGGAGGCTCCAGTTCTGGAGCGCTGTGGAGTGTAGAGTATCCCTTTATTGTCATTACTTCTAAGTCCACTCTGACCCGGAGTGGTAGTATCTGTTACGGTCCAATCTGTAGGTCAAGTAGATGTGTCTTATAATTAAGCGTATTCAATACAACCGTGTGTTAATATAAAACCTTTTAAGAAACAACTACACAAAATAATGTAGATATGACCGTAAACTGAACGCAATTCCCTAACCTCTGGGCATAAGGTATAAGATATACGGAAAATCGCAACTTATATTTATGGACTTTACTAATTTCAGCAGCAGATAAATGAAAAGCGACACAATGCATTTAAGGTCGTTGCTAATTGTCCTGAAATCAGTTGCTAACTGGATTTTGCTACAACGAATGAATACAACAGACTTTCTAATTCTGAGATTGTCCCCTTTTCACCATTGGATTTACCAATAAATGAGACGTGAACACCAAAAATGACAACCAGAATCGAAACATTAACATGGTGCAAAAATTAATAAATCTGAATCTGTCTACGTGGTTGTGGATTGTACATTGAAGGTCATTTAATGACTTATTTTTAGATAGTTATTTTTAAAATATTTTCTCTTTTTCTTTCTTTCTTTCTTTCTTTTTCTTTCTTTCTTTCTTTCTTTCGTTCTTTTTCTTTCTTTCTTTTTTTTCTTTCTTTCTTTTCTTTTATCCTTTAAAATTAAATATACACAACGTTTGACATTTGGAGCGCTCTCGGGGGAATTTATTGTAATTCCCCCATTTTTGAATGAATTTAATTCCCTCTATAGTCAACGGCAATGATTGCATTTATGAGGATTTATAAATTTATTAAAGCATCAGTCTTATGTTTCCGCCTTGAAAATCGGTATTAAAATTTTATACAGCTTTGTATTCAACAAGATCTAGCTGAAGGTGTGCCAATTTCCTTATGTCTTCACACCTACAAATCACTGCAATAATTCTCCAGTACATAAATGTCTTTTGGACAGCTAGACACACACACACACACACACACACACACACACACACACACATATATATAATATATAATATATAATATATATATATATATTTTAAAAAATCGATTTTAGTGAAAAAATAAGTGAAGTAAATAAGATTGCATACTTATTTGCTTGGTAGATTTAATGGTATCTGCGATATATATATATATATATATATATATATATATATATATATATATATATATAGTCCTAAGATACACCCTTTATATGCGTACTGGTTGGTCGTAAGTGATGCACTATCTTCATCACCGATTACGGGTTCTTGTGCATCATATCCGCTCCGATAGTAACCCGGAACTTAATTCGGAATTTTCAGGTCGACACCCTGAAAGCGACGTGCTACTAATCTCAACGTTTCACCACGATTAAAACTACAAAAACTCAACCTCTTAAATCGAAAAATCCCAGTCACTGTGACATAATGAAAATGTCCATCCACCCTCCCACACCTATATAATGAATTCTTGGTTTCTCCCAGTTTCAATCTGATTTACCTTCAACGGATTCTGCTTCCGGAAAGTTCGGCCCTTCTATAAACTTAATTGCTTATATATATATCCGTAGAGGATTGCTCATGTCAGAAGTCACCCTGACGCAACAGCATGAAGCTATGAGGTACAAAAAAAGCAACGGCAACAAAGCAGTGACACCTCAAGATCTTCAGGGACAGCCTTCAAATGCAACATCTGTGGTCACAGTAGGCGCTGTAACTTCAGGGGCACAAAAACTTTATTATAGTCTTCCGTGACTGAAATGCCAATAATAATAATAATAATAATAATAATAATAATAATATATATATATATATATATATATATATATATATATATATATATATTTGTGAATAAAAAGGCCTTAAATAACATGGGCATCGAGATTATGGACCATTTCCACACGTGGGTATCTGGGGCCCACCGAGCTTCGTCAAACCATGTTTTTATTTTTATTAAGACTGAGCTCTCATACGGAACCTGAACTCTACAACAAACTACTGGTAGAGAATAGGAAGCAGACTAGAATCACCTTGTATCAAGAAACTTGGAGCCCCAACAAAGTATATATATATATATATATATATATATATATATATATATATATATATATAATTATATCACCTCCACTTACTCTATCTAAACACCGTATCCTCATACTCAGTGAATAATGTCTAATTTAATTCTGCTTTGAGTGCTCATAAAATATCAAGAGAACTACTTGAATCTGTGACCGTGTCAGTAATACTGTATGGTTGCACGACTCGAACTCGACCGAAACACTGGAGAAAAAGTTAGATGGGAACTATATAAGGATGATGCGTGTTATTTTGAACAAATGCTGGAAGCAGCACTCCCCAAAACCGTTTTTCTGGCCATTTACCTCCCATGTCCCAAAACATCCAAGGAAGACAAGCAAGATATGCTGGATACTGTCGTTAAAGACGAACCCATAAGTGACGTTCTTTTATGGACTTCTAAACATGGACATACCAATATTAGTCTACCAGCAAAAAACTTACATTCTTAACCTCTGTGCGGAGCCTGGTTGTCATCTAGGAGACTTAACAAGTTCGATAGCCGATAGGAGCGGTGTGTGTGTGTGTGTGTGTGGTGTGAGAAGAGAGAGAGAGAGAGAGAGAGAGAGAGAGAGAGAGAGAGAGAGAGAGAGAGAGAAAGGAATCCGTACTGTCAGCATGCCTCCGTGATGATGATGACGCATATAAATCTTCACCCCAAACCACTTGCACCTCCCCCCCACACACCTTTAAAGAATTACAATACGACGAGTATATTTCTTCAGTTTGTCACCGACATCAAAAAGGAAATATATCAAGAGGCACCAAGATAATCAGAAACTGTATCAGTATAGATCTGGGACTCTCGCGCACAGTGACGTTAAACCAACAAAGTCCGATGATATCGTGAGGTACCGCTGGTGAACCGTAGGTTAGTGGTAATGATGATTCGGTCCTGAAACTATATTTGATTCTAGGGTTAGCATTTAATGAAACTTTTCTTGTACGTGCTGCAGCAGCTACTGCTGGTGCTGTTGCTTTTGTTGTAGCACTTGGGGGATTGAAATGTTTTGTAATATTTTGCACATGAGCGTTTCGAACGCAAAAAGATTCTTGGCGTCTGGTGAATTATGAGGAGACAATTCACTACGAGTTCGTTTCGTACGATTGAAATGATCGGTACCAACCAGTACAGCTGGATCGGATATTGGCCATTGTGCGGCAAAAATACCTGACATTGGTTAACAGAAAGCGGGCTCCTCTAGAGGAAGACATCATATCACCCGAAGGACCCGGAAGAAATTCCAGGAACATTACGGAATCGAATTGATGCCACACCCAGCACACACACACACACACACACACACACACACACACACACACACACACACACACACACACACACACATATATATATATATATATATATATATATATATACCACCCCTCCGCACAATCAGGACGTGACACAAGCTCAGTTTTTTAAGCAGTGTTTAAACGGTTTAAATTCAGAGTTAGACTGGTTAGCTAGCCAATGTTAAAGAGCGCAGCAGTCTGTCCTACTATTTACCCACAGCTGGAGGGAGGACAGTTGAATGCACACCTTTCCAATTGATATTAGCGCTATATCATATACAAACAGCGTCGTCCAGGATTTAAACTCGGGTCGACGAGTTCATTACCTACGACTTTAACCATTACCACACGCACATCCATACGAACATAAATTCCGAGCCTAATTCTCTCGGATTATTACCTATTCCGATCCATGGATCACTTTCTTTGCTTGCGTCACTTCAACAACTAAGTAGAAGTGGAAGCTTCAGTGCAGAAGTTCTTAGTCCTGAAGGACTAGAACTGTTATCAGCGTGGGATCAAAGAATTGGTAGAAAGTTGGTTTCAGACGGTGCAACACGATGACTTTGAAAGCTCGGCAGCTTTTGAAGAATAAAGCCAATAAGTTACCAAAAAGTGTTGACTTCATAATTAGATCTTGCAAAAATTATTTATTGTTGATTTATCTCTATTTGAGTCTTGAAAATTTACTGTATTCTGCCACTCTAATAGTTTGGAACATCTTACAGCAACATTCAATTCTTCTTCATTTGTAGCCACTCTGTTCTTTCCTTTGTAATGGTCCTTAACTCTGCCAGTCGCTTGCCAGTTGTGAATTTTAGAGAGCCATCTGCATCAAGTGAGTTTGTGCCTCTTCATACCCGATAAATTGTTTGTCACCATCTGAAATAGTAGGAGGATGAGGATAAGGGGGAAGCACTCAAAGTATTTTTGACTAACGATGAGAGAGTTCTTTTGGTTTGAATTCAGTGTTTTCCTTCTCCTTGACCGGTTGCCTAACCAAGGGTTAAAGACCCATAGCTGGAGTGAGAATAGTTGGGTTCGTACCTCACCCAAGGGTATTAGCGCTATGTGAAATGCAAACGGCCGCATCCATGATTTGAACTTGTCTCGCTGTGTTCATTTCCTTAGACAGTAACCACGTGCCAACCAAATTGTTTGACTCTATCTGAGTGTCTTCTTAAAAAATAACCTCTTGGTAACTTTAGTGATACCAAATACTTAACTTTTTCTTTGTTTTCTTTCCATTTATCCAAAACAGAAAAAACTTTGACTTAAACGAACAAGGAAGCATCGAATCGTAAATATCACCCCAACCACGTGATTATATTGCGCAAATGACGTATTATCAAACAGCTGTTCGTTACTTTCCGTTACTTTCCGGATATTTTTTTGTGTATTAAAACATTGAAAAAGAAAACAAACAAAAACAATAAAAACAAACAAACGTCTGATAATATTCTAAATGTAAAATGTTAAGAAGATTCTGTTATAATAATTTTGTTGTTTTAATGAAAAAGGCGTCTTATTTACAGTTCAAGTGTTTAGCTCTATCTTTTTTAGACAGCTAAACAACAAATTTTTATCTCTTCGCCTGAAGAGTTCGTAAGTAGTTATTTTATGAGTATATTTTTTCCAGTAAATCTTTGTACTTATGCTTAAAGAATATTATCTTTTTTATTACAATATGGCAGGTATAAAAATGTTAGTAAAACACCGAGTTTACATCTGAAAGGTAATAAAATATAACAATGAAAGCGGCCATTTAAAAAAAAATGGCGACTATCTCATTGAAAGAGAATAATGAAAATGCTGCTGCCTCCAGAAGTTTAAGAAAATGTAAATAACGAATCTAGCCAAGATTTTTTTTTACCGGTCCAGAGTCTTGTTCCTTTAAGGAATAGAATTTTGGTACAAATACAAAGAGAAATAGCCACAACTTTAAAAAGCTCACATGTCTTTTTTCTTTCGGTTCTAAGCATCAAAAATTACTAATTTTATTTTCAGGAATTCAATGTAGTCATACTTTGACTTTCATCGTTCACGAGTTATTTCACTTACGAGTTATGTCGCTCACGTGTTACGTTGCTTACGAGTTATGTCGCCGGTTTGAAGAAATTATTTTATTATAAATTATTTCAATGTTCTTTTACTGTACAGACCAGGAACAAATTAATTGAAATTATATTAACTTAAATCGAAAAAAATGTTTTGATTCGCATAGCATTTTAGCAGTGAATTATATATATATATATATATATATATATATATATATATATATATATATATAATTTTGTTTATTTATTTATTTATTTATCAACAAATGAGTGTATATACGTGTGTGTATGTGTGTGTGTAAGAGCGAGAGAGAGAGAAGAGAGAGAGAGAGAGAGAGAGAGAGAGAGAGAGAGAGAGAGAGGGGGGAGAGATGATATATATATAATATATTTGATATAATGTACGTATATATATATATATATATATATATATATATATATATATATATATATATATATATGCCTGTGTATGAGCTAATATTACTGATTCACCCAAAAATTACCGAATTAGGGATCCATTTTACTTCCGAACAATTGATAATACTGCAAAATCTATTCCTACATTAATCTAATCTTCAACGATTCTTGATGAAACCGAATATAAAAAAGAAACTCGATGAGCACTATCAATCACAATGATCTCATTAAATTAATTTGCATTTATAAAATTACTAACTTAGTCGAACTTTAAAATTGTTTATTATGGTTATAGTTTTCCTTCAAAATAAAACATCATCATTTATTATTTCTTTGATTTTTTTATACAATTGTTTTACCTTTTTTTAGTGAGAAAAATTGGTAAGCTTTTTTTCTGTGGAATGTCTATAGGAATCCACAAACCAAAAAATTAAGACGAAAAGTGGTCAATGGTTTAAAAAAAAGTTGAGAACCACAGCTCAAACTAGAAGTAGATATACCTAGACGGCCGGGATTTCGCTCTAGTATTCCAAACTTTTTTCATAGCTATTGCCTATAAAATTTTGCTAATTTTATTTATAACTAGCAGAACTATCCTGCATTGCCCGGGATTTTAAAAGTTAGAAATATAATCGGATTAAAAAAAAAAGTTGTCCATTCTTATTATTCTTGTTTTTATTTTCTTCTTTTATTTTTCTTTATTTGTTTTACATTATGTTTTATCAATTATAAATTTGCGATCTTGCCAGAAAGATAGCATAGGTGAGAAAGTGTCAGTAACCAGGCGCCATTGACTCTAAGTCAACGCTACCTTAAATTAGATATAAATGCCCTATCCATGATATTGAGCACTATTCACTTATAAATATAGCACACATTTTATCTATCTATCTATCTACTTATCTATCTATCGGTCTCTCTCTCTCTCTCTCTCTCTCTCTCTTCTCTCTCTGTATATATATATATATATATATATATATATATATATATATATATATATATATATATAACTTGTTTATTGTTTATTTATATGAGTTGTTTATTGTTTATTTCACTTCAAAGCTGCTAATCATATCTGGTAGATTTTGAAATTTTCCTTTGCAAAATTGTCTTTCATGTTTTTGAAGACTGATTAAGACGATAACTATTTTTATTCTTAATTTTCTCATCTCAGAAAAAAATCCGCTTTTTGGTGTGAAAATATTTATCTAAGAATATAGACAGACATATTATCTTTCTCATCTTTTATTTATTTTTTATTCTAAAGCGTAAACTCTGAAATAACAGAAGAGGTTTCGACGAGACTTGAACTCATATACCATACCTTTAAGATACGATAATCTAAACCAGGGATCGCCAAAAATTTCTGTACATCAACACCCTTGAGCCACATCTCCTTTCGCATCGACTCACCACCTCAGATAAAATGTCTTAATACTAAAATAACCTACCGTATCGTGTCATATTTTACTGAACTGAGACTACTTGGGTCTCCTTGGATCTCCTTGGGATTTATGTTCGTTGCTGTTTTTAGTTATGAATACAAGACTTGATATTGTTTTTTTAGACGTCCATATTTAAACCCAAGTAAGAACAACACGCGTGGAGAAATGGGCTACGGACGGCAGACGCCATTTTGCATCTGTTCCGTTCAGTCATCCAGCCAAAACTGGTTTTCTAACTATCTTTCTGTTCTCACGCTTGGCTCTTTGCCAATCAGAGCCGAACTCCAATGTTAATAAAAAGTTAAGTCCTATCAATTACTTATACCAGGGGGCGCCAAACTTTAGCCACATTTACTTCCGCATTGACTACCCCAACTCTTATAAAATGTCCGGATACTAAAGAACCCTACTGTAACGCATCACATCGAGAGTAAATGTTAGGTAAAATATAAATGTATTGAAATGAAGAATTTCTATTCAAGATTATTGATATTTTACATTTAAAACTAAATGTTGGAATATACAAATCAAAATTTTTATTTTCATTTCAAAATAATTTTGATTAACGAAAAGAGAGTCCCTTTAGTTTGAATTCAGAGTGTCCCTTCTCCTTAACCGAATTTGAATATCACTATCTGCCCTACTATTTACCCATGTCCGAAGGGAGAACAGTTGTGTTCGTACCTTTTCCAATGGTATCAGGTGTATGTGAAATGCAAACAGTGACATCGTGGATTTAAACGTGTCTTTCATTGTCCATTTCCTACAACGGTAACCATTATTATCAACCTCTGAGGGTTATCTAAAGCCAAAGCGACCCTTGTAGAAAAATAGTAGTAGTACTAGCTAACGCATAGGTGGGAGGATGAGGGTGTTCATACCTTTCCCAAGAGTATTAGTTCGAAAGTAAATGTAATAACGCGACTAGGGTTTGAACTCGCTTACTAAGATGTACAAGTCCAGCACGTTATCCACTACGCCAAATTGACTTCCCCCATCTATTTAGCGATAGTAGACAAATATTTTGGAAAAATAAAACATAAGAAATATAAATACATTACGTATATTTTGTGTTTTCTTTACTTATTTATCACGTCATTAATTGTACTTTACTTATCTATATTTTCATTTCACATTTTTCTCGAATTACTGAAACAGTTTTATCTTAAAAATCATTAATAACTTCTAATTAAGATTTACCGGGAAATTATGTCGAAATATATTTTTATTTAGTTTCTTATAAATAATCTTCTATCTCAGTCTGTCGTATCTATCTATTTCAGTATCTATCTATCTATCTTATGTATCTATCTATCTATCTATCTATCTATCTATCTATCTATCTTAGTCTGTATCTATCTATCTATCTATCTATCTATCTATCTATCTATCTATCTATCTTATCTGTTCATATCTATCTATCTATCTATCTATCTATCTATCTATCCCAGACTGTCTGCCTACTGTCGGTCTGTTTATATTTCTTTTTCTCTTTCTCCTTCTTTGTCTATCCATAGCTATCTCAGTCGGTTCCTATTTACCTATATATCCACATGTAATTATCTGTTTTGTTATTCACTGTTTTCCTCAACTTTTCTCACATTTTATCCTAATTTCCTCATATATATATATATATATATATATACATACATACATATATATATATATACACACACACACACAATATATATATATATACACACACACACACACACACACACACATATATATATATATATATATATATATATATATATATATATATATATATGAAATAAGATTAATATGAATCAGGTGGAATTCTTTCAAAACACTAACAATGATCGGTGAAGTGACCCTTGAATTTATTTGTTAATCTGACCTTTTTTTCTTATTTTTTAAAAAACTCTGTTACATTTATATATTTGTTTGTGTATTTATCAGATGAGGCTTGATATGAATAATTATGATATTTCGGACTGTTGTCCTCATCTTTATTGTCTATAAACACAACGTTCAGGCCACTGTAAACTCGTGCACAATTTTCTTTTGATTATTTTACTTACCTTAAAATATCGAATCTTTAGACGATTACCCATGAATTTCAAACGCAGTTTCACAGACTATTTTAAGGTAATTAAAATAATGAATAAATAAAAAATGACCTAAAACAGAGTCTGAGGTTACAGTGACCTGAACGTAGTGTTTATACACAATAAAGATGAGGACAACAGTCCGAAATATCAGAATTATTCATATTGTTATATTTGTTCGATTATTTCGGTATATTGTACAATTGTTGTGTATTAAGTATTTGTATCTTTTACTAAATTTATTTCTGTTTTATTGTTTACCGAAAATGTCAAATGTTGTAATTCTAATTGTGTATATATTTCTATAAAGTGTTTTTTTTTTAATCTTATTAGTTAATAAGATGGATCAAGACTACGTAAAACGTATTCAAAGTATTCTAAAGTTGTGGTTCGAGTACTTTCGAGGGTCGATAATGAAAAACGAGAACTGAAAGTGCACGAAATACAAATATTAGATTAAATCAGAAAAAACAAAAACAAAACAAAAAACAAACAAACAAAAAAAAAAGGAAGAAAAAATAAAAGAAAGTTTTGGATAATTTTTATAATTTTTGATTCATATTAGCGACAACTTTCTGCTCAACAGGAAAAAAAGATCTAATAAAAACTAAATAAATAATTCCTGTCTGCCCTATACAATGAAAAAAGTTTAAAAGAGCAGCTGCTGCCTAAATATGAACCCCATATATATATATATATATATATATATATATATATATATATATATATATGTGTGTGTGTTTGGTACAACTAATATGATATCAAAATTTCAGTCGTGTAATAATACTTATTTTAACAACATTATCAGCTACCAAGAGAGAGAGAGAGAGAGAGAGAGAGAGAGAGAGAGAGAGAGAGAGAGAGAGAGAGAGAGAGAGAGAGAGAGAGAGAGAGAGAGAGGGGGGGGGACACAACTTAAGAACGATTTCGAACGGTGCTTTTTTTCCGAAGGTAACAACCGGTAGCTTAATCAATATACCGTTATTACCTTTTCAAAAAGCTCCGGTCGAAAGGGTCCCTAAGTTTCGTTCTAGATTTTTTCCCTCTTTGCATAGTAGTTGATCATGTTGTTAAAATAAATTATGATTCTTCTACTGAAATTATTATATATATATATATATATATATATATATATATATATATATATATATATATATATATATATGATTCTTTAAATGAGTGAACTTTTAATGTTAGTGAGCATTGATGATTTAAATGTAAGATGTGAGCGACTTAAATAATTCTGGCTTTTTCTCTTTTTCTTTTCTTTTTTTCTTTTTAAACCCACAACAATGTCTTCTGAAAAATCATATTCATTAAAAAAGATTTCAAGTTAAAGACAAAGAATTGACTGTACAGTATTTTTTTGTTTTTAAAAAAAGGAATAGAATGTCTCCGTTACGTAAACAAATACGCATTCAATTCAACATGGCTGACTTGTGACGAGTCCATTTTCTTATTGTATGCTCTTCAAATGTTCCTCCTTTGTTAAAAAAAACAAAAAAAAACATATCACTCTTCTCTGCTGTATATGGAAGAAGGCGCATGCGCATCTTGACACGCTCTCCGGTCCGTAGAGGTTTAAAAATAAAGAGAGACGCATAGAGTTCTAATGAAAAGATGTTGACACTTCTTTCGCGTAGCTTTGTTTTAAACCAGAAATTGTTGCTGTGCAATCGTCTACAGGACACAGCGACTGAATGAACTGAACTCATTTCTGACTGAGGTAATCCACAAAAAGATAAAGCCCCCTTTTTGTCTTTTTCTCTTACCACAAGATAAAGTTGAACAATAGAATTGTCTATGATAAAGTTGGGCAAAGATACGAATGGCGGACATTACGTTCAGTTGTTTTAAAAGATGGTCATAGTGGTCGTGGTGATCACAGGATTTATCGGCTGCTTTTTAGTAGATTTCTCATACAGTTGTGGCATTCACTATCCCATCGGTGACAACTTCCGTGTAAAGCGTCGTATCCGTGAAAGGTTTCGAATCACGAGCTGAAAAAAGAAAAGAAAAAAATAAATAAATTATTTCTCTGAATTTTAGAGATGAGGCTTGATAATTTGTATCATTTAGTCTAGCAGGACCTGTTGATAACCACAGTATGATAATGTAATTATTACAACATTTGATATGTTTACTTAAGAGCTATTAAAATAGTTCAATGTATAAAAATATACAATAATCTTGATATAACTCTCTCACTTTTCTTATTTTCATTTTTTGATTATGTTCGATTGAAACAGATTAGCGTTATCACTTCCGTACGCTCACCTTCTCTTTCTATCTTTCTCTTACTCTATTTTTTCTTTCTTTCTTATTGTATTTTTTCTATGTAACATGTCATTTTCTTCCCTTTCTTTCTTTATAATAAAAACGGCATGGTCCCTTATTTAGCTGAGTTGACAACACTCATAAGAAATAAGAATTTGGTGGATAAGCAACACCAGATAATCAGGATTTACATTTCCGAATGTCAGCTCGTGATAATCAGGATTTACATTTTTGAATTTCATCTTGGACGCTTTGGACGGTCTTATTTTTAACCAGAGTGTGTTGGAAGATGATAACGGTTGTACAATTAAGGAACACGAGTATTAATATATAGATTTTCAGACTGTGGTTTTCATCTTTATAATTATATACACAACGATTCCGCTGATGTGTCCTCCAGCCTTCATCTGTTTCTTGTCGAAATCGGAACCTTCTTGTTGAACTCAGGAACTTTTATGTCGTCATTGGGAGCCTTCGCGTAACTTCGAACCGAACCCTTTATTTAATCCATTTGGGTAGATTGTTCTCATTCCATTATACATGGTACCGGGTACAAGTGTTAAACTATGCTAAGTATTCAATGTTATTATCGTCCGTGGTCAGGATTGAACCTGTAACCTACAAATGATTGTCATCTAGAAGTGTATTAACTCAACCCTTATATTTGTTGCGCAATGTGTCCAACTGTGTCCGACACATCGATCGAATCGTTGTGTATATAACAATAAAGATGAGGACAACAGTCCTAAAAATCTAAATAATACAAAAAAGGAATATATAAAATATAGATAAACTCGGTTACTGGTTAAGTCAGAGAGAGAGAGAGAGAGAGAGAGAGAGAGTATATGTGTGTGTTTCAATTTTTTATACTCTCTTCTTCTTCTTCTTCTTCTTCTTCTTCTTCTTCTTCTTCTTCTTTTTTTTTTCTTCTCCCTTTATTGCCAAAATTTTCTGTTTGTGAAAAGAAACAAAATTTTTTCTTTGTCTTTTAGAAGAGAGACAATACTTACCATATGTTTGTTTGAAAGATGTGAGGTTAGTGGATGTTGGAGCTTTTGACAGTCCAGTCCGGATTTTGTTCGTTGTAATTTTTCTGGCTGTAAAATAGAAAGAAAAAGAAAAACTCTGAATTATTTAAACAAAAGAGGCAAAGTTTTTTTTTATTAAAAACGAAAAGGAGTGTACTCGTGGCGTAGTGGCTAACGTGCTAGACTGTGACATCGTAGTGGGTTAAAATACAGTCACTACATAACGTTTACTTCGGACTAATACCCTTGAATCCTCTCGACTGGGGCTTTAGAATACACAGACTGCACCTCTACATAGGGGTAGAACCCACGAATGGTATCGAACCAAGAACCTTGTGATTCCTAGTCAGCGAGGATTGGACTCGTTAACAATAGTCTGCCTATCTATTTTGCAAGCCATTACTTCGCATGGTGTGTCAGCGTTGGTTCTTAAGTACTAGTGTTGAAAATTGCATAAGTTTCAAATACAATTAACGTTATATACACACACATATGTATATAGATGAAAGGAAAAACAAAACAAAAAACTTCAAAACAATAAGGATTCCATTATTTTTAACCAAATTTGTTTGAATG
>CM042162.1:82645343-82650122 GCA_023376005.1 Doryteuthis pealeii
TCGAAACCTTCGGGTCATATTTTCCGCGCGTGTTTTTCCGCGGCTAAAAACAAAACAAAAAAAGAAAATCAAAAAGCGTTCAAAATCACCAGTTGCCGTGCGTATGTAGGCGTCCGCCAACATGTCTGCCATTACGAACTTTGACCCTCACACCAATGTCAGCCAATCACAAGACGACCATGCTTTTGTTGGTTGGATTTTAAGGCATATCAATCCATTGGGTTATTTTATGCCGAAATTCACTTTTGCTAAATACACTTTTTAAACTCGTCTTTTTTCTATTTAACCCATAGAGGGTACCCTAACAGATAATACCACTCCGGGTTAGAGTAGACCTGGGAGTAATGGTGATGAAGGGATACTCCACATTCCTGTGAGCTCCAGAATTGGAACTTCACAGTTAAGTTTAAGGTCATACTCAGGTCACTAAGACCCTCAGCCACACCTTCTAGTACATATATGATAAAAAGGGTTGGTAATCATATAGGTGCTAGGGCTTGAAGTGACCTTTCGATTGATCAGAGGGGCCTCTACAACCGCCCGTCTACCCTAAGTGAGGGCCAAAGTGGAATGTTGCATGTCATGAATTGCTCAGCCTTCAGAATTCCATCATTAAGCATCACGGATCGCCACCAACAAGTGGCCTCATTGGGGGAGGGGGTCTTACCCCTCTGCAGAAATGCAGTTCGTGTATTCTAAAGTGATAGCCGACACGGTTGAAGACAAGAATGTATCCAGTATCTATATTGTAAGCCGTTTCGGATTATCTATATCCTCTGTAGACCCACAATGGATGCCCCTGTTGATGCACACTTATAGATTTATACAATGGTTATTTCAAATCCCAAAGAGAGCTCAATGTAAGATACTCAATAAAATAATTATATACAGAGCAATGTTTCAACTTTCAATAAGAAAGCAAAACTTATCAAACCGTCATTTGGCTATTATAAATTTATACTAAGATATTTTTTCTTGGTTTTATGTAAAGGTTATCTGACGAGACTGGGCTCATTTATTGAGTGTCCGGTTGAAATGAATTTATAATAGCCAAATGATGGTTTGTTAAGTTTTTCTTTCTTATTGATATATATATATATATATATATATATATATATATATATATATATATATATATACTTTCAATACGAAATATATTGTTTTTGGTAATGAAGACCATTCCATGTGTAGTTTAACCGTAATGATACAGGTAAAGCGTAGTGAAAGCTCGGTGTGTCTAGTGTGTGTAAGTGACGAACAGAGCAATATATTGAATAAATGAAGGAAAAAAAATTATTTGCTTGAATGAAATAATTAATTTCATCTGCATAAATGCATCCTCATCAGACATAAACAAAAACATGGTTATTACCCTAATTAAGTTTTTCCTTCATATATATATATATATATATATATATATATATATATATATATATATATATAGGGGATTTTTTTATCCCGAAATATTAAGAATTGAGAATAAATCACAGATTATTATTATCTGCGTTATTCGGACTATTGTCCCCATCTTTATTGTTATTTGTACAACGGTTTGGCCGATATGCCCTCCGGCCTTCTTCAGGTATTTCTTGTCGGACTCGGGAACCTTGTCCGACTCGAGAATCTTCTTTTCGAACTCGGGAACAATAGTCCGAATAACGCAGATAATACTAATCATCAAGCCTCATCTCAAACATTCAGAGAAATCACAGGTTAACAAACAACACCACAGTGACCTTCTTTTTTCTTTACACTTGCATTGTGATAGCCTTCAAAACCAACCAGCAAACCAATATAAACACAATGCTTCAAGTATATATATATATATATATATATATGCTTGATTTATTTATCCGTAAGGATATCTTCACCCCTATGTTCAATTTGTGTTTCTATTCCATCACATATGGAACGAGTATCCCACGAAGATTTCCGACTAAAGATAACACCAAACCGGAAGTGTTTATGACGTCTTTCACTAACGACCAATGAAAAAAAAGGAAATTGCACAGCCGACACGTATCTATATCTTTTCTTTCTTCGGTCGCCCATTTTGTTTGCTCTTTTTTTTCTTCTTTGTAGAAAATGATAATATTTCTCATGTGTACTCAAAAGACTGTCGGCTTGTCTGCCACTATGTCATCTCCCTCCTGTTTAAATGCCCCCCCCCCCAGCGAACGCTTGCTTGATCATGCTTGCCTTTGTTGTGTCCGAGGCTAGTCTCAAAATGACCGCCTCTTGAGCATTTTCTCCTCTATTACACAAGTGACCGCCTGTGTTCTTAAAGGCCACACACGATGCTAACAATTATGATTCATTATTACAACGAATTGGAATAAAAGAGGCATTGTTTATACAGGGTGCGCACAATTACCGCCTACATTTTAAACGGTCTCAATTGTAGCACAAGTTAACGTAGGCAAGTGGCAGTGGTAGCTCAATCTAGATAATAATTTTCAGATAGGATTGATTAAGATCATGGCTTTGACTGATGCACACTGTGTGTTTGCTGTTCGAATGATTAAAAAGAAATTATGAGAAAATATCGTTTTATAGCGAAAAACTTGTTTTCTGAGATTTGAGATTGAAACAATGCCGGAATATCAGCAGACAGTAAGAATCGAACTCACTGCTAATAATTCCCTCGTCTTGTTCGCTAACCATTACACGAAGCATGGTGTCCTAAAAACAAAACGTTGCAAACATTTGGGACAACGACAAAAGTATGGGGCACCCAGTGATGATCGGACTCACTACTTAATAGTAATTGATCTATGAGACTACATATTTACCCAACCTGTTCGCCACGGACAGGATGTGACACAAGGTCGAAATTAAGGAGCACCCAACGAGGATCGAACTCTCTTTTCATCTGTAATGGATCAGCGAGATTAGTTTGCTAACCATTACATCAGGATGGGACGCCCTATTAACCCAATCCGTTCACCACGGGCAGGATGTGGCACAAGGTCGAAAGTAAGGACGCACCCAACGAGGATCTAACTCTCTTTTCAACACTAATTGATCTTACTTATTTACTTAGCTTTGCTTAATTGTTGCACATTGCCAGAAGTATGGGACACACAGAATCGAACTCACTAATAATAGACTGTTAATTTAACCTGTTAACCATTACATTACGTGAGGTGCTCAATTGATCTGTAAAACTATCATTCTAACCATTTGACCACAACCATTGGTTAACTGGTTGGCTGGTTGGTTGGTTGGTCGGTCGGTTGAATTTTACGGTATGCCGACCCTTGGTTTATTTTTATACCGAAGGTGTTTTGTTTTATTTGTTCTCGTTGGGTAATCAATTAAAAAAAGACTCAAATCTTTTTAAAAATACATTTTTTTCATCTCTTTAATCCATTAATGAGACCGTAAGAGGCACTACCACTTCGGGTCAGTAATGGAAATAGAGGGGTAATCGACACTCGCCAGCTCCAGAATTGGATCCTCACCACCGGATACAGTTTAACGGTATACCAGAAAAAACCCAGCCACCTCCTTCTAGCACATAAATGGTTGTGGGTTTGACATAACAATAATAGGGTCGGGATAATCCTAAAGGTACTAGGGTTTGACGTTACCACTCGCTTAATCAGAAGGGGTCTCACCGACCAGCCGTATGGTTTAGATAAGTGCCAAAGTGGGGTATTGCATCTCATGAAATGCTTAACTACCAAGATTCAATCCTTCAGCATTATGCCACACAACCACGACCGACAAGTTTTCCCATTGGGTGGGGGGAGATTGTACCCATTTGCAGAGGTGCAGTCGTGGTATTTAACTGTCCCAGTCGACAGGGCGGTTAATAAAAGAAAATGTATTTTGTTTGCTTTTATTCTGGATTTGGAGATAAACTTTGAGGACAAACAACAACAAATAAATAAATAAAATCAAAATCAAACTATCCACCCCCCCCTCACTCAGGAAAAAATACATTCAAATATTTTTGTTCTCAGTTCAATAGAATTTTCGATTTGACAAAATCAGAAGCAAATTCGATCTGATTTTTTTTTCTCTCTCTCTCTTCTTTTTCTCTTTTTCATCTCTCTTCTGTCATCAGTCTTCTTTTGTCCATATCCACACGACTGCATACTAGCTTACTTACACACACACACACACACACACACACACACACACACACACATATATATATATATTATATATATATATATATATATATATATTAATATCATAGAACTTATTGACTGAAATCAGAATGTCTACCATGGAACCATTTTATTTTTTTATGTTTCCATTTCGTTGCGTTAAATACATCCCGACATGTTTGCAAAGACTTTTTTGTGTCAGAGAAGTTAAATGGAAATGAATAAAAGAAGGCCTCAACGAACGGAATGTTTAACGACAAACAGAATCATTTACCATAAAATCAGATGGAACATTTATCAAATATCAATCGAACCAAAATAATAATAATGAAAAAAAGAAAGAAAAAAAGAATCTGTAAAATGTCAATAATTAAACCAATATAACAGTATTTCTGGTCTCGGGACGATATAAGATCAAAATTACGAAAATATATTCCTTAATTCACAATTTCAATATCGCAAATAAAAGAAATGTGAAATTTCTTTCTTTTTCAGTTCATTCTAATTTTACATTGGACTCTTATGCGACGCAAGACCATTTGGAATGTTTCATTTTCAAAAGTGGGTGAAATAAAATGGGACAAATAAGAAATCTGCTGTTATGCGACACCAGGTATTGGATCTTGTACGATTTGGACGGTCTCATTTTTAACAAGAGGTT
>CM042162.1:82650322-82662822 GCA_023376005.1 Doryteuthis pealeii
CTTCTAGCATATAAATGGTTGTGGGTTTGACATAACAATAATAGGGTCGGGATAATCCTAAAGGTACTAGGGTTTGACGTTACCAGTCGCTTAATCAGAAGGGGTCTCACCGACCAGCCGTATGGTTTAGATAAGTGCCAAAGTGGGGTATTGAATCTCATGAAATGCTTAACTACCAAGATTCAATCCTTCAGCATTATGCCACACAACCCACGACCGACAAGTTTTCCCATTGGGTGGGGGGAGATTGTACCCATTTGCAGAGGTGCAGTCGTGGTATTTAACTGTCCCAGTCGACAGGGCGGTTAATAAAAGAAAATGTATTTTGTTTGCTTTTATTCTGGATTTGGAGATAAACTTTGAGGACAAACAACAACAAATAAATAAATAAAATCAAAATCAAACTATCCACCCCCCCTCACTCAGGAAAAAATACATTCAAATATTTTTGTTCTCAGTTCAATAGAATTTTCGATTTGACAAAATCAGAAGCAAATTCGATCTGATATTTTTTTGAAAACCTTATATCAGCTCTCCTTTTTTTCTCTCTCTCTTCTTTTTCTCTTTTTCATCTCTCTTCTGTCATCAGTCCTTCTTTGTCCATATCCACACGACTGCATACTAGCTTACTTACACACACACACACACACACACACACACACACACACACACACACACACATATATATATATAATATATATGCGCGCGCGTGTGTGTGTATGTGCGTGTGCGTAAGCATATATATATACATCATATATATATCATTTTACATATGTACATGACTGCATAATCGCCACACACACACACACACACACACACACACACACACATAATATATACATATATATATATATATATATATATTATATATTAATATCATAGAACTTATTGACTGAAATCAGAATATCTACCATGGAACCATTTATTTTTTTATGTTTCCATTTCGTTGCGTTAAATACATCCTGACATGTTTGCAAAGACTTTTCTGTGTCAGAGAAGTTAAATGGAATAAATAAAAGAAGGCCTCAACGAACGGAATGTTTAACGACAAACAGAATCATTTACCATAAAATCAGATGGAACATTTATCAAATATCAATCGAACCAAAATAATAATAATGAAAAAAAGAAAGAAAAAAAGAATCTGTAAAATGTCAATAAATAAACCAATATAACAGTATTTCTGGTCTCGGGACGATATAAGATCAAAATTACGAAAATATATTCCTTAATTCACAATTTCAATATCGCAAATAAAAGAAATGTGAAATTTCTTTCTTTTTCAGTTCATTCTAATTTTACATTGGACTCTTATGCGACGCAAGACCATTTGGAATGTTTCATTTTCAAAAGTGGGTGAAATAAAATGGGACAAATAAGAAATCTGCTGTTATGCGACACCAGGTATTGGATCTTGTACGATTCTCATTTTTAACAAGAGGTTGTTGCAGGATGATAACAGATGGAAGATTTAGGAACACACATTTAGATGTTTGTTTAATATCATTCCAGATTTTGTCCCGTGTGTATGTTTGTACGTTTGTTTGTGTCTGTGTGTGTTTTTTGTGCATTATTAACAGAATTAAATAAAGAAACTGTATTTCAACAGGAAATACATTTTTTTTAAAAATTAGCGAGGAAATGAAATTCATTGAAAGTTAAAAAAAAAAAGAAAGAAAAATAAGAAAAATATCGTTTTTTTTAAGTTGAATTCTTTTATTCTCTTCAACATCAACCCATTTCGAGACAAGTGTGTGTTTTTGTATGCAACGTGTTACAAACATAACTACAGCGCTAACTTGACTTACGAGTTTCACAACTTACGAGTTTATCAAGTGAAAAGTTGTCACACGGTCGAGTGTTGAGGGGTAAAGAAAAACTTTAGGATGGAATATAATGAAGTGTTTTATGACAAATGTTTATAATAAACCGAAACGTTTTAACGTCGACTTCACCGGCTACAAATACATTTATATTTTTGGAATACTTTTTTTCTCTACTTTCCTCATACCGTCAGATATATTTCCATCTGTTACCACCCATATATATATATATATATATATATATATATATATAATTTGGTGCGGTACCAAGTTTCTTGGTACAAGGTGATTCTAGGCGGGTCCTAATTCTCTACCAGTAGTTTGTTGTAGAGTTCAGGTTCCGTATGAGAGCTCAATGTTTAATTTTTGTAAACAGAGCAAAGTTATGTGGGAATAAAAAGGCCTTAAATACCATGGGTATCTTGGTTATGGACCATTTCCACTCGCGAGTATGCTCACGAGCTTCTTCAGACCACTGATATATTTTATAAAATATATCAGTGGTCTGAAGAAGCTCGTGAGCATACTCGCGAGTGGAAATGGTCCATAACCACGATACCCATGGTATTTAAGGCCTTTTTTATTCCCCCCCATATATATATATATATATATATATATATATATATAGTCATCCACAGACACGTGCTTCGACTTATCAAGTCTCTTCAGTGTGGTTAGTCATTTTGTGAGCTACCTACAGCCGAGATAGAAACCGGATCGATTCAGCAGCAGTCGAACAGCGAAACCGCTACGCTATAGTCTTTCACAGAAGGCGAAAGGAATTTTAACTGTTTTTAATGCACACATCTGTATGTATGTAATGGGCGCCAAAGAGTGCTCCATCCCTTTTATAGGAGAGCGTTTTATTTAGGCTTTAGATGGCGGTCGTAGGCGAATATATATATATATATATATATATATATATATATATATATATATGTATCTATGTATACATACATATATATATATGTGTGTTTGTGTGATATATTTATATGTGCACATGTCGTTGTCGTTGTAAAGTCCACATATGCTTCTTTGTTTGTATATCTCGTGAGTCTCATTCTCTGTATGAATATTATATATATATATATAATACATATAACACACACACATATATATAGCATATATACAAAGATAATGAATTCACACTGAGAACTAGACTCACCAGATATATTTATATGTGTATATATGATATATATATATATATATATATATATATGTGTGTTTGTGTGTGTGTGTGTGTGTGTGTGTGTGTGTGTGTGTGTGATAGTATATTTTGCTATGAAATGAATACAGATAAGATTTAAAAAAATCGTATATGTTTTGAAAAAATAAAGAATATCAACTGAAAAAAATCGACATACAAGAATATATAAAGAAGATTTTCAGACATTACACCAACTTCGATGGCTTCAGAATGTCTGTCGCTACAGTGAAAACCATTATTCTGCGAAATATGATGAACTTTAGTATATAAGAAATTTTACAATCTTTTCCAATAACATTGAACAGATTTTGTATCAGCTATAAAGAGTTTTTTTTTCTTTCATATAGATGACACAACTGACAAAGTACTTGTTGCAAACAGACCTGTTTAAGGCGAATCATTGCTGCATATATTAGAAATGACAGAAAGAGGCATTGGTCTCTATTTGAACTCAGATGAAACAGAATTCATGTATTCTAATCAATTAAAGCTGAACCTGTCGATATACTTTACACTCCCTATACCACGTGAATTAGAACTTCACAATTAGATTTAACAGTTTAAAGTCATATCCACGACACTGAGATGCTCAGCCAACGCTTGCTGATAAAAAGGGTTATCATAAAGACAACAGTGTTTGAACAATCATATAGGTCCTAGGGCTTGACATGACCAGCCGATTGATCAAAGGGGCCTATTCCGACCGGCCGTCTAGCCTAAATAAAGGCCAACATGGGGTGTTGCATACAATGAACTGCTGAGACACCAAGATTCCGTCCTTAAGCCTCATTGATTGCCACACAAGATCAACAGGTGGTCCCATTGGGGGCGGGGGGATTAGACATCTGTAGAGGTGTAGTATAATAACTTATTTATTACAACTTGTGATATGTTTACTTAAGAGCTATTGCAATAGTTCAATATATAAAAAGGATAAAAATCCTTATTAAACTCTCTCTCATTTTTTTTCTTTCTTTCCTTTTCATCTTTTCATTATGTTCGATTGAAACAAATTAGCGTTATCACTTCTCTATCTTCCCTTACTCTCTTTCTTATACTTTTCTGTGTAGCCTGTCCTTTTTCTTTCCTTTCGTTCTTTGTAATAAAAACGAAATGGTTCATTATTTGTGAATACGACACTCATAAGAATAAGAAACACACGGATAAGCAATACCAGATGATCAGGATTTACATTTTTGCATTTCATCTTGGACGATTTGGACAGTTTCATTTTTAACTAGACGGTGTTGCAAGAGGATAACGGTCGTACAGTTAAGGAACACGAGTATTAATATATAAATGGCGTCATATCCTTTTTAAAACAACAAGTCTCTGAAATTGTTAGACCAGATCACATACATAGCTAGAAATATCTCATCTACAGAAAGCGTTATCAACATACGCATAGATAAAACATAGATTGCTATTGACAAGTTAATAACCATATGGAAATCTGATAAAATAAGATGGGAGTTCTTCAAAGCTGTAACTGTATCGGTACTACTGTAGGGTTGCACCACTTTGACTTTAACGAAACGCGTGGATAAAAAAACTAGACGGGAAACAACACAAGGATGCTGCGTGATGTTCTGAAGACATCTTGGAAGCAGCACCCTACAAAATAACAGCTGTAGGGTCACTTATATTCCCTCTCATAAATTATCATAGTAAAACATTCTGGGCACTGTTGGAGAAGCAAGGACGAACTTATTAGCGACGTTCAAGTATGGACTCCCAAACATAGACACAAAACTCATTCCCAATGTATTCTCATAGTAAAAACTCATTGTCCAATCCATTTTTATAATAAGAATCATTTCCAATTAATTTTTATCGTAAAAACTCATTTCCAATGCAGTTTTATAGTAAAAATCATTTCCAATATATCTTTATAGTAAAAACTCCCAGTGGATTTTTAAGTAAAAATCATTTTCAATGCATTTTCATAGTAAAAATCATTTCCAATGCATTTTCATAGTAAAAATCGTTTTCAATGCATTTTCATAGTAAAAATAATTTCCAATGCATTTTTATAGTAAAAATCATTTCCAATGCATTTTCATAGTAAAAATCATTTCAAATGCATTTTTATAGTAAAAATCATTTCCAATGCATTTTCATAGTAAAAATCATTTCCAATTTTTTATAGTGCATTTTCATAGTAAAAATCAGCATTTTCATAGTAAAAAATCATTTCCAATGCATTTTCATAGAAAAAATCATTTCCAATGCATTTTCATAGTAAAATCGTTTTCAATGCATTTTCATAGTAAAAATAATTTCCAATGCATTTTTATAGTAAAATCATTTCCAGCATTTTATAGTAAAAATCATTTCCAATGCATTTCAATGCATTTTCATAGTAAAAATCATTTCCAATGCATTTTCATAGTAAAATCATTTCCAATACATTTTATAGTAAAAATGATTCCCAATTTTTTAAGTAAAAATCATGTTCAATGAATTTTGTAATAGTTGTTACATTTAGTTTGGCATAAGGTCGGAGGTATGGGGAACCCAATGAGAATCGAACTCATTAACAATGAGTTCGATTCTGAAGCACCGTTATCCTATGTAGGCTATTTTTCGCTGATATTAAATGGCCGCATTCTTTCCAGACACCTCGTATTGATACTATATGTAAAATAAAATGGATAATATATATATGAAAAAAAAATATACGGTTACAGAAAAAAAAATCAACGGAAAAGAAAAATGGAGATATAAGAATATATAAGGAAGACTTTGAGGAATTTCAACGACGTTTTTTGGCTTCAGAATGTCTGCCGCTATAGTTGAAGCCGTTAAAACTTTCTTAAGAATCTTAAACTATTTTATTACGTTTGCTGGGAAATGGAAAAAAAAAAGTATCATTTTTTAGAAACAGCAGCAGAAGATTGTAGATTTCAAATATGCATTTGGGGTTTATTGATTCAACAACTGTCAATATTACTACGTTGCCGAGGAAATTCGGACATTAAACTTCAGCTTTGATGGTTTATGATTCAACTGGTTGAAAGTAGAAGAGAGAGAAAAAGATTAATGATGTAAAATAGGATTCTTCTGTCGTTCAACTCAAAGATAGAAACAGTTTCCAAATGGAATTTTCTTGCATACACACACACACACACATAATATATAATATATAATATATATATATATATATATATATGGAGGATATGTGCTTAATTGAAGTCATGCCTAATTTTTGAAAATTAATTAGTTAATAATTAATGAATTTAGGCGGGCATATATGTTCAAATGTAAGGCTAAACAGATCTTCTTTGCTGGCCACAGCAGCTGATACAGAAGAAGACGACAACTACGACGTTGATGATGAAGATGATGAAGATGTTGTTATTGATGAAGAAGAAGATGATGAAGTTGATGTGGTCGTTGTTGTTGTTGTTTAGCCTTACATTTGAACATATATGCCCGCCTAAATTCATTAATTATTAACTAATTAATTTTCAAAAATTAGGTATGACTTCAATTAAGCACATATCCTCCAAAAATTGTCGGCTCAAAACCATATCAAATAAACACAGTGTTTATTTTACGTACTTTCATATATATATATATATATATATATATATATATATATATATATATATATATATACCACCCCCTCCGCACGAGCAGGATGTGACACATGGCCAATTTCTTAAGCAGAGTTTAACTGGTTTGAATTCAGAGCTTTCCTTCTCTTTGACTGGTTACCTAGCCATGGTTAAATAGCCCAATCCGCCCTACTATTTTCCCATAGCTAGAAGAATAGTAGTTAGATGTATACCTTTCTCTAATTAGTTGTAATTTGCAATTAGGTTTCCCCTTCTCTACGTATATCTTGATTACCTCCTCGTTATATATGTTAGTTTTCCATTGAGGAGAGAGAGAGAGAGAGAGAGAGAGAGAGAGAGAGAGAGAGAGAGAGAGAGAGAGAGAGAGATTACAGTGAACGTATTTGTATGTTAAGGTTCATAACCAGCCAGACAGCTTTATGCAAAATGCAAACAGCCTCATCCAGGACTTGGACTCGAGTCAACGAGTCCATTTCCTACGACTCTAACCATTACACCACGCACCTCTTCATACACACTTAAAAAAATGCAAACATTAAAATAATTTTGTAAGATTTCTAAGAAAGGGAACGTTTGACCTAATTTAAATTTTTTAAAAGAGCCAAAATGTTGAAGCTACTGTCTGGCTGCTTATGAACTTTAATATACAAATACGTTTCGTACACTCTAATCTCTCCTCTCTCTCTCTCTCTCTCTCTCTCTCTCTCTCTCCTCAATGGGAAACTAACATATATAACGAGGAGGTAATCAAGATATACATAGAGAGGGGGAAACCTAATTGCAAATTACAACTAATTAGAACCAATTAAAATGGATATTTTCCAACATAACTCAATCCTAAAACTAAGAGATAGTTTAGTATAACTTTCATGTCATTAAACTGAATAGTACAAAAACCTATTGGAGACAAATATTCATTCGTTCAGATTTAGCATAATCTCTCTCTCTCTATATATATATATATATATCTTTCTCTCTCTCTCTCTCTCTCTCTCTCTCTCTCTTTCTCTCTTTATATATATATATATAATATATATATATATATATATATATATATATATATAGCTGGGATCGAACACTGACGACTAGCGCCGTTTGGAATCATATCGGTAATTACTGAACAAACAAAACATTATTCCACTGCATTTAAAAAAATATATTTCTTTGTTATTTTTGTGTTTGTTTATTCTTGTCGTGGGCGTGGCATCGATTACCCACTGTTATTTTGTAATGATATTAATCTCACACTTGATCTCCACACTGCATGTTACCCACGTTATTTTATCAGTAAGTAATAATATGACCATTGAGAGATATTATTGTACATTTGAGTAATACGTGAAGGTTTATGGTTGGATGATCAAAAGTCATACAGAGATAAAAGAAGAAGAAGAAGAAGAAAAAGAATCCATTTTGATCTCAAAAACAAAACAAATATTAAAGGAATAGTTATTGAAATCGAGAGGAAAGATAATATTATACAAAATTATCTATCAATACCCGTGTTCCTTATTTGTACGATCGTTATCATTTTGCAACACTCTCTGGTTAAAAAGGACACCATCTAAATCCTACAAGATGAAATGAAAAAAAAAAGTAAATCCTGATTATCTGGTGTCGCTTATCTTTCTTTCTTTTGAGTGTCAGATAAATAATGGAGCATACCGTTTTAATTAAATAAAAGGGAAGAAAAGGACATGCTACACAGTAAATATACGAGAAAGAAAAAAAGAGATTAGGGTAAAGATAGAGAGGGGGTGAGCGCACTATCTATCTATCTATCTATCTATCTATCTATCTATCTATCTATCTATCTATCTCAGTCCGCTCATATCTATCAATCTATCTATCTATTTACTTTGTGCGCACGCACGTGTGTGTTGATAGTAAGTTTGATCTCATTTTCAAAAATAGTGTTTGATATAAAGTTGGTTTCTCTCTCTCTCTCTCTCTCTCTCTCTCCTCTCTCTCTCTCTCTCTCTATCTATCTATCTATCTATCTATCTATCTATCTATTTACACCAATACAAACATTTGTTTACATATTGCATGTCGCTTATTCTGCACGTAAATATGTACCTATATACCTATGTAAGTGTTTTCATTACCGAATATCATAACCTTAGCACTGCCGGCCTAAGCCGAAAGATGTTAGTGAAAAAAAGAAAAAAAAAGAAAAAAAGAAAAAAAAAAAGAAAACTAGAGAAAATACCACCTACGGCGTATCGTATGTCTTATTGGATGTTTTTAATGCGTGAAAACGTATCCGGAGCTGGCAGCAAATTTCGGATAAATTTTTGGCGGAAGAGAATGCTAAGTCTGTTTAGTGAACTGATGAGGTAACGCCTCAAAAAAAAAAAAAAAAAGATGTATAAACAAAACACCAAAAAAACAGTGAAAGAAGCCCTGATTCACAATCCACGCACGTAACACGTAAAACGCGCGAGCGGGGCGTCTGTTGTACGAAGTACTTGTTCTCTTACCTCGATGGTAGCCCTTGAATATACGATGTCTCGCATGTGCGTGAGGGGGGGGACTTAAATCGGTCACTCAAATTCAAATATATATTTACCAACCCCACCCACACGAGCAGGATGTGACACAAGGTCAATTTCTTAAGCGGAGTTTAACTGGTTTGAAGTCAGGGTTTTCCTTCTTCTAAACTGGATACGTTTTGAATGGTCAAGCAGAATCATTGGAGAGGAAGAGAAGGAAATCGGAAGGGGAGAGATAAAGATAGTGAGCAGGGAGAAAGCAGAGATATATATTGTAAAAGAAACAGGTTAGGGGTGGAGGTGGGTGACCTTCTTGGAGAGAAAATTGATCAAAGCAGCAGCAGCAAAAGGTAGTAATAAAAGGGGAGTGGTTGGGTAGGGGAGGATTCCTGCTTGACCAATCAAAACCTCTCCTCACTAACGCTTACCCACCCACTTGACCTCCTCTCCTATCCACCTCCTTCTGCAACACTACCCCTTCTATAAAACACTTGTATGATAACCTGATAATTCATTAAAACGACTGATGATGCCGAGGTCAAAGCTCTAGCGAAATATATCCTACACACTTTTGTCTGAGTTTTGATCTTGTGTTCCTCACATCTCGACCACACACACACACACACACACACACACACACACATATATATATATATATATATATATATATATATATATATATATATGAATAGGTATAAGTTTTTGAAAAAAACAAGAAAAAATGTCAAAGATTGACATTTAGAAATCTGACACTAAAGCGTTTCGGTTTTAATTAAACCATCGACAGGGCTCAACTGGGTTAAGAATCATAAATGACATGAGAGGAAAATTGTGAAAACAAGCAAAAGATTGTACTCCTTTTTGTGATATTAAAAGGATTCTCTCGACACTCGAAATGTAAGAAAAATGTAAAACGAAGTAATAGTCGTTGACTCCACTTTTATTCTATATGGGTGCCTTTGGAATTAGATAACCCATGAATGTTGATATGCCATTAAACATAAGAAACAAAGCAAAACCTTTCTTGTGAAATGCTTTTGGCTTGAAGAGGTTTATTTGCATTCTATCTATTTTGATTTGTGAATAACTTTGGGGGATGACCGGTAAGAAACGGTGGGAAATATTTGTTTGATCGATATTATTGCAATTTTCACCAACACGTTTCCATTTCTATTTCCTCTTCTTTTTCTTTTGTAAATATTCACTAAGCCGGCCCGACTTACACAGCTTAACATGGGCGTGCCGCTTATTCTCGTAGTTAATCAGTTAGTCTGGAATAATCAATAATCAGAGTTCGATCCTCCCTTGCAGTCCCGAGTTTTGTGGCCGGCCTAGTGTCAAATCTCATCTACGCTTAGTAAATACCTTTGGCACTTTTCGTGTACATTTACCCAATCCTTCCAACAACGGGAAGGATGCGACACGATGTCAATTTTTAAGCGGGGTTTATTACTGGGTTGGATTTTACGGCATGTCAACCCCTGTTGAGATATTTTATGCCGAAGATTTTTTGATTTATTCATTCTTGATGGGTACTCTTTTTTGATAAACTCAATTTTTTTAAACACATTTATTTTCAAACTTATTTTTTCTATCTAACCCATAGATGAACCCTAACACATTCCCCAGATCTCCAGAATTTCATCAGATAGTTTAACGTCATACAGACGATATTAAGTCCCGCAACCCCAGTCTTCTAGCACATATATGATAAAAAGGAAGCGCGTGGTGTAATGGTTAAAGTCAAGGGAAATGGACTCGTCGCCCCGAGTTCAAATCCTGGATGTGGTAATTGCATTTCACTTAGCGCTAATACCCTTGGGAAAGGTATGAAATCTACTCTCCCTCCAGCTATGTGTAAATAGTGGGGCAGACCGGGCTCTTTAACCTTGGTTAGGCAACCGATCTAGGAGAAGGAAAACTCTGAATTCAAACCTGTTAAACTCCGCTTAAGAAATTGACCTTGTGTCACATCCTGCTCGTTCGGAGGGGTTGGTAAATATATATATGATAAAAAGGATTGGGGCTTGCCATAAGAGCAATAGGGTTGGGACAATCATATAGGTGCTTGGGCTTGACGTGACAAACCGATTAATCGAAGGGGGCCTCTCCGACTGCCCGTCTGGCTTAAGTAATGACCAAGGCGGAGTGCTGCATGTCATGCCCCATTAAGGGGGCGTAACCCCTCTGTAGGGCTCTTTTAAGCGGGTGTTGTTGGTTAGAATTCTAAGTTTTTCTTCAAGAACGGTTGCCTAACCAAGCTTAAAGAGCCCAGTCTGCCCTACTATTTATCCATAGCTAAAAAAAGAATAGTTGGATGTATGCCTTTCTCAAGGATATTAGCGGTATGTGAAATACAAACAACTTCGTTCAGGATTTGAACTCGGGTCGCCGTACTCCTTTTATACGACGATAACCATTACACAACGATCACCACCTATATTTTTATGTATAATTCGAGTTTTGCCGATCAAATTTCATACAACCAACTGGGGTCGACCAATAATTCGAATATAATTTCTTTTAGACTAAAATCCACCCAACTTAGAACGAATCGGAATTTTTCTTAGTTTACTGTAAATCCTCCAGTATAATCCGCCCTTGAGTATAATACGCAAGGGATTTTTAGGGGGCTGTATCTCTGAAAAAAATGCGTCTGAATAAACATAGCCAAACAGCAAATAGAGACTCGGACATTGCTTAGAAAATATTTTTCATTTTTAAACCTCTTATATAGTACGCACTAGGGATTTTGACTTTTAAATTTTGGGAAGAAAGTGCGGATTATACTGGAGGATTTAATGTAATTAAAAAGGAAGATTAGACTGATTGCTTTGGACTAAAGAATCCAAACTGTCTCACAATTTATAAATAGTTTTTGTATGTTGTAATGGTCAGTGAATTAGGGTGACAGATTGTTACTAGTGGGTTCGATTCTTACTGGGGGCCCCAAATTTGATTTATGTCAAACTCAGGCGTCATGTCGGCGGTCTCTAAAATAAACCGACTGCATCTCCAGCATTCGGTGGTGAGGCTTCAGTACGGGGTCTATGTAAGGTGGTAAATCTTTATGCAACTGATTTGATTTTCCTTCTCCTAGACTGGTTGCTTTACTGAATATTTACCCAACCTTTCCACCACGAGCAAGATGTGACACGAGGCCAAATTTTAAGCAGAGTATATCTGGTTTCAATAAAGATTTTTTCTTCTCCTAGTCTAGTTGACTTACCAAGGTCAAAGAATTCAGTTTGTTTTACTATTTACCCATAGGTTGAGGGAGGGTAAAATATGGATTCATGTCTTTTCATGAGGCCATTAGCACCAAGAAAAACACAAGATGCTAGGCTTGAACTCAGCTCACCGATTCTAATTCCTACGACGATAACCATTACGT
>CM042162.1:82667822-82705801 GCA_023376005.1 Doryteuthis pealeii
GGAGGGGGGGGAGGGAGAATACATTTGTGAAAGAAAAGTTAAGAGGGTGGGAAGGAGGAAGGAGAGAATAAATAAACTGTTCAACGACAAATATATTTAAATCTCTTATGTAAACTTATCAAACATTAAGAATTCTTTTCCATTATTCAGACAGATATTTATCTCAATATCTCAATGTAGCATCAGTTGATAATACAATTTTATAGTCGTTACGCGAGTAATATGTCCGAAGTGTATAGACATATCTTAATTATCTACATATTGTTTAGTAAACTTTACAAGGAGTATGTTTTTTTAAAAACTTACGTAGACCTATCAAACATCAGGAATACGCTTCTGTTATGTGAACAGATATCGGATTACCTGTTGAATAAACTTTCAACACACACACACACACACACACACACATATATATATATATATATATTAATAAGTCATCCACAGACATGTATTTCAGCGTTTCACGCCTCTTCAATGTAGCTAGACACAGGTATCATTTGCTAGGGGCGAACTCAGACTGACAGTTTGGCAGCCTGATAGCTTATCCCCTCGTCCACTGACAGCTGTAGCGGGGACTGGTGTTTTTAAACGATTAAGTACATAGGTTTGTTTATATATTTTACGGTCACAAAGAGAACAATTTTCTGGGGAAACGATCATTACTTATATGCTTAGTAATGAGAGTTGCTTTACCAAACGGCTCACGTTTTGTGAAATATATATATATATATATATATATATATATATATATATATATATATATATATATATGTGTGTGTGTGTGTGTGTGTGTGTGTGTGTGTTTAAAATTTATTCAACAGGTAACCAGATATCCTTCTCGTCGTGAAGGGTAGAGTTAATATACATAAGTAGGTTGTTTGGGGTTTCCGTTAGTGTAAGCTTTACCGAAACGTTTTTTCCTCTGGATATTTCGGTGATGTATGTTTCTCTACTTAAATAATATTTTGGTTAAACATGAGATAATGTACGTAAAAAGAAAGCCAATACGAAAAGCACAGAAATAACTGGTCCTTTGATTTTTCTAGTTTTTAGAGTTATAAATGAGAATATTATTGAGCCAATGTACTGTGTGTTGTGATACCTTTTCGGCATCATATCAATTAAACCTATTTAACGTTTGTGCCACAGTAGTTCTTCTATTGGACTATACTTAGCCAGAAAGCGTCGGATCATTTGTTTTGAGTGTCTTGGGGACCAATTTAGCTCAGTCGGAAGGACACCCGCATAGGAATCGAATGGTTACTGGTTCGATACCGGTTCACGCCAACAGCGTGTGAGTAGCACAGATTAGGTAATCTGATCTGTGTGGTAAAATGGGAAGCTGACGGTAAATACAAAAACAATCTCATTGGTCTAGCGTTAGCGAAAAGAGGATAGACTCCCTCGCTGTCCGGGTGATACCGACACTAAGCTACTCCCGCCAATTTTTAACAACTTATGCCTTGTTGGCGATTAGAGATTTTGGGTAATCTGAACATTAGCTACATAATTGAGAGTAACCTCCCCTTGTTTGTTTCACTTTGGGGAAGCCTTAATAACAATTAAGTTCATTTCAAATAATGCACAAACACAATTAAGAACACCTTTTATGATATTTTCGTGTTAAAACATGCAGTTGTATTGATTCGAACAAATTCGTATTTTCAGTATAGATTTATGGTAAAATGAAAATGGCCAATCCAAAACATAAGGCTTCCTCAAAGTGAAGCAAACAAGGGCGGTTACTCTCAATTATGTAGCTAATGTTCAGATTACCCGATTTTGTAACGTGGTCAGGTTATCGAAACTAACATTAGTCTCTTCGTAGCATAGTTTTAAATTGACATCCGTACCAAGCAAACGGTACCACAAGGAATATGTACTATAGCAGTGATATAGTCACACGGGGTTAACAGAGTTATAGTGGCGATCCTAAAACGACGTATGTCACAAGCACGCGTTAAAACGGCTTATGTACCATTGCTTCTCGTTCCTCTTTCGTTCAATAGTTAGGCCATGTTCATTGTAGGATCTTTTTTTTAGGGTTGCTATATCCGGATGGGCTGTTCGGCTAGGGGATGTTGAGGCTTCGTAAAGCACACCTCAAACCTCACTTCAGTTTTTCTTTTCTTTCTTAAAAACAAAGCGGCTTCATTCTCTATAATAGAATTGTAATACACCAATACACAAACGCTCGAAATTTCACTTCATTGTTAACTTTATTTTGTGCGTGGACTTAGAAGACGAGATAGATAGATAGATAGATAGATAGAGAGAGAGAGAGAGAGAGAGAGAGAGAGAGAGAGAGAGAGAGAGAGGGGGAGAGAGAGAGAGAGAGAAGAGAGGGAGAGGGAGAAGAAATATCCCACAAACAGCAGTTTTTTCGTCCATTTACCTCCCATCTCATAAACAATCCTGAGAAGACAAGCAAGACATACGGTAAAGACGAACTCATAAGTGACGTTCTTCTTTAGACTTTTACAGTTGAGCCCACCAGTACTGGGTTGAACAGCAAAAACTTACTTTCATCAGCTCTGCACGGACTCTTGTTTTTTGTCTAGGGGACTTACCAAGTGCGATGGCCGAGATAGGGTAGGATGGTGTGTGTGTGTGTGTGTGTGTGAGAGAGAGAGAGAGAGAGAGAGAGAGAGAGAGAGAGAGAGAGAGAGAGAGAGAGAGAGAGTCGTTGAAAATGATCCTTAATTGATATGTTCTCGCAATAGCAATCTTTTCTCTTCGCTAGTCAAATTCACCTCTTTACTTATTTTTGATTGTCCAAAAAGACCTATCAATCCTGACCCATTCCCGGCAACACGCTGCTATGTGTCTCTGGTCTGACTAACCTGACTACCAATGCCTTTCGGTCTTTTCTACCAACTATATTCTCTGAAGGTTAAAAGCTTCCAGTCTTCTTTCTTAAAAGAAGGCTCGTGTTCATCTAACTTAGTAAAACAAATTCTAATCTAGAATCTTCCTGTGGGTGATTTTATACATTTATTGTCTATCGTTAATTCTACACAGTCGTTTTTTAAGTCTCTTTTAACCGACCAAGAATCAAAAGAAAAAAAAAATAGAACACTTCAAAAAATGACAGGTTAAGCCGGCGGTCAGATATGCTACCTAATATCAAATGGTCAAAACAAACATTCCCTTAAAAAAAAACTCTTTAAGGGGAAATTGCACTCAATCGTTTTGTGTCTCATTCTCTAACAGTTTTGCATTCACACTTTACACACGTTAGATTTCTTTCTTTTTAGATCTTTTTTTTTTATAAATTCTTTTTTTGTTTGTTTATTTTAAGTATATTTTTAATCTGATGTACCAAAGGAGCAGTACAAGTGGTTTTGAATCATAGTCTTCAAGACGAGGAAAAAAAGTAAAAACAATGAAAAATTCAACAAATAAAAAAAGCACGGAAATATGAACAAAATCCATCATAGTATCTTTAGAGAACAAGTTGTTTTTGTTCCGAGATGAGCTTTCCTCCCCCCTCTCTCTCTCCCTCTCTCTCTCTCTCTTTCACCCTCTCTCTCTTTCACCCTCTCTCTCTTTCCTTTTTCCTGTCAAACTCCAGTTCTTTCGTTTTTTCTTTTGACTCAATCCGACCAGCAAAATGGCGACAGCGAAATTCAGTAAGCGAGAGTCGGTGTCTTTTTGTCTTAATAAAATCGCTTTCAGGCATCTTAAAAGTATTTTAGAGACCAAAAAAATAAAAAATAAAAAATAAAAAAAAATAATAAAGAAAGTGGGTTACTTGGACTGTAATGGAAATTTATCTGTTGTAAAATGAAATCCGTACTTAGAAAGGCGTCCTCTACAAAAAATTGCACTGAGACAAAACTAACAGTCGTACTTTTCCAAAATACGGCGCAGCGTAATTTGCATGTACAGGTTCTGCGCATGCGCGTCTTATTTAAATGGCGCCTTGGCTTTAAGGCTTCGTCTCATTCTGTGTAAGACATTACAATTCTTTGATGATGGGGATGCTTTTTCGTTATTTTCATGAAAGGTTCGGCGAAGTTCGAAGAGGATATGGTGTAGGATTCTCAGTTGAGCTATTATTCATATGTTGAATTAGTAATTAGTTTAACTGAAGATCGACGACGTGAAATTCCAAATCGTGAATTTTTATCCTGTTTTTTTATTTTGTTTTCATCATTGTGCAATTTTGTATTTGATATTAGTCAGTGTATTCGGGCAGAGAAAACTTTAAATATCTTAGGGAGGATGTTATATCACAAGATGTAGGGATAACAAATAATAACAAAAACAATGAAATATGTTTAACATATAACAATATTTGTTTTATTTATTCTTATTGATACAGTGGTATGGTTTGGATAGAATTCAACTGTGTTTCATGTGCGTGTTCATCAAATGCGGCTAAGTCCTTGTCTGACTGACTCTCTGCTTTTTAATTGAGTATATCCGGTCAAATCGTTAGGGGGAGATAACTCTCCCTAACATAGGAAAAAACTCTTTAAGCGTTGAATCTAATCCTAAGATATATACTCACTCTCTCTCTCTCTCTCCCTCTCTCTCTCCCTATCGTTGGGAGCGCACAGTATCCAGGGGTTAAGACCGTGAAAAAACAAATACAAAGTGCTCAATACAATGTAGAGCAAAATTTATTTAAGAAATGGATATAAAGTAACCTACTCGAGTTTCATCATCTGAATCGTCAGGGTTACATCCGCTGAATTAATCGAGTTTTCGATTAATATCAGTTGATAACACGTATGTCTGTTGGAATGGATCTTATCGTTACAGATAGACTCTTGTTTACAAACATTTGAAAATCTCACCGGAAATTTAAAAATGCTAAACTCCGCTTATAAATTGACTGTTTCGTGCGGAGGGGTTGATAAACACACACACACACACACACACACACACACACACACACACACAGCTATTCATATATATTTAATCACCCACAGACACCGTGTTTCAACGTATTAGGTCTCCTCAGTGTGGCTAGACATGATATAATATAAACATACAAATGATAAGAGAAGTCAATGGTCGGATTGATTCTGTTCTGGACCGCCTTTTTCCACTTAAATGTATATAAAAAAATTAAAATTTTATTGAAAAAAAATTTTCACACAGATACATTATTTTGTCCGTTTGGAGAGCTCAAAGTATGGTAATTTGAAAATTATACACAGAGCAAAATTTTTAAACTGAAAGAAGAAAAACTTATAATTCGGTCATGTTGGCAGTAGTCTGATATATATATATACTAAACTCCAAAGGTATAAAACTCCCGACTCTATAATTTTCACTTACATAATACAAAATTTCGCCCGGAGGAAACAAATTGACCAAATTGTATGCACCCTTGAAAATAATCAGTCGACACTATTATAATGGCCAAAAGAAAAAATACCGTTAGAGTTGCCTTAGTTAAATATAGTAAATAGCTCAATACATTAAGTAGAGCCAATAAACAATAAAGCAAACCTAATGAGTCAGAGACTACCTACCTAAGTTTCTCCTAATGGATAATTCTGACTGCTAGGGGTTGGTTCACAATACATTTTATTTCTAATAACTGTTACAAGAAAACATAAAATTAGCATAAAAAACCTTAGCAGTCAGAATTATCCTGGTGATCCATTAGGAGAAACCTAAGTAGAGAGTCTCTGTCACATTAGGCTTACTATATATATATTTATATATATATATATATATATATATATATGAAGATAGGATGGATGGGTTTAGAATCCGACAATATGAGGTAGATAAAAGGAAAAGTGAGCAAGAATGTCCGAGTAATACGGGCGAAATCATTTCAACCCTTGATTTGTTTTGAGTTGTTCATTTCTTGCTCACTTTTCCTTTTATCTACCTCATATATATATATATATATATATATATATATATATATATATATATATATATATGATAAGTTATAAAGTTTGGAATGGCTTTTTTGCGACAATTTTTGGGAGAATAGTGCTTAATTGGAGTCGTACCTAATTTTGAAAATTAATTAATTAATAATGAATTAGGCGGAAGACCGCCTGTGCGTGATTTGAAACCGATCTATAGCTCTGCTGATGAGGCCTATAGGCCGAAATGTACATACAGAGATTGATTTTTCTCGATTTGTTTAGCATACATTTAAATAGGTATTCAATTCATTATTAATTAATTAATTTTCAAGGTACGACTCCAATTAAGCACTTATTCTCCAAATATATATATATATATATATATATATATATATATATACATATAGTTGTAGGGGTTCACGCACGTTCGTTTTAGACCGTATAGGTAAAACAGCGAACATTCACCAAGGTCGTTTGCATAGGTCATAGCCACCTTCCCACTAAAGACATGAAATGATAAAAAGCCTTCTGCCTTTTTTTAAAGCTTGTACAGTGTACGCACTCGGGAAATATATTTGCATGTGAACAAACAATAATTTTCTTTTTTTAATAAGCCCTCAGGTTTAACAACAAGTGAGAGAATGTAAAAAAATTATAAATATCCTCGCTTTATTGCACTGAAGCTCTTTTGTTTGGTGAAACCATAAAAGTTGACAACTACAGCTCTCTGCTGCAAGCCGGATAGCAGTTAACATTGTTGCATTGTTATTTCAACAAACAAATGCTAGTTCTAAATAAACAAATAACAAGAAAAAGAAAAAGAAAAAGAAAAAAAAAAGAAGTAAAAAACACTCACACGGTAAGCAAATATAATAAAACAAACAATCTAAAAAAAAAAATATAATTTTCATTTGCAGTTGTTCTAAATCTTTTCATCGGCTTTCAATATATTCTTTGTGTATTAATATTTCTGACATGAAGTAATTAAAGTTCATGTTTTTTTAATGATAGAACTCGAAGGGGGGAATGAAAGTTCTCGGGTCGCACCAAGAAGGTCAATAACCTTGTTACGATTCGTGTGGCCATTTTAGACCCTTACCCTGAAGATCCGTGTTAAAGAATCGTATAATCCTTATCAGTTGATCCTTGTTAAGGAATCGTATAATCCTTGGCCGTTTGTTTGTACATCCCACGAGCAATTGAGCAAAAATTTATCAACGACTTTAAATAGTGAGTCAAATACATATTTGAGCGTTTTGATTGGCCGATTTAGTCTACGTTGTTTGAAAGAGTCTATAAATACAAGTTGCGATCTTCAGCACGCCTTATATATAAAGAATAATGTGGAAGCGCGTAGTGTAATGGTTAAAGTCATGGGAAATTGATTTGTTACCCCCTGAGTTAAAAATCCTGGATGTGGTAATTGCACTAATTGCGCTAATACCATTGAGAAAGGTATGAATCTTACTCTCCCTTCAGTTATGGATAAATAGTAGGACAGACTAGGCTCTTTAACCTTGGTTAGGCAACTGGTCTAGGAGAAGGAAAACTCTGAATTCAAACCTGTTAGTTTAGCATAAGAATTTGACCTTGTGTCACATCCTGCTCATGATGAGGGGTTGATATATATATATATATATATATATATATATATAATATATATAAAGAATAATCCAACAGACCTCGACCTATGAAACGTACCTGATATCCCACATGTTTATCCTATAATTCAGCTCACTTGACACACTTTTTCTCAAGTTTCTTTCATCTTTCCAGTGGAGTTCCCGTCGCGTCATGGCAAACGTGCTCAACTGCGACATCGTAGTAAGCAAGTTCGAATTCCACTTGTGCTATTACGTTCACTTTCGGACTAATACTCTTGGGAAAGGTATGAACCCACCATTCTCCAGCTATGGGTAAAAATAGTATCCCTACTGTTCTCATACAAGAATGGCTTTAGAATTACTTAACCCACGAAGTTTGATATGCCATTAAACAAAGAAATAAAATCAATCATTTACTTTTTTTTATATGATTCAAAGTAATTAGAACAGATTTGAATGTTTACGTCGAGAGTTCGATCTTATCGGAAAGTGGTGAATATTAATTCTCTGTGTAATCCGAATTTAATCCAAAGGAAAGTAGCGTCTTAACATTAAATGTTTGGCATCGAATTTTGATCTGCATTTGGGAAAGGCAACGAGTCAAGCGAATCTGCCGTCAGAAATTCTTCTTCTATTTAAAAAAAAATCTTAATCTTATAAAATTGAGGCCAGTTCAAGTCAGTCGATGTATTTGATATTTTCTGGAACTTTGTATGATGCTGAGTTTATGTTCTGTTGAACCGAACAGAGTGCACTACCTGGCATGGAATTTGCTTTAGAATATCTGACCTTAATCTGAAAACTGAAATGGTGGCACCAAAAGACAGAACTTCAAAATCAATGTCCCAAGTAAATTGAAGTGGAAAGTGAACATAATATCATAGATACAAAAGAATTTATGCCGAGTTACGGAAGTATAGGGAATTTTTGAAATAATATGTGCAAATAATAATAATAATAATAATAATAACGAGAAGAAGAAGAAGAAGAAGAAGAAGAAGAAGAAGAAGAAGAAGAAGAAGAAGAAGAAGAAGAAGAAGAAGAAGAAGAAGAAGAAGAAGAAGAAGAAGAAGAAGTAAAAAGTAAAAAAAAAAAGAAAGAAGAAGAAGAAGAAGAAGAAGAAGAAGAAGAAGAAGAAGAAAAAAGAAAAGAAAGTAAAAGTAAAAAGAAAAAGAAAGAAAGTAAAAAAGTAAAAGAAGAAGAAGAAGAAGAAGAAGAGAAGAAGAAAAGAAAGAAAGTAAGTAAGAAAGAAGAAAGAAGAAAGAAAAGAAAGAAAGTAAGAAAGTAAAAAAGAAGAAGAAGAAGAAGAAGAAGAAGAAGAAAAAAAGTAAAAAGAAAGAAAGAAAGTAAAAAAGTAAAAAAGAAGAAGAAGAAGAAGAAGAAGAAGAAGAAGAAGCGAGTAACTGCAGAATAAAAGAAAGAAAGAAAGAAAGAAAGAAAGAAAGAGAGAAAGAAGAGTGAGCAGCAGAAGAAGAAAAGAAAGACGTAGGGGACCATTCCAAGAGCACCAATTACAACTGGCACGACCATCACCTTCATGTTTCACAATTTTCTCAGTTCTCTGGCAAGGTCTAAGCATTTGTCAATCTTTTTGCTAACTTTCACTTTCACTCGGTGGTCGGCCAGGACGGCAAATTATTATTATTATTATTATTATTATTATTTCATGCATTGAAACATACACGCCTATTCTCTGGGGTTTTCACTGAATATTGAGTGATAACAACCCCCCCCCAAATCTACAACTAGTGTATCAGACTCTGACAACATTGTAGTCTGAAAAGATTCAATTCTTCCTCATATTTTCAATTCGCCTAGTTCCAATTCTAGAGTTTCTGGCGTGTTTCCAAGTGCTCCAAATATTATGAGTACGACTCTAACCTTCATGTTCAACAGTTTAATAGTTCTGATGATAGAACTGGGTATTTTCATTCTTTTTTCAACACAAGAGATTGGTAAGTAATTTCTTGTTTAAAGGCCACATTGGAACTTATTGTCTAAGAAAGCCATATGCAATTCTGTTTAAGTAGATTTGATAAGCTAGCTATAACATTAAATAATTGATATTCAATCTAGCAATTGCTACAATGCTGTTCACCTTGTATCTTTGCATAGTAAACTCTTTCCTTGCTGCACGTATTTTTTCCTATTACAAGAATTAGTAAAAAAGTAATGCCATTTAGTTTAGGACTGGTATAATTACCAACATAGGAACATGTATCATACATCAAAATGAATCTGGTCCTCTGTGGATCACGTCCCTACTTCTTCACATAGGCAAGTCAAAAAGTAATGCCATTTTGTTTAGGACTGGTATAATTACCAACACATAAACATGTATCATACATCAAAATGAAGCTGGTCCTCTGTGGATCGCATTCCCTACTTCTTCACATAGTCACCGTTTCTCTCAATAGTAATGTTCCAGTTTCGAATGAGAGCATGTATCCTTGCCCCGTAAAATTCTGTTGACTGTTCTTTGAGCCACTTCACTACAGATCCGCATCCTCCATACCCACCAGATTTAGCAACTCCAGACTATCATCTCTTCGGCCTCATGAAAGAGGGTTTGAGAGGCAAACATTATTCGACGAAGTGAAATCTACAAGGTCAATACACTCAAAATGCTCTAATTAAATCAAAGTTTCAGTCCAATTATACCTGAAATACTTGAAACCATTTAATTACGTATAAATTATTTGTATTGATTATGACTACGTGAAACCATATAACTGTGTGAAAATGATTTGTATTGAGATTTGTACCTTGAAGCTATAATTGTTCATAGATAATCATCATTTCGGGTCAGTTTAGCTCAGTCGGTAGAGTATCCTGGCAACCACGAAGTTCCTGGTTCGATACCGGCCTTCGACAACTCAGCGTATGTGTAGCAGAGGGATCTGTGCGGTAAAGTGGGGAGTTGATGGTAGGTGTGACACTCCAGACAATAAAAAAGCACTCTCCTTGGTCTAGCGCTAGTGAAAAGGGGATATACTCCATCACTGTCCGGATGATATTGACTTTAGGCCATATGTGCTTAAAAAATTGAGTTTTTTTTATAAATTTGAATAATTAAATAATGAATAAAACAAATGTCTTCAGCATAAAATAACCCGAGGGTTGACATGCCGTAAAAACCAACCAACCAACCAACCAACCAATCGTCAATATTACCAAAATAAAAGTTGTATAAACAGTAATTTCAATGAAATAATACCTTTTTTCAGACCAACAATTCTAGGATTTAATTATTTCAATTGAAAGATTAAGAAGACAAAACGGATATCGTTAGGTATATTTATAACCAAACTTTCCAGCACTGTAATCAGAAATGTAACTACCGTATTTGACGGCATATAAGACGCACAAGCATATAAGACGCATCCCCATTTTAGCAGGTCAGATTCAGGAAAAAAAGTTTTTAGGGTATTTAAGCATATATTGTTGCAAACAGTCTAGCTGTGCATTACACGAGCAGAAACATAGCTGTATAAAAGCAATTTGGCAGTACAGGCAAGCAATAAGCAGTTTAGGGTAGGTAAAAGTACTGAGCGTAAGCTGGGTTAGTGAGCATCATTGAGAAGAATAGCCAAGGCCTTCGGGAAGTCTCAAACTTCACCTACGATGTATAAGACGCAGGGCAATTTTTGAGCCAACATTTTGGAAAAAGGTGCGTCCTATATGCCGTCAAATACGGTAGTAAATATATATAAAGTGTGCACTAAATTTGAACGGCTACATATCCATACATTTCGTTACAGTTACAATGCTGAAGAGTTTGGCAACAGATTATATCTAATGATATTCGTTTCGATTGTATAATGTTACACTTGAAATAATAAGATCTAGTCATATTTGATTTGGAAGATAACATACATAATTTAAGGGGGATTACCTTAAATGGTCACAATGCGTTAATAGGCACCGAAATAAAGGCGTGTGGTGCAATGGTTAAAGTCGTAGGAAATGGACTCGTCGATGCAAGTTCAAATCCTGGACGAGGCTGTTTACATTTCACATAGCGCTAATACCCTTAGTTGAATCCAACTATTCTCCCTCCAGCAAGGGGTAAATAGTTGGCGGACTGGGCTCTTTAACCTTAGTTAGGCAACCAGTCTAGGAAAAGGAAAACTCCGAATCTAAACTCTGCATAATAAAATGACCTTGTGTCGCGTCCTGCTCGTGCCTAGGGGTTGGTAAATATTTAAAGGGTGTGTCGACAGCACTTTTACTAGAATATTAATCGGTATCTAGTGAATGTTAATATCTTTACCGTGATTACATTATTATAATATCATTATAATTATGTATGCTCTCATTGTAGAGTTTAGTAGTAGATATTATCTAATGATATCCGTTTAGACTGTATAATGTTCCACCTGAAATAATAAACTTCTATCGTGTTTGGTTACGAAGAAAATACAAGTAATATATGGCGATTAGCGTCAATTGTTACAATGCGTCAATAGGCACCCAAATAAAGGAGTATTAACAATATTTTGAATATAATATTAATCGTTATTATTGAATGTTAATATTATATTTATCGCGATTATATTATAACAATATCATTATAATTATTAATGCTCTCTCTACTATCATCGTCTATTTGCTTATCGTATCATATAGCAATGAAAAATCGTACTTTATACAGATAGTAAACAAAAAATGAACAAAAGCCACAACAGCAACAACAAAAGCCACCAAAAACAAAAAGCAAAAAAAAAAAAGTCGTTCCTTGTTTTTTCTTTTCTTTAAATACTCGGCCTTCTAATTAATGGTCTTGTAAATGTCTTCCTGAATAAAATTGATTGTATTAGCTGGCGGCTCACTCGATTTCCCTACGGATTTATTCTTTTTATGAAAATCCAATAAATTCAGCTTGATCGGCCTCATATTTCAATGTTTATGCCTGCTCAGTTTTGGCGTCTCTCCCAGCGGCCATTTTATTACCGTTTTAATAACTGAAATATTTTATGTACGTCAGACACGATCAGGAAGGTTTTTTTTTATATTCTTTACATGAAAATTTGTGTACATTATCTATCTATCTATCTATCTATCTATCTATCTATCTCAGCCTGTTCATTTTTATATAGCTATCTATCTATCTATCTATATATCTATCTATCTCAGCCTGTTCATTTTTATCTATCTATCTATCTATCTATCTATCTCAGCCTGTTCATTTTTATCTATCTATCTATCTATCTATCTATTTATCTATCTCAGCCTGTTCATTTTATCTATCTATCTATCTATCAATCTAGCTCAGCCTATCTATCTATCTATCTATCTATCTCAGCCTGTTCATTTTTATCTATCTATCTATCTATCAATCTAGCTCAGCCTATCTATCTATCTATCTATCTATCTATCTATCTATCTATCTCTCACAATGTTCATTTTTATCTATTTCCGTCTTTTCATCTATCTATCTATCTATCTATCTATCTATAATCTCAGACGGTTCCTTTTCTATCTATCTATTTATCTATCTATTTCAGCTTGCTTTTTTTTATCTATCTATCTATTTATCTACCTATTTATCTATCGATATATCTATCCATTTATCTATCGATATATCTATCCATTTATCTATCTCAGCCTTCCTTTATATATATATATATATATATATATATATATATATTATATATATATATATATATATGCTTTTGGGGAGGTTTAGAGCCAGTTGCAGTATGTCTAAACCTTATGTATAAAGCTTCAAAAAGTTTTAATTTCTTGATATTATTGTCGGCCCCGCTTAATAGAATTAATCATGAAACCAGCATTAATCTTCTAAAAAGCTTTAAATAGATGGAATATTTTTAAAAAATTCTAAATCACGTTTGCCTGCACGTTAGATATATTTAAAAATGTTGATTTGAATGTTACGAAATAAACCACTAGCGTTATTTAGCGTCATCTCAACGACTAAAACAAAATAATAATTTTGAGAATTAATAACAAATAATAACATACACATCCTTAATAATGGTTCAGAAGAGAACCGAAAGTACTTGGTCTACAAATGAAAACTCTTTTGGACAAATCATTAATTCCTTTCATGATGATAACATTAAAAATAATTGTTAGAAGAATTGAAAGGAGAATTTAAAAAAAAAATCTAAAACAATAAGGATTCCTTCATTTTTAACTAAATTTTATTAAATGAGAAAATGCTGCCCAATATATATATATATTATATATATATATATATATATATATATATATATATATATTAATTATCGTACATTGAGCTTACTTAGGGATTTGTAAAAATACTTGTATAAATTTATAAGTATGCATCAACTTGAGCAGGCACCGTAGATGTAAAGGAGATATTTATGATCCCAAATATAATTATCCCCAAACAAACCCGTCAATTGGACACTTTTATCTCTCTCTCTCTCTCTCTCTCTCTCTCTCTCTCTCTCTCTCTCTCTATATATATATATATATATATATATATATATATATATATATAATCAGAAATGATTAGCACTTGAATTACTTCTTGATTATTCGCAATCCGTTTCTTTTGTTCAATGTACAGTAAACAGATTTTGTGCCGACATTTAAAAAAATAATATTTTGATTTTGATATGTTGAAAATGATATTTTGTCCATCCGGATTTTTGCAACGTGAAAAAAACGCACAGAAGAATTCCGTCTTATGTCTTTCAGGAATCGAATATTAATTTTAGCGCCGAGAATAAAAGTATTTTCAGCCATCTCATCTTTTTGACCAGTTCGTATAACCTACTTTTCACCCTTGTTCTTTTAATGATTTCAACTTCAGATCGGAAAGATGATCTGATATTGTGATGAGGGTGCGAAAGAGATTCCCCCTTAACATAAAACAGGATAAGACATGGCATAATGGAAGAGAGTCACGTGGGGTTGGGCAGAGGCGTATCAGTTGTTGCCAAACTGATACATGATTCACCAAAACGGAATTCCTCCATCCTTTTTTGGCACGGTGGAAAACTCTCAAAGAAAGCCAGCCAAGAACGCGTATCAGTGTCAGGTTTTACGTCACTGACCAAAACCTTATAGGTTTACAAGACTGACATCTGGACTGTGGGCTACTTGCACGCTGAATAAAAGAACAGGAGAGGAATCACCGGACCGGGGAACGTCCATCCGATTCTAAAGATATCCGGATAGTTTCATTGACTTGCTAACCAAGTTTTTTGTTTATCACGATGTGTGTATGCGTTTGTGTGTGAGTCAGGTTGAAATAAGTAATAATAAAACAAACAAACAAACAAACAAACAAACAATATAAGAAATGCTGCCTGTCGTGATGTGTGTATCTGTTTATGTATGTGCGTTTATGTGTGTGTGTACGCGCATGAGTGTGTGTGAGTTTGGTCGAAATAAGTAAAAAAACAAAACAATAAAAATGTTCTATAAAAATGCTGTTAGAAGCGATGTCTATGTCTGTGAGTATGTGCGCGCGCGTGTGTGTGTATGTGTACGTGTGTGTGAGGTACGTCGGAATAGGTAAAGAAAAAACAATGAAAATATTCAATAAAAATCCGGTTTGTCGCAATGTGTGTATGTGTGTGTGTGTGTGTGTGCGTTAGGTCGGAATAAATAATTAAAAAAAAAAACAGTAAAAATGTTCTATAAAAATCCTGCTCGTCTCGATGTGTGTGTGTGTATGTATGTATGTATGTGTGTGTTTGCATTTTTGTGAGATGGGTCGGAATAAGTAAAAAAACAACAAAAAAACCCAAAAACATTTTAAAATATTCAATAAAAATGCTGTTTGTCGCGATGTGTGCGTGTGTATATATGTATGTGTGTATGTATGTATGTGTGTGTGCGTGAGTTAATTAGAAATTAGTAAAAAAAAACCATAAAAATATTCAATAAAAATTGTTTGTTGTGATGTGTGTGTGTATGTGTGTATGTATGTCTTAGTTAGGGAGGATTAAGTAAAACAACAACAACAACAAAAACAAACAAACAAACAAACAAACAAAAATGTTTAATAAAAATGCTGTTTCTTGCGACGTGTGTGTATGTGTATTTGCATGTGTGTGTAAGTGTAAATTAGGTCGGAATAAGTAAAAAAAACATCAAACAAACCATAATGTCTCACAAATATTCTTTGTCGCAATGTGTGTATGTGTATGTGTGTGTGAGTCTATATATGCTCCCTATGCCCCTGGGATTGAGCCCTTTGGAGGGGATTTTGTTGACGACCGCCAACTAAAGCGTAAATGCAACCCTCTCCTATAAAGGGGATAGATCACTCTATGTCAGCCGTTAAATACATACAGATGTGTATATTAAAACAGTTAAAATCCCCTTCGCATTCTGTGGGTGACGATAGCCGAGCGGTTAAGCTGTATGATGAATCGATGAGGGTTTCTATCCCAGTTGAAGGTAGCTCACAAAATGTCTAGCCACACTCAAGAGACTTGATAAGTCGAAACACGTGTCTGTGGATGACTATATATATATATGCCCGGGCGCGCGCGCGCGTGTGTGGTGGTCAAAATAAGTAAAAAGAAAGCAACAAATAATGCTCAGTCGAATGAGATATCAAGTAAACCAGCAAATAAATATTGGCTATATAATATATATATATATATATATATATATATATATATATATATATATTACAGTGGTATGTACAGAAATAACCTAATCGAGTTTCACCATAAGGATATTTAGGGCTAAATCCACTGAATTAATCAAGATATTGATCAATTACTGCTAACTGCAGGAGTTTCCGTGGATTGAACCCTCATGATCATTATGGTGAAACTCGAGTAGATTATTTCTGTACATACCACTGTAATAAATTCGCTCTACTTACGTATCGAGCACTTTATATTTGTTATATCGCTGACTTATCATGGTAAAACTTGTATCAACTAACCATTGAGAAAATTTCACCGGTAAGTCACCATTTTCATATATAAAATAATATCTATCTATCTATCTATCTATCTATCTATCTATCTGTATCGGGTTAGCTCAGTCGGTAGAGCGTTTAGCTAGAAACCACGAGGTTCCTAGTTCGATACCCGCCCACGCCAACTCAGCGTATGAGTAGCACAGGGATCTGTGCGGTAAAGTAAGGAGCTGATGGTAGGTGTGGCGCTCCACCTCAGATGCTAAAACAATCTCCTTGGTCTAGCGCTATTGAAAAGGGATAGACTCCCTCGCTGACTGGCTGATACCGACTTTAGGCCGCCCCGTTGACTTTACTTTACTTATATATATATATATATTATATATATATATATATATATATATATATATATATATATATATATTCAATAAATGAAATTTATTGAATATCTTGCTCTGTCTATCCACTCACAGGCACATTGAGTTCTCATTATGGTTTACCTGCATCATTTTGGTTAAACTACACATAGGTAAAGACCCTAACTACCAGTAATATATATATATATATATATATATATATATATATATATATATATATATATATATACCTCTGTGTTGTTGCAGAGTATGTTAAATTCTCATGAATTGTCGCCATTTTTAAGGTGGGTGGGTATTTTCTAAATAATGTGACTGCACAGTTCGCTTGGGCTATATAACATGCCGACTCATCCTGTTGACTGAGGGTGGCGATCCATGATGCTTCAGGACGGAATCCTTGTGGTTGAGCAGTCCATAACATGGAACAATGCACGCGCTTGGAGAGGGCCCCTCCAATCAATCAGCTGGTCATGTCAAGCCCTAGCACCTATACGATTGCCCAGACCCTATTGTCCTTATGACAACCTCCAACCCTTTTTATCATATATGTGCTTGAAGGCTGCTCTGTTTATGACTTTAAACTGCCTCTAGTATTGAAATTCTAATTCTGGATCTCTGGGAGAATATGTAGTACCCCTTCATTGCCATTACACCCGGTCCATTCGGTCTCAGAATGGTTGTACAAGTTTGGCTCATATAGATGGTTTAAATTGAAAATTGAATTTAAAAATTGTGTTTAAAAAAGTTTAATAAAAATTGAATTATCAACAAGAATGAAAACAACAAAAACATCTTCAGCATAAAATAAGCTAATAATTATTATGAATCAAATTTGCATCCACTAAATTCATCTACAAAAAATACACCTGTAAAGGAAATTTGAGTATCCACTTTTATTTCACACTCTAACAGTTTTAGCCGTAAATAACACACAATGTTATTATACAAATAAACAAATAAAACCAAACGAAATGAAGTTAATGAATACAATCTATAACAATTTCAAGATATTAAGAATGTGAAACAAAGAAATCTTTATCAAAATGTTTCGATATTAAATAAACCGAAAAGGGTTAATATATTGAAAAACAAACATATTTAATATACTGTAAAAAAACAACAAAAAAAAAAAACAACCAATAAACCACCAAGGTTAACATGCCGTAAAATCCAACCAACCAGCATCCATGAATGATTTGAAATATTGTTCCTTTTATAATCTAATTCTTTATTCTATCAGTAATGTAAGGTGTCTAATAGACGATATATTTGATGAAACTATTTCGACTCCCACATCGAATCTGTGTAGGCGTTCTATTTTGTGTAGGTGTTTGGATTTCAGCGTAATTTGCTGTGAGTCGACGTTCAACACCTACAATCACCTGTTGATGATCAGAAGTACAACTCCTCACCTCCATATTATTACCGACATGTCGGGTGGGCTTAGAATACACTGATTGTATCGGCGCACTGGTGTCAGACCTCAAAAAAGGGTACCTGCTTATGAACACTAAACATTCTAGTTCTGGAGCTCTGTGGAATAGCCCTTCCTAGACATTACGCCAACAACCACTCTGACTGTAGGATGTTAATGTTCTGAGTATCACGTTATTCTACATTTATTGGTGTGGTTTCAGTTCTGGGGAGTGTGGAGTACTCCTTTCGTTGAGATTACTCCTAGATCCAGTCTACATCGCTGTCCAAGTCTGTAGTTATCCTTTTAATGTATATTAGGCTGTAGTATTCCTCTGGTGTTAATCCTAAAGATATGTCTTGCAGGCAGAAAGTTCAACCAGAAATTGATTTGAGGATAGTTGCAAACGATCTTAAATGCTTTCTGTCCCCGTTTCTCATAGTACAATTTTTACCGTGCCTGTTGTTATGAAAATTCGTAAGTAGAAGTGACGATTTTGTGTACGTCTTATACCTTATAGGTAATCAATAAATAGAAATAGTTACTTGAAACCATATAATTGGGAATAGATTATTAGTATTATGAAGGAATACTTGAAATCATATAGCTTTTTACAAATCATTTTTATTACATGAGAATAATTCATATCATGTGTACAAAAAAAGAAACAAGTACACTGAACATGTAACTATAAACGAATGTTGTATACTGCTTCCTAAGTTCATCTAATGTCCGTTTCTATCTTCCACCGGGTTGTATCGGGGTTTCTTCTTACTCGTATCAGGTCGGGAATCTCTCTGGTCCTTGGTTCCATTTTTTGTTCTTGTTATTTTCAAAATTATTAGAGACAAACCCAAATACATATTTGTGTAGAAACCTTTTTTTCTTATTGTTCCGATACATTATTTGTTGCACGCATGTGGGAAGAAGAAGAAGTAGCAGAGACAGAAAGAAACGTACGGACCCAACGGGCGCTGGCCTTAACTCTCCTATATTTTTATTTTACTTTCCCAGAGTTTCCTGGCACGTAATCCTCTAAGACAACAAGAGGCTCACTCTAAATGGTCCTAGGTTCAAGACCTGTCAATGAAATTTTCAGTGATTTTTCCACTGTTTACTGTTAGTTCCAATTCTGGAGCTCTGGGGAATGTGGCGTAACCCTTCATTGTCATTACTCCCAAGTCCACTCTAGCCTGGAGTGGTAGTACCTGTTAGGGTACCATCCATGGGTTAAATAGAAACAAAATGAGTTCAAAAAATGAGTTTTAAAAATTTGAGTACCTATCAAGAATGAATTAAACAAAACGTCTTCAGCCTAAAATAACCCAACAAGGATTGACATGGCATTAAATCCAACCAACCAACGGAATGTAATGCGCAAAACTTCGTCACTGAATTCAAATTCTGCATACATTAAACGAAACCCAACTAAAACTAAAAATGCATAAGTATATTTATAGGAATCTATCTGTAATAGTCATTAATTTCGAAGTTTTGGTTGTGGTTATTTGTTATGGAATTACAGTTGTTGTGTGTTGTTGCCGGAGGTGATTGAATAGGAAAATATGAATGTCACAAGAAGGAAAAAGATCAAATCAACGAGAGAAAGGTAGAAAGACTGTCACGTTAGAGAGAGAGGGAGGGGGGTTGTACTTCATTAGCAGAAAAAGAGAAGAGAGTGTGTGTGTGTGTGTGTGTGTGTGTGTGTGTGTGTGAAAGAGAGAGAGAGAGAGAGAGAGAGAGAGAAGAGAGAGAGAGAGAGAGAGAGAGAGAGAGAGAGAGAGAGATGAAGACTTCTTTGGTTCGATAACCAAAACCCTACTAAAATAGAACGAAAGGTTGTAAATATATATATATATATATATATATATATATATATATATAATATATATATATGAGGTTAAGTAAACAAACAAATGTGTTTATTTTTTAAATTTTTTTATATGGCTTTAAGCCGACAAATATATATATATATATATATATATATATATATATATATATATATATATATATAGAGAGAGAGAGAGAGAGAGAGAGAGAGTGAGAGAGAGATGAATAGGTTGATACCTTATTACAGATATAAATTTATTGCGGTATTTATTTGCCTCCTCGCATCCGTTCTCATTGTTATGATCTTCACGTTTCACTGATTTCTTTATTCACTTTAAAAAATCCTCCTTCAACGTTTGTTAAATACGCCAGCTCACGAGAGGAGGCAAAGGAATTCCGAAATAAGTTTATACCTGTACCAAGGTATCCATTCACGTATTCGAACTCACTAACAATAGTTTGCGAATCCAGCTTGCTAACCATTACACCATGCGTTTATATATATATAAGTCGTCGGACTAAAGTCGGTATCAGCCAGACAGCGAGGGAGTCTATCCTCTTTTCACTAGCGCTAGACCAAAGAGATTGTTTTGGCTTCTGAGGTGAAGCGCCACGCCTACCATCAGCTCCTCACTTTACCGCACAGTTCCATGTGCAACTCATACGTTGAGTTGGCGAGGGTCGGCATCAAATCCAGAACCTTGTGGTTCCTAGGCTGAGAGATATGAATAGAGAAAATATAATTGACAGATTCAAGTCGCGAAAATGAATAATAAATAGAAAATAAATAATGAATATATTGGAGAATGTGGAGAATTAAGAAAATAAAAAAATAAAATAAAAAAGGAAACAACAGGAAGTAAGAATAAGCTGCAAGAAAAAAGATTAAGAATTAAAAGTGATTGAGAGAGAGAGAGAGAGAGAGAGAGAGAGAGAGAGAGAGAGAGAGAGAGAGAGAGGGAGGATAGAACGTTTTCAACTTGAGAGAGATGTTAAGAGCCACAAGAACGATATTAGGTGGGATCGCGCGAGAGTCCACGAGATTCAAATAACTAATCCTATCATGACGTCATGTTTTTGTCGTGAAAGCAATGTCTGTCGATCTCAGTAAAATTCTTTCATTTCCATTATGAATCAATATTACCAAGCGACTGTCGACAGTCGAAATATTTTTACTCCTACTTTTCCTTTTGCTTATATTTATTCGTCGCCATTACATTTATTTGAAACTAGCAGTGCTACCTGGTGTTGCCCGGGATTTCAAAAGTTAAAATAAATCACTTATCTATCTTTGTAGATAGCAAAATAGTAAAATAGATGGGATGGCGGCCTATTGTCAGTATCTGCCAGAAAGCGAGGAAGTCTAAAATAGCGCTAGACCAACGAGATTATTTTGCATTGATGGAACGACACAGCTACTATTAGCTCCAACTTTACCGCACAGATCCAATCTATGCTACTCATGCGTTGGGAGATTATTCTATAAAGTAAGAGAAATTTATATACAAAACAATTAGATAACGCAGTAGTTTGGTTTGGTTTGTTTTAACGGCATATCAACCTCAGTGGTCATTTAATACCGATAAAGTTTTGAAATAAATTCATTTTTAATGGATACTCAATTTTTTTATAAACACATTTTTCTATTTAACCAATAGATTGGACCCTAACAGGTACTACCACTCCGGGTCAGAGTAGACCAGGGAGCAATGGTGATGAAGGGCTACTCCACATTTTCCAAACCTCCAAAACTGGAACCTCACCATCAGATAGAGTTTAACGTAATTCCCAGGACATGTAGACCCTCAGCCACCGCCTTATAGCACCCATATGATAAAAAGGGTTGGGGCTTGCCATAAGGGCAATAGGGTTGGGGTAATCATATAGATGCTAGGACTTGACGTGATCAGCCGATTGATCGTAGGGGGTCTCTCAGACCACCCGCCTACCCTAAGAAAGGGCCAAAGTGGAGTATTGCATGTCATGGACTGCTCAACCACCGGGGTTCTATCCTTAAGCATCACGGGTCGTCACCCACGGCCAACAGGTGACCCAATTGGAGGGTCTTACCTCTCTGTAGAGGTGCAGTCGGTGCATTCTAACGCCTGGGGGGGGGGGTAAGAGGAGTTACTACTACTACTATTACTACTACTACTCTTCCCCCTCTTTCACTGAAACGTTTTCTATTTCCTCCTCCAATATAAAGATGTGCTCAGGAGTTCAATTATTGATTTTTATTGAAATACACATAACCAGACCTGTTCCTGAATATTAACTTAGCATGTCTGTAAAGTTTCATCACAATCAGGTCACTGGTGTAGGTGCCAACTCGTTATACACCAACAGATAGGAACTGACATTTATGTAGTACTAGAAGCTTCTACTCACCGTCGACTGGGTAGTGGCGGGGGGTGGGGTGAGACGAAAACATCCTGGTGTATTGATTTCTTTACTTTTGAGATTTACAAATGCTCGACATTTGTTAAGTAGAATTTCAATGCTATTTTTATGTATATTTTGATTTTTAAATATCTTCGAATATAAGTAAAATCTTCAAAATTATTGCAGAAAAATAATGAACCGGTGATATTTAATGTATATGTATTTACTTTGTTAATTGTTGTATTTTCATAGTTTCATCCGGACATACATACATACATACATACATACATACATACACACCAACTCCCCTGTATATACGTATAGATATGTCTCCAATGATTAGAAATCTTCGTCTTTCAAAGACGCTTATTACGTCTCTAGACTGCGCGGGAAAGCAGGTGTGATATTATTTACAGTATTTAAAAAAATGTTTTTTTATATATATTTACTAAATTGACATTAGCACAGTAAAAGATCGTAACTTAAAGACGTAGGTAATTGTTGTAGAGGGGTTAACACCCCTACAGGATGGACTGGCTCATAGTTAACACCCCTACAAGATGGACTGGCTCATAGCCTTATAATAGTCGACGTAGCAGTGATAGAAATGAAACTTTTATTCAGACAAAATCACTGCGTTTGACTACACACATTTGACCCTCCTCATTCTCGTAAGTTTGTCTTTGTGAATTGTTCTACTTGTTTTTATGTAGTAAGTATCAGTTAGCAACAGATCCAAGTGCTGAATAAAATATATCTCAATCACACTATTTCTCTGTGTATCTTTTACCGACTCAACGATACAACAGTAATACATCTCAGTGGGGTTTTCCCCCGTTGGTGTAGTTGCTAACAGGTTGGACAGCAACATCAGTCGTAAGCGAGTTCGATTTTATGTCGAATTATTATGTTTACTTTCGGACTAATACCATTAAGAAAATTATTAACCCCTCATCCTCCAAGTTACATGTAAATATTAACCACTACTCTTATTCTACAAGGATGGCTTTAAAATCAAATAACCCATGAAATTTGATATACCATTAAAATAAAGAAACCGAACTAAACTTTTGTTCCCTTTCTGATTTTTTAATGTCTTTTTCTTTTTCTTTTCCTGTTTTTTTTCCTTCATATATATTTTTAAGAATATTTACTCGAATGTGGAATTCTTTGTTAGAATTCTTTACTGTTTTTCTACGAGGATAACTTCACATTAAATAACCCATCAAGGTTGATATACCATTAAACAAAGAAACCAAACCAATTGGAATCTCAAAACAATATAGAAGAATGGGAACCTGGTTTCAGAAAGTCCAGAAATGAACAAGTTATTATATACCGACTACGTATAGGACGCACAAGACTTACGCAATACTTTTTACTTAAGGAAGAAAACCAGTCAGAATATAGAAGAATGGGAACCCGGTTTCAGAAAGTCCAGAAGGGAAAAAGGTATTATATACCGACTACGTATGTCACACAAAACTAACTCGTCCATTTTTACTTATACAAGTAAATCAGCCACGATGCATCGTATGTTAAACACCCTTAACGGTTAAAGACATTCTAATATAATGTGGTGAGTTTGCTGTTATTAGACAATGTTTTTACAACAAAAACCGCATGAATGATATATTTTAAAATGTTTGTAGAGATAAGATTTTATAATTCCTAAAATAAATAAAACTAGCAGGACCTGTGGATATACCACAGTATGATAATTTAATTATTACAACATTTGATATGTTTACTTAAGAGCTATTGAAAATAGTTCAATATGTAAAAAGCATAATTATCTTGATTTAACTCTCTTTCACACTCTCACTGTTTCTTTCTTTTCTTCTTTTTTTATCATTGATTGAAACAGATTAGCGTCATTGTTTTCACGTTCTCACCCCCTCCCTCTAACTTACCCCCTCTTTCTTTCTTTCTTTCTTTCTTTCTTTCTTTCTTTCTTTCTTTCTTATAATATTCTTTCTGTGTAGCATGCCCTTTCTCTCTTTATGATAACGGAATGGTCCATTATTTAGCTGAAGTGACGACACTCATAAGAAATAAGAATTCGACGGATAAGCGACACCAGATAATAAGGATTTACATTTTTTCATTTCAATTTGGGCGATTTGGACTGTCTCATTTTTAACCAGAGATGATAACGGACAGAAGATTAAGGAACAAGCGTGTTAAAAAAATCTGACCATACCTCACAAATTACCGCTTGGCATAAAATAACCATAGACGGATTGTCGTGTCGTTGAAATCAATCAATCAATCAATCAATCCCTTATTGATCTCTTGATTTGAGGAATTTTGCACCATTCTTCCTGATGCACATGTGCAAAGTTTTGCATGTGTTTTACTGGTTAGCTAACTATTACTTTTCGGCGTTTAAACTGAAGTAAGCAATAAAGTTGCATTTGTTGAGAAATAAAACTCATGATTACTGGCAAATTAGTCTTCAAGATGAGTTTGTACTACGGAAGGTGACTATAAACATCTTCGTCTGTTAAAAGAGCGGATAAATGGGGGTGCACTTAGTGTGAATGTCAAATTCACCAGGTGAAAATAAGATCGGTTAGACTAGTTTCTTGATCACGACTTCATATTTCTCTCTCTTTCTTTCTCTTTCTTTCTCCCTCTCTCTCTCTCTCTCTATATATATATATATATCTCTATCTCTCTCCCCTCTCTGTCTCTGTCTCTGTCTCTCTCGCTCGCACTATATCCCTATCATGAACATGACATCGCAGTGGAAGACATCTATCTATCTATCTTGACCGCGAATTCATGGAGGGACTTCTCACTCTCTTTCTTTCTTTCTCTCTCTTTATCTTTCTCTCGTCTCCCCCCCTCACTCGTCTCTCTATCCCTCTCTCTATCTATCTATCTATCTATCTATTTACCTTTCCCACGACTTCATGGAGAGACTCTCTTTTGTGTTCCGTCTCTCTGTCAATCAATCTATCTATCCTGAACATGGGTTCACTGTGGAAGACATCTATCGATCTATCTATCTATCTATCTAACATTATCTTTATTGTTGCAATTATCTCTTTCAGACAATTTTAAAAATTTCTCCCCATCGAAATATATCCGTTTTAAACACGACTTTTCGAAACTGAAAATTCAACTTTTTGCGTAATAACTAAAGCGAATACGTTTTTGCTTTTTGCTTCGTTTTTATTTATCTATTCATTTTTTTTTGTGCAAAAGATACCAAAAGCGCCACAGACTTATGACGGAAGCATCACGTGACATCTCGGCTCTGACAAAAATGAACGACGAGGCTCATCGGAAGAGGAAGGAGGAGAAGAAGAAAAGTTTCGAGCCGTATTTCGAGTAGAGTAAAGCTGCCAACGCTACGGTAACCCGAAACTACGACAATAGAAAGGTATATAATATATATATATATATATATATATAAGAGAGAGAGAGAGAGAGAGAGAGAGAGAGAGAGAGAGAGAGAGAGAGAGAGATCTGAAAAGGGAGAGGTGTAACTATGAAAAAGAAAAAGTATAGGGAGAAAGATCTTGTACGAGATAATATCTTGAGAGAAGAGATAAAATAAAGAGATAGATAGAGATAGGGATACATAGATACATAGAGAGAGAGAGAGAGAGAGAGAGAGAGAGAGAGAGAGAGAGAGAGAGAGAGAGAGAGAGAGAGAGTTGGGGTCTGTAAATCTATGAGAAAAGAAAAAAATGAAGGAGAAAGATCTTGTACGAAATTAAATCTTGAGAGAAAAAGATAAATAGAGAGAGAGAGAGAGAGAGAGAGAGAGAGAGAGGGGGGGAAGACAAAAAGGGAAAGGAGAGTCAGAGGGAGAGGGGAGGGGAGAGGAAATTTGAAATGATAAACGTGACAGTAGCGCAATAAGTTCACTACGCATGCACGCACCCATATTGGCCTTTCTCATTGATATGATACTTTTATTTTTCTCATCTCTCAACTGAGATGCGCACGAAGGAATGTGTGTGTGTGTGTGTGTGTGTGTGTATGTGTGTATGTGTGTTGGGGGGGGGGGAATCACACACATAAACTGGTGCAGAAGGATAATAACAGACACACGTTCAGATATCAGTCATGACGTCATTTTTTAAAAGAAATAATAATTAGAGACGATTTTTCTTTTCTTTCTCATTTCATTGTTTCCTTCTTTCTTTCACTTTAACCCTTTTCTTTACTTTCACCATTTTTTATTGACTTATTTAAAAATATTTTCTTTCTTTCTTTCATTCATTCATTCTTTCTTTCTTTCTTTCTTTCTTTCTTTCTTTCTTTCTTTTCTATAACTCTTTCTTTTGTTTATCATTTTTTCTCCCTATGTTTATTTGTTGATTTGTTTGTTTATTTCTTTCAGTTGATTTCTTTTAATTCCTTTTTCATTATTCTTTCTTTCGTTCTTTAAATTTTTTATTCTGATTCAATATTATTCTTTCTCTCTCTTTCTTTCTTTCTTTCTTTCTTTCTTTCTTTCTTTCTTTCTTTCTTTCTTTCAATTAGTTTATTTCTTTTATTTGCCTTTTCATCAATATTTCTTTCTTTCTTTTTCTTTTTATTCTGATTCAATTTCTTTCTTTCTTTCTTTCTTTCTTTCTTTCTTCTATGGACTCACTATCTATCTCTATATATGTATATATGTGACATGACGTGGTTTTCTGCTGGTGTTTACCATTTATTAACGAGAAAAGGAAAATATAAAATGTATAATATAAAATTCATATTTGATATGACTGCATGCAAAATAAAATAAAATAAAATAGATAAAAATAAATAAATAAAAAAAATGAAAATAAATACATATAAAAAAAAAATCCCAAAACAAAACAACAAATCCCTCCCCTCCAAAAAAAATAAAAAAATAAGCAAAACAGTATCTGATGGTTTGGCTCCAATTTTAGAAATTTGGGGAATGTAGAATTTTCATTTCTATTACTCCCAGGTCCACTCGAACTCGGAATGGTAGCGCCTGTTAGGGCCTTTTCTCGGGGTCAAATATATCTGTTTTGAAATGATTCATATTCGCTACTACTGTATGCAAAAAAAGATCCCAGGTCCACTCTGACCCGGAGTGGTAGTACTATTTTAGGCCTCATCTCGGTGTCATATTGATATGTTTAAAAATAATTTATATTTGCAAGAAAAAATCTCTTGAGAAGCGACTACACAAAACATTTCAATATGAACGTATAATGAACGGACTAATTTCAAGGTATAAAATAACCCGAAACAGGTTAACATGCCATTAAAATGAATTAATCTAATCAATCTAATCTATTGGAACTCTGATATATATATATATATATATATATATATATATATCTTATCTTATTATAATGGAGATTGTGTGTTTTTCTGTCTGTAACCGAAACTATATTACTACTCAAGTCACAATTCCCTTAGTTATTTACGTCACATTCTCCATGATTCTATTTCTATTTAAACCTCAATTAATAAAAAACTGTTTGACATTATTAATACTGTTGGCCTTACCTAAATACTAATAACTTGCAATTTGTATTATATATATACAACAAAAATACCAGTTTTCAGTGTAAACATAAAGCTAATTTGCATATTGATATTAAAAAAACTGATTTTAATAAAAATGTGCTTGGTATTATTGATTTCTAATTGTTGGTTTTATCTTAATGAATATGAGTAAAAATCTCTTCAATAACCCCTAAAAGAAATTCATTAACAAGAAGAAATAATTGTAATTTTATTCTTTTTCCTATTTTAACTAAATACTTAAATTAGAAAAATTTAGCATTGAAAAACGAAAGTGATGAAAGAGTAAGTTTCAGTCGTTCTATTTTCCGATTATACCCCCTCCGTTTCAAATCTTTTTATCTGAATTCTTAATTAGTTTCATTAGCCTTTCTGATTTAATCTAATATTTTATTACATTTAAACTTAAATACTTGCACCCGGAGGGTGCATATATTTGCTAGTATATATATATATATAAACTCTGAGGGGTAACAATAAAGTGAATATTTTTTTACACGAGTTCAAAGTCAACATAAAAAAGTAAAGGAACTAAATTTGGCGGAGTGGCCTAATGTCGGTATCAGCAGGACAGTGAGGGAGTATATCTCCCTTTCGCAAACGCTAGATTAGGAAGATTGTTTTTGCTAAGGTATAGCGCCACACCTACCCTCAGTTCCCCACTTTAATGCAGTTGGCGGGTAGCGGTATCAAATAGAAACCTCTCGATTCATAGGTGGGTGCTCTAGCAACAGAACTAAATCGGTCCCTATATACATTAGCTAATTTCCAGTGAGAGTTGCCAACCTGAAAGATAAAAAATCGCTACTTTCAAGATCGACCTCATATTCATAGAATAAATGCAACCACTTATTTTAAAACCTTTTGCAAGTTTATGCACCACTCTACCATGTATTTCTTAGAAGTTTTCCATTTCGATCTGGCAAAGAAATATGAGAAGCCGAAGTGTGATTTATGATTGCAATTATATATATATATATATATATATAATATATATATATATATATATCTGTGTGTGTGTGTGTGTGTGTGTGTGTGTGTGTAAGCAGATGAGTGTGTATGTGAGCACACGCGTCTGAATGTGAACGCGTGTGTCTGTTTGAATGTGAGAGTGAGCATGTGTCTATATGTGAATATAATATATAAATATTATATATATATATATATATACATATATATATATATATATATGTGTGTGTGTGTGTGTGTGTGTGCCTGTCTGTCTGTCTGTCTGTGTGTGTTGGTTTGTGGTCTGTTTGAATGCGAGTGTGCGCATGCGTACATATCGTGGAAGGAATAAATCAATAATTCGATATAAAAAGTGATTTCAAGAGTGGAAAATATGTTTAACCTTGGTCTCACTAATATCTTTGATCCGTAAAGAGCTCGCCGAAGCGATAACAACACACACACACACACACACACACACACACACACACACACACACACACACACACACACACATAAAACATTTACCAGAATGCATACACATATCTCCTGATATACATGTATTTCAAGACATACGCAAGAACACATGAACCAAAAAATGCATATAAAATACATATATTCATTCACTCACTCTTACAACAAATATATATATATATATATATATATATATATATATATATATATATATATATACTAGCAATATATGCACCCTCCGGGTGCAAGTATTTAAGTTTTAATGTAATAAGATATTGTATTAAATTAGAAAGGCTAATAAAACTAAATAAGAATGCAGCTAAAAAGATTTGTAACAGAGGGGGGTATAATCGGAAAATAGAACAACTGAAACTTACTCTTCCATCACTCCCGTCTTTCATTGTTATTTTTTCTAATTTAAGTATTTAGTTAAAATAGGAAGTAAAGAATAAAATGACAGTTATTTCTTCTTGTTAATGGATTTCATTTAAGATTCATTGAAGAGATTTTTGCTTATATTCATTAAAATAAAACCAAACAGTTAGAAATCTAATACTAAGCATATATTTAATAAATTCAAATTTTTTAATATCAATATGCAAATTAGCCTTCCCGTTCACACAGTAAACCGCTATTTGTTGTAATATAAATATTAATTGTATGATCTCAGTATGCAGATATGGTCAACAGTATTAATAATGTAAAACATTTTATTAATAATTGAGGTTTAAATAAAAATGCAATCATGGAGAATGTGATGTCAATAACTAAGGGGAATTGTGACTTGAGTAGTAATATAGTTTCGGTTACAGACAGAAAAAAACACAATCTCCATTATAATAAGATATATATATATATATTATCTATATATATATATAATATTGAATATAGACAAATAAAGAGTTTTAGCTTTTATTCATTTATTTGAACGATATTACAACCAATGGTTTGTCATTTCATTCAATTATCAACGCTCTATCACAGATATTTGAGCACTCTTCAGTAACACTGTACCTTGATTACTACTACCCTTTTAGTATACTAGTGCCACCACATTAGTATATAGTATAATATATATATATATATATATATATATATATATATATATAAGTTTATTGTGGCTAATTATTATTATATTATGTGTAGTGTAAATTATGAGTGTTATAGGAAAATGATCCTCGACCCGAGTTCAAATCCTGTTTTGCATTTCACATAGCGCTAATACCCTTGGGAAAGGTATGAATATACTACTGTACATTCAGCTATGGGTAAATAATAAGGTGGATTTGTCTCTTTAACCATGTTTAGGTGACCAGTCTATAAGATGGAAAAACACTGAATAAAAACCTGTTTACACTTTTCTTAAGAAACTGATCTTGTATCACCCCTGATCGGGTGGGGCTTTGGTATATTATATATATATATATATATATATATATATATAATATATATATTATATATAAACAATGGTAATATATGGTTTTGGACTCATAACTTGAAGTTTCATGGTAATCCAATCATCAGATGAGTTCAATGGTTGAGATCTTAAAAACCAGTCGTGAAAATGGTTGAGATTTTAAAAACCAGTAATTTTTTTAGCGTTTATATGAATATATATTATATGAATATATATATATATATATATATATATATATATATATATATATATATATATATATATTTATATATTTTTATATATATATATTTTTATTATATATTATTTTTTTGTATATCTTTAAATTTCATGGAATCTAATCTGTCACCATATTGATTTCGTGCTCTTTTAAACTTGCTTGATTAAACATAGAAATTTTCAGGCAGTGAAAGATTTTGAAAAAGTGAAAAATATGGACGAAATGGATTGTGTATTGGTGATTTGATATTGTGTAACTGTATGCACGGGTCATTTGGTGTATTTTTCTATGGCAACCAAAACACAAAACAGCGAAATATACGATACGCAAATAAACGAACATTCAATTTTCCATTTTTGGTGTCTTTGATGTTTTTGTTCTTACCCCCCATTTATTAAGCACTAGCAGCGACTATCCAGCGTCACCTGGGTAAAGGGGGATATTTTAAAGTTTGTCCCCTAGATCCATTATTACTGAATCGTCAGTTGAATCCTTGTGGGATGCCCCATTTAAATCCCTATGTAAAAAAATAGACCTTGCATTGATCCAGCTACTCTGAAAAGAAATGTTAATGTCTACTATCTAAAATATTAAATGAAAAAAAAATCCATGCTGTTATTATTTAAATTTTATTTTTTTAATTATCTTCCCGGATATAAATCAAATCTCCATTATTTTGCTCAAAAAGCAAGCCCTGGTGATATTTAATGTGTATATATATTTACTTTGTCGTTAATTGTTCTATTTTCAAAGTTTCCTTCGGACTTACATATACGCACAACTGCCCTTTATATATGTATATAGATAGATTAATGTCCCAGACCAAAAGGCTGGACGAACAGTCAAAATGCCCCCCTCCAATCAATCAGCTGGTCACTTCATGCCCTAGCATCTCGCCCCAATTCTATTGCCCTTCTCTCAAATCTCCGACCCTTTTTATCATATAGTATGTGCTCGAAGGCGAGGGCTGAGGTTCTTAATGTCCTGGGTATTACGCTAGACTCTATCTGACAGTAAATTCTGGAGCTCTGGGGAATGACGAGTACCCCTACATTACCATTATTTTCAGTTCAACTCTGACCCCAAGTGGTAGTACCTGTTAGGGTCTCATCACATGAGTTTAAAAGAAAAAAAAAGAGTTGAAAACATGTTGAATATCCATCAAGAATGAATAAACAAAACATCTTTGGCATAAAATAACCCAACAAGGGTTGACATGCCGTGAATTCCAACCTACTAATCAACCAATCAACTAATCAAATCGCCTGCATAGAAAAGATTCCAGGTTTAGTGGCCAATAAAGAAGGTCATGCTGACAGTGTTCGGGGCACATGAAAGGTAACATCAGTATTGATTTATCTAAGATTTACAGCTGGTTCTTTATTTATATATTTCTTTATAAATACACGTAAAATGCTCATTATGTTGTCTCTATGTGTCCTCTTTATCAATAATTCGAGAATATTTTCGATGGCCACCACACATTAAAAAGCCACAATAAATGACCATTCATTTTTCCATTTTTTTTGTTGTCTTTCATCTTTTCGATTTCATTCTTCCCTCTATTTATTACGCCTTAATGTCCCCAGGCGAATGACTTAAGTCGATTTTTGAGAATATCGCCTTCCATAAGTGATTTTCATGTTTTTACTAAATATTAAAATGGGAGACGAAAAGAGATCAGACAATCGGATCTAATAATCTTGTTTTTATATATCTTTTATATGTTTTTAAATATTCCTTGAGAACTAAATGTGCAGTATACCGTGTCATAGTTCTCTCAACCCTCCTGTAAGGTGCGAAAGTCTGGATGGTCTACAAAGCGGATGTCTACAGACTACAGGTCTACTACATGCGCCACTTGTGCAGTATATTTAATGTCAAGTGGTGGCAGCATGTTTCAAACAGGACCATCCTGGAGAGAATTGAACTCCCTGACATGTACAACATACTGGTACAGCGCAACCTGAGATGGGCTGGCCACTTAAACAGACTTGGGGGATGACAGACTGTCAAAGCAGATTCTGTATTCTCGGCTTAGAGAGGGATCACATGAAATTGGTAAACCAAAGATCAGGTACAAAGACATCAGAAGAAACCTGGAGGACTCGAACATTCCCATAGACAGTTGGCAAGACGCAACCAGAGATCGAATCAAAAGGAGAAAGCCGATTCGTATGGTGTCATTATCGGATACAATGGACAACAAGTAGTAGTAATAAATAAGATAACCGTTAGAAAAGTGATCAGATAATCAGATCTAATAGTTTTGTTTTTGTATATACATATTTTTCTAAAATTCATGTAAATCATATATCATGTAAAGCAGAGGTTATCAAACCTTTAATTCTGCAGACTCATACAAAAATGTGATTGAATTATTATGAAACCCTTCCTTATATACCCCAATCCACTTTGTAGTTGTTTTGTTGCAACTAATTATGTAACTAATGAATATTGTACAAACGTTTATGTAAAACTGTTAATTGTGAAATCGTCAAATAAACAGTAAAGTAAGCATAACATGTAAAAAAAAGAGCTGCAAATATTTAATACTAACTTAATAACTTACAAAGGAAACACATTTCCTAATGTGTTGGGTGAAGCTGATGAACTTTAGATAAGTCTGAAATTTGGGCTGAAACTTTTGAAAAATATATCAATATGAATAATGTTCTCCAGGATCTTTGTGAAATTAATTTCTTTTAATTACTAAGAGGCTTAGAAGTTTCCATAGACCCCTTGTAGACCCCCAAATACTTACATAACTTCTGGATGTAGACTGACGCATGCGTGCACATATACAATGATAATAAGAGTGGAGGCCAAAAACTGAAGTTTAACAATGTAGTCTTGTAAAACTAACATTGATGGCAAAGATTTCAATCTACCAGGAATTATTTACTAGACAGAACTAATTATAAAGTATCGTTGGTAATTGAATTTATAATATATAAATTTAATTATCAACGACTCTTTAACAATTCAAGAATTATCCAATCCATAACAAGAAGGCTAAAACAATTTCTTTTTGATACCACTACACCCGATTTAGTTAGAATATTACAAGATCACTTATTCGTTCTCCGTTGTAAATAATCTTCTAAATCACTTTCTAATCAAAATCCATTAACTTCAAACATTTTTTTGCATCAAGTCAAAATCAGCTACCATACTTTTTAAACCGAAATGTTTAAACTGCCACTTACTATTTAAATCTCCTAAAACTAGTATCAGTTATACAATCAATCCGAACAAAACTAGTAAGTCAGCTGTATTTCTTGAATATCAGACCATTTGAATTCTTAGTCTCATTATTCTTTCACACTAAAAAAAAAAAAAAACTGAAATAAAACACAAAACAAAAAACACAAAACAATACAACAAAACAGTATATAATTCCAACCAAACAGCAACAATTTCTTTTTTTCTTTCTTTCTTTCTTTCTTTCTTTCACTCTTCTTTTCGTTTTTAATCACTCTCTATCTTTGTTTCTTTCCTTGCTCACTCATCGCTCAGTTCTTAACCAATCAATGAAGTCACGAATCAACTCGCACATCATCATCATCATCATCATCATCATCATCATCATCATCATCATCATTATCATCATCATCAATGACGTTCGGACGTTTTTATTCTGTTCCAGCTTTTGACACTGTAGAAAGTGGATGAGGCCGAGGTAAAATCAGAAGCGGGCGATTTTTAGGGTCTGGAGATTCTGTAAGGGCAGTGAGATGTAGAGGCTGTACTTTCAATAATACCGATTTCATGGATCAAAAAGAATCGAAGATCATATTGGTGTATTGCCGTTCAGATCTCGTTAAATCTTACAATAATTCTAAACTTCCACGGATTTATTACGAGATATTTCTTGGCACTCTAGAATTGGTTGTCTTCAGGGGGATTTTTTGTTGTTGTTGTGTTAGTTTTATTCATCTGGGAGAGTTTATTGTAGTCTTTAAAAACAACCCTCCTAACTGAATAAACGTGCTAGCCCACCCCCATATATAATCATCATCATCATCATGTCCGCGCAAGCAGCACGGATGTCCATGAACAATCTCTCGCCAACCTTCCCTATCACTCATTGCTCCTGAGAGGTCCTTGCGCAGCATCCAGAATACTCGCATAGTTGGTCAATGTAGTCCTTAGTGGGCGCGTCCTATGTTAGCATGTCGTGTGTTGGCTTCTGCAGGAGAACGTCGCTTATGAGCTCGCCCCCGCTTCTCCAGCAGTGTCCTGCACCCCTAGCCCCTCTCATCCGGATGGTTTGTGAGATGGGGGGCAGGTGACCATATAGTTGCTTCCTTGTGGGGTGCTGCTTCCACGACTTGTTCAGGACTGTACGCAACATTCTTGTGCAGGTCCCATCTAGCTTATTATCAAGGTGCTTTGTTAGGGTCCAGGTGGTGCAGCCATACAGCAGTACTGATATAACCACAGCCTGGAAGAATTGTCGCTTTAGCTTGTCAGTGAGATCGAATTTCCAGAAAAAACAAAAAACAAAATCACTAAAATAAACCCTTCAAAGGAATAAAATAGCCCCAAATGCCCCCACTCCCCCCAAAGCAAAAAAAAAGCCACCCCCCAAAACCAAACAAAAAAACAAACAACTATAACACATAATAGAAACAGACCAAATCTGATGATTCATTGACAAAAAAAAAAAAAAAAAAATAACAGTCACCAGCCGCCGTTGACTCTTATTGAACTCAGGTCGACCGATTCCACTTCCTACGACGATAACCATTACGCTAACGACGTATATATTTTTTAAAATTCTTTTTTTTTTATGTTTACGTGAACTAAGAAGAATAATTCCGAGGATGGTTGTACAAAACAAACGTTGACACAGTCTGTTTTGGTCTTTTTCTGAGCATTTTCGCTTCGAGTCTCATATCTGTTGGCTCGAACAACGCAACAATATTCCGTCATTTATATTCAGCGGTCTTCACTTTTTGCTTTTAATTCAATATCAACAACTCACACGAAAAGGAAGACGACATGTCTTCTTTATCGCCGCGGTGATGATGGAATTAAAACGTTTTGGAGTTCTCTTAGGCAGAGATTAATGCTCAGAAGCTGAATGATTAAAAAAACACACACACACACATAGACACAATATGTAATCAGAATAGAGAGAGAGGAAGAGAGAGAGAAGAGAGAGAGGAGAGAGAGAGAAGAGAGAGAGGAGGGAGGAGGAGGTGATATATAGTTTAGAAGAAATATATAACAGATAAGAGAACGAAAAATAACGCTAAAAGATGCGAGCAGAGCGAGAGAGAGATGAGAGAGAGAGAGAGAGAGAGAGAGAGAGAGTGATATATAGCCGAGAGAGCGAGAGAGAGAGAAAGAGAGAGAGAGAGAGATTATATATAGCCGAGAGAGAGAGAGAGAGAGAGAGAGAGAGAGAGAGGAGAGAGAGAGAGAGAGAGAGATGATATATAGCCGAGAGAGAGAGGGATATATAAGATTAGGAGAAAAATAGAGAGAGAGAGAGAAGAGATATATAGCAGAGGAGAGAGTAAAGAGAGAGAAATAGAAGAGAATAGAGACGAGAGAGAAACATTTGTACTATTAAGGTTAGATAGATAGAAAAGAAGAAGAGAGATGGAGAAAGAGACGAAAATAGTGCTATAGGAACTTGTTAATAGAAGAGAGAGAGAGGAGAGAGAGAAGAGAGAGAGAGGAGACGAGAGAGAGAGAGAGAGAGAGAGAGCTATGCGAGCGGAGAAAGAGAACGCGGTGAATGAAGAATGAAATCTGGACACTTTGTTGAAGATTCCGGTGACGTAAGAGAAACGCTTTAGCCTGATCTTCTTAATCGGAAGTTTTAAAAATAACTCCAACAACGGAAAGCCACGCGCATGCGCACGTTAAAATTGAGATTTGGCGGAAAAATTCTCTTTGAAAAAAAATCTTCAAATTCCCTCCTGAAAGCTAGTGGGCGTAAAACCGCTGTTGCTTCCTAGCGGTTACTCTTATCAACTGGCACGTCAAACACACTGGTGATATATAACCTTACTAAGCGTAGATATGTGCTACGGACATCTCAGCTTATTTTCTGATTCATTTACCATACATCTCCATCGGGCCATATCATTGTATACATTTGCTGAGCCCGCCTACTAATTTTGCCTTGCTTCCCGTCCTCGCCGACGGGGCTAAGAGATCAGCTGACTTTTATATAAAATTGTTCTGGTATGTTCACTAAACTGCTTCTGATTTGGGAGTCGAGACTGACTGACATGCATACTGCCAGAAGTACCCGTTCATTGCCATTACTCCCAGGGTCCTAATCTGATATACTGCATCTGGTGCTTTTGGTTCGAAATTTTAAAGCTCTGGGGTAGGTGAAGTAACCCGTTTAATTGCGCCTATTTACTCGTAGGTCTACCCTGAACTGTTTTTAGGGTCACATATATCGTTTGAATAGATTTAATAAGAATGATTTAAAATGTGTTTTGCAAAAAATTGAATACCCCAAAACAGATGATTAAAACAGTCCTTTGGTATATAAATAACCCAATAAGGTTGAATGCATAAAATCTTATTAACCTACAAACCAACCCAGCTTAAGACTGTTAAGGAGCCCCAGTCTGTCGTACTATTTAGCCCATAGCAGAAGGGACAAAAGTTGGATACCTATCTTTCCCTATGATATTAGAGCCATGTGAAATGCAAACACCCCCGTGCTGGAGTTGAAAGGTCACCTTTTCCATTTTCTACGACGATAACAACTATCAATACAAGTGGCCTCCATTATATATATATATCTATCAACCCTCGATACGATAAGAAGTTACACCATATCTATTTCTTTAGCTTAGGTTAATAGGTTTGAAATTCAGAGTTTTCCTTCCCCTCACTGTTTGCTTAACAGGGTTAAATAGCATAATCTGCCCTACTATTTATCCATAGCTGGAGGAAAAAAAATACTTTAGATCAATAGATTTTCTAATGTCATTAGCACTATGTGAAGATGCAAACAGTCCTCTGTCCAGGATTTTGAAGCTCTGGTTCGCCATGTCAATTTCTTTCGATTATAACCATACAGTTGACGCTTTCTCTTATTTTAACG
>CM042162.1:82705901-82750901 GCA_023376005.1 Doryteuthis pealeii
GGTGGTTAATCGTTGTAGGAGATTTCGTTCGATTTCTACGGGTAACATTAGTGAAAAGGCATCTTTATATGATAAGAATCGGGGGTGTGGTCCAGTAATTATCGGTTAGTCCTGAGGGTTAGAGTGATAGATTATTTGGGGGGAGTTGATAATATTGGAATTTGTAGGGTTGTTTTTGTTGTTAGAAAACGGGAGGAAGAGTGATGTGAGAATGTTTGGGTTTTGAATTTAAGTTGGTCTAGGGGTGTGTGGTCCGTGAAACATGAAGAAAGTGAGAAATAAAAAACCTACGTTTGAATGATCCATTTTGGTGGAGGACGGGGGTTCAGATGTGGGTATGAGTTTATATTATTGGTGGTAGTATAGTATTTATAGTATAAGTTGGTTTATGATTTGTGCGTGGGTAGGTAGATAGGGCTGTTAATAAGGTGAGGACTTGGATTGAGAGTTAAGGCTACGAAACACGTGTGTGAAGAGTGTTGAATGACTGATATTATGTTGTCGATTATTGTGATGTTGCTTGTGGGAGGATTAATTTGAATTTAATTTTGCCTGTTGTTAGGTGTTGTCCGTTATCGGTCGTTTACATTGAGGGTGTTCTTTGTGATTGTATGAGTGGGCGTTAGGGTTATTGTAATTACACCGTAGAATTGGCGTCGTGTGTGGCGGCAAGTATGGGGTTTGGGCGTTACGAAATATTCGTCGGGTTTTAAGTCTTCCGGTAGAGGTAGCGTGTTTACTTAGTGAAGTTTGAGTGGAGTTGAATTGAGATTGTGAACGATATTTCGTTTGGATTGAATTGTTGATGGTGATATTTCGTTGGGAATAGTCGGTTTTGTTTTATTTGGGTGGTCTATGGGGTATGTTTTGTTGGTATTTGATTTTGTTCTGTATAATGTTGGATTAAGTAATTTTTTAATTTGTTTGTTGGAGATTGTTGGTAGTTTATGTTTTTCGCAGGTTGGTTTGTCGCTTTAGAATACTTGCGTGTGGGTGTGGAGTTTTTCTATGAGAACATCAATGAAGTGTTGGTGGAATTTGATAGGGTCGTCAAGGTTGTATGTTCTCAGTGTGGGCTGGGTAAGAGAATTTAATCAGGTGTGTTTGTATGTCATAATGTGTGTGTAAGTAACAGGGGATGGCGGATATGAGTGCGAGTGTGAATATTAATAATGTGATGATATGGAATATCTAGGTGGTATATATGAATAATTATATAATAGAGAGATAGAAGAAGAGAAGAAGAAGAGAGAGGGGGTATATAAGAAGAGGAAGTATTAGTAAGAAAGACTAAGAGAAGAAGAAGGATCAGGAGAGGTGGACACGGTTATTTGATCTCGGGATTGAAGGAAGAAAAAAAACTTATTGGCCGTAAAGGATTTTCGTTCGTAGTATAATATTAGTTATTTTGGCTCGTTGGTTGAGATGCGGAGCGCATATAGGGGTGTCAATATTCAGGTTCTGTTATCAATTGTAAGTAAGTGACTGATTGTTCATAGCGGACACGCAATGGATATGACGAGGTGTTAGATTGTTCCATGTAATCGATATGGGGTCAATAGTGGCTAAGTGAGTATATTATATTATATATGTATATTGTGTTATACTATATTTTTTTTTTTGTTCATATTGCATCGGAGCATTATGTTAGTTTAATTGTGGTTGGGAGAGCTGGTAAGAATAATAGGCTGAGAAGATTTAACATCGTGTTAATTTTTTTTTAAGAAAAAATAATAATAGTTAACAACATTATTCGATTTTTTTTGTGGTCAACATTTGGTTTTTAATAAAATATTCTCGTTCGGGTTGATCCTAATACACTGATTTTTCATGATAGTTTATCCACACCGTTGCTTTGCTGTAGTTTCATGCAGTTCTTACGACACACATGCACTCAGCTACTTTCTCATACATAATATTTATTTTGGTTATTGGCGGTAGATATTTATTTGTGTAAAGTAAAAAGCTTAATAATGCATTTACCTTTTAGAATGCTGTTCAATTACATTAATCATGGATTTCTAACTTGGACTGAATAGCTTCGTCGCGTTGGAAAGAGGATTCGTAGATGATCTTAACAGACGTATACCTGAATCGCTTAGTTATATTATAGTTATAGTATATATATATATAGTTTATATATGTTATATTGGTGGTGTGTGTAGTGTGTGTGTGTGTGTGTGTATGTGTGTCTGATATTATCTGAATAAGTGATCTCATTAGACATTAATACTTCTTTTCAGGATATGTTAGAAATTATTATATATTATACTACATATATGGAGAGAGAAAGGGGAAGGGAGATGAGATGAAAGAAGGGAGAGAGAGAGGATGAGAGAGAGAAGAGAGAGAGAGAGAGAGAGAGAGAGAAGAGAGAATAAAGTAGGTATGATAGAACTGGTTCTCGAAAGTGTGCTCATTTCAGTTGTTTATAGTTTACGAGTGTTTGTTTATAAAAATTGATACTGTTCTGAAAGGAGAAATCTGCCAAATTATATATATTAGTTATATATATATATTTATATAATGTATGAGGAGTTTAGTGAGAGGAGAGAGTGGAGATGAGAGGAGAGAGAGAGGGGGGGGGGGTAGGGAGGAGAGAGGAGATGAGAGAGAGAGGAGTAGAGAGAGAGGGGGAGGGTTTAGGTGAAAAGAATAGGCTCAACGAGGAAGATTAGGGTGTGGAGAGGTAGTCAGTAAAGTGAAATGATAGGAGAGGTGAGAGTTGTGAGCGGGGTGTCGTCGAATAGGAATTCGGACAGGTGGCCGCAATTCCGAGATCTTTTTAGTCACGGTTCTTGGGTTGTGGTGTTGGTTGTGGTTGGCCTGTAGATAAAGTGTTTGTGACTTTTGAAGTGGAAACTAAGGTACGATTTTGCGACTGGGGCGTATACGGAAGGGGGGAATGTTGACCACAATGGCGATTGGGTCCAGACAAATACTAAGAAAGTTCGTAAGGAAAAGAAAAAAAAAATACAAAATAAATAAAAAATATAAAATAGGATAAAAATAATAAATAAATATGATAAGTTAATAGAATTAAAATCCGGATGTTTTTCGTCAGCATTGTTGAAAGTTTTGTTTTTTCTTTTCAGAGAATTGTTTAATGTAGAAATTTGTGATGGTCTTAAAATAATGATGATATGTGTTGAGTTGGTAGGGGATTATGTTATTTTGAAATGGATATCTAACTACAGTTGATCATTTGTATAGAGATGTTAGTATCTCTCGTTCTCTCTCTCTTTCCTCTCTTTCTCTCTGCTCTCTCTATTCTGCTTCTATGAGTTAGTATAATTATATATGTATATTTTATTATAGTAATCTACTATTGACTGTTGGTGTTGGGAATGATTCTGTAACAGATCCCTTTTTTAATATCGAATAGTTCATAATTGTATTTGTCCATGTTAATGAGTCATGCATATAGTAGTAGAATTTAAATGAGAGATTACTTATTTATCATCTTCTTGGGAAAGAAGTCTGATGAGGAGCATAATTGGTGGATAATAAATTTATAACTGTTAATGGATGACGATGGTTTTTATGTTTTAACGGGATATGAAGCTTTGCTGGGCGACCGATTGACATTGATATAATATGATAATGATTTATCAGTTAAGTATCTGTTCAGGCTTGTTAAGGTTGCCTTTGATATGGTCGTACATAGGACTTGAGTGATTAAATGCGTCGTGTGTTTTCGATCCCTGGCTGGGATAGCCGAATCTGGCTTCTGAAAAGACGTGAGTACGTTGCAAACCATGTGTTGTGTGTGTTGTGGATGTCTAGAATATAGTACTATAACATGAGCAGAGCGCTACTGAAAGGGATTTATGACGTCCAGCTGTAGTACTGTTGTTTAGAAAATAGTTGGCTCTCATTAAATGGATAGAGTCTGGTGACCTTGACATATTAACTATTATTGTATTCGTATATTTAATTCTGCTTCAGATGCTGTAGGTGTTGGCTGAGTGGCGCAAACGGGTTTTAAGAATGTGACTGATGATGTATGGTCGGTTTTGATCTCGCGTGGAGGTAGTCCTGGAAGCTCAGGTCTAATAGTAATGGCGTCAAACGGTGTTGTGGGATGAACTTATAATATGATATAGTATATATTATATGATATAGTATATTATGCACACACTACTCCGACACACATGGCAACCACATCCATATGTAGTATATATGAATTATAATATATAATATTTAAGTATATACATTTATGACATGCGATTAATCGTGGGGCCTTTGAGAAAGCATTGTTCTTTCAGTTCATTGAGCAAGTGTTTGAGTTTGGAAAGTAATGTTCAATTTTAGGAGTTGAGTAGATAAAAACGCTGTCGGATGGGTGATATATATGATGCATATAATTTAATATATTATATATTGTTATACTTAGTACAATATAACTTATTGTTGCGTGTGAGTCACGACTTACGGTTATATTATATGATGTGGATGTAATGTTTGGTTTGCTTCTAGTGGACTTAAATTGCGTGTTAAAAGAAAGTCTGTGGTGTGTGTGTGTGTGTGTGTGTGTGGTGTGTGTGTGTGTGATAGATTAGAGATATGATAGAGATAGAGATAGATAGATGTACGATATGATAGATTAGAGAGAGACAGATTATAGATAGGATAGACCCACACATATAATTATATAGGTATGTTATATTAGATAGTATAATAGTAGATAGGATTAGATAGGGAGAGAGAGGGATGAGAGAGAGAGAGTAGGAGAGAAAGGAGTTAGTTATATTTGTCTCGTAATAGAAACTTTTTTCTTTGGGCAGCCGCAAAAAAAATCACCATCTGAGGAGGTAGGATATTAATAGTGTCTGTGTGGGGAGGGGGGGAGGGAGAAGTACATTGTGTGGAAAGAAAGTAATAGAGGTGGGAAGGAGGAAGTGATGAGAATAAATAACGTTCACGACGCAATATTTAATCTCGTTATTGTAAGACTTATAACAAGTTAAGAATCTTTTCATTAATTTCAGAAAGATTTTAGCTCAATATCTCAATGTAGCATGTAGTTTGTATAATGAATTTATAGGTCGTTCATCGGAGTAATATGTTCCGATAGTGTATAGACAGTTATCTTAATTTATTACATATTGTTGTTTTGTAAACTTATACAAGGAGTAAGTGTTTAAAGAAAAATACGTAGAATATAACATCGGAATACGCTTCTTGTTATGTGAACAGATATTGGATTACGTGTTGAATAATGACTTTCAACACAGACCACACTACACCCTATATGATTATATAGTTTGAATAGTCATCCAGCATGTAATTTAGCGGTTTCAACCCCGCTCTTATGGTAGCTAGGCACGATGGTTATCTCTTGCTAGGGGGGAACTCAGACTACAGTTTTGGCAGCCTGATAGTTATCGCTCGTCCACTGACAGCTGTGCGGGGAATGGTGTTTTTTAAAATCGATTTAAGTACATAGTGTTTGTTTATTATATTTGTACGGTCTACAGGAGAGAACATTTCTGGGGAATACGTCATGTGCTTATATGCTTAGTAATTGAGAGTTTTGTTTAACCAGACGGGTCACGTTTTTTGTGAGAATATATATATATATTAAGTATATATATATGATATATATATGTTGTGTGTGTTGTTGTGTGTGAGAGAGTGGTTGTGTGTGGTGTGTTGTGTATGTTTAAATTTAGGGTGGGTGGGAGGGGGTAACAGATATCTTCTCGTCGTGAGTGAGTTCAATTATAGTCATTAAGTAGGTTGTTTGGGTTTGCCGGTTAGTGTATAGGTGTTACCGAAAACGTTTTTTCCCTGGGATATTTCGGTGATGTATGTATTCTTATCTTAAATAATATTTGGTGTATAGATATGAGATAATTGTAGGTAAAAAGAAAGCAATACGGAAAAGCACAGAAATCTGTCCTTTGGATTTTTTCTAGTTGTTTAGAGGTTATTAATGAGATATTATTGACCAATGTGTGATGTCAATGACATAGGTATCTATATTAATATCGGTGTAATTGTGATATTTTGTAGGGCATCATATTCAATTAACTATTTAACGTTTGTGCACATGGAGTTCTTCATTGGATCTATACTTAGCCGAAAGCGTTGGCGGATCATTTGTTTTTGAGTGTCTTGGGAGACGAATTTGCTCAGTCGGAAGACATCGATATGGAAATTCGAATGGATTATAGGTTGATACGATTCAGCCAATCGCGTGTGAGTGCGACAGATTAGGTACATCCTGATCTGTGTGGTAAAATGGGATCTGACGGTAAGATCAAAACGGTATTTCATTGGTCCTATGCGTTAGGAAAAGAGGATAGATCTCGAGTCGGGTGATACCCGCACTAGGTACTCCCAGCATATTTTTAACCAACTTTATGACTTGTTAGGCGATGTAGAGAATTTTGGTAATGTCTGACATTAGTACATTATTAGGAGTAATCCTCTTGTTTGTTTCACTTTGGGGGAAGCTTAAATAACATTTAATTCATTTTAAGTAAATGCATCAAGCAACAATTAAAGAACATCTTTTATGATATTAGTTCGGATGTTAAAGACCTCGTTGTATTGATTGAACAAATAGTATTATTCAGATATAGTTTATGGGTGAATGAAAATGGCAATCCAAAGCATAAGGCTTCTCAAAAGTGGAAGCCAACAGGGCGGATTACTCTCATATTATGTGCTAATGTTCAGATTAGGGTATAGTGAGTGACGATTTGTACGTGGTAGGGTATCAGAAACTAACAGTTAGGTCTGCTTCGTATCATAAGTTTTAATTTGAACTCGTAAAGCAAACGTACAATGAATATGCTATAGCAATGATTATGGTACACGGGGTTAACAGAAGTTATTAGTGGCGATGCCAAAAAGATCGTATTGGTACAGATGCACGCGTTAAAACGTTGTGCATTTGCTGTCTCGTTCCGACCTTTTGTTATATTAGTAGGTCCATGTTCATTGTAATGGATCTTTTTTTTTTAGGGTTGCTATATCCGGATGGGCTTGTTCGGCTAGGGATGGTTGAGGCTTGCGTAAGACACCTCAAACTACTTGTAGTTTTATTTTCTTTCTTAAAACAAAGCGGTCTTTCATTCTCTATAATAAGATGTATACCATATACAACGCTCTGAATTTCACTTATTGTTAACTTTATTATTGTGCGTGGATGCTAGAAAGGACGAGATGAGATGTAGATAGATAGATAGTGAGAGAGAGGTGGAGGAGAGATGAGAGAGAGGTGGGAGAGGAGAGAGAGAGAAGAGAGAGGAGAGAGAGGGGGAGGGAGTAGTGAGATATATGCACAAACGCATTTTTCGTGCATTGTACCTCGCTCAGTCTCATACTGATTTACTGAGAAGACAAGCGAAGACATACGGTAAAGATGAACTTTCTATAAAGTGCGTTTCTTTTTAGACTTACAGGATTGAGGCCCACAGTATTGGTTGAAGCAGCAAAAACTTACTTGTTCATCAGCTCTGCAGCTGGGACTTCTTGTTTGTTTTATGTCGTAGGGGAACCTTACCAAGTGCGATGTGCGAGGATATGGGGTCGGGATGGTGTGGTGTGGTGTTGTGTGTGTGTGTGGTGGTGTGGAGGAGAGGAGAGAGAGGAGAGAGAGAGATGAGAGAGAGAGAGGGAGAGAGTTTCTGTTGAAAATGGATCCTTGAATGTGATATGTTCGATAGAATCTTCTCTTCGCTAGTAATTCACTCTGTTAATCGTTATTTTTTGATTGTCGCAAAAGACCTATCAATCATGACTCCATTCTGGACAGCTGCTTATGTGTTTGGTCTGACTGAACACTGACTACCAATAATATGCTTGGTCAGTTTTAACCAACTCTATTCTACTGAAGGTTAACAGCTTCCCCCCCCAGTCTTCTTCTTAAAAGAAGGTGTTTTATATTCTATACTTTAGTAAAACAATTCTGATTCTGAATTTCTGTGGGTGATTTTTATACATTTAATGTCTAATGTTAGATTTACACCAGTCGTTTTGTAAGTCTTTTTAAGCGACGGATGATCAAAGAAAAAAATAGAACCTTCAAAAGAATGACGGTTAACCGGCGGTCAGATATGCTTACTTATTAAATGTCAATAACAAACTTCCTGTAAAAAACTCTTTAAGGGAAATTGGCATGCTCAATCGTTTTGTGTTCATTCTTTAACAGTTTTGCATTCAGCACTTTAACACGTTGGATTTTTTTCTTTTTAGATCTTTTTTTTTTATAAATTCTTTTTTTTTTGTTTGTTTATTTGATAGTTATAATTGTTAATTGATGTTCAGTGAGCAGTACAAGTTGGTTTTGGAATCATAGTTATCAAGAACGAGAAAAAAGTAAAAACAATGAAAAAATTAACAAAATTAAAAATGCACGGAAATATGAACTAAAATGCATCATAGTATCTTTTAGAGAACAAGTTGTTTTTGTTCCGGAATGGCTTTCTCCCCTCTCTTCTCTCCCTCTCTCTCTGTTCTTTACCCTCCTCTTCCACCTCTCTCTTTCTTTTTCCTGTGCACTCCAGTCGTTCTTTTGTTTTGTTCTTTTGTACTCACTCGAACTAGCAAAGAGTGGCGACAGCGTTTTTTAAATTCAAGTGAAGCGTGAGTCGGATGTTTATTTTGTCTTATAAAATGTTCCAGGGCATCTTAAAAGTATTTTTAGAGGACGAATATAAATAAAATAATAGAAAATAAAAAAAAAATAAAGAAGATGGGTTACTTGGACTGGTATGGAGAATTTATCTGTTGTAAAGTGAAATCGGTACTTAGAGGCAGGCTCCTCTACGAAAATTGCACTGAGACAGAACTGACAGCGTACTTTTCCTGAAAAAAATGACGGCGCAGCGTATATTTTGCATGTAAGGTTCTGCGCATAGGCGCGTCTTATGTTAATAGGCGGCTTGGAACTTTTTAGCTATGGTCCTCATTGCTGGTGTTAGACATTACAATTCTTTGGTATGATGGGGTCTTTTTTTCGTTTATTTTATTGAAAGGGTGGCGAAGTGTCGAAGGAAGGATTGGATTAGGATTGCTCAGTTGAGCTATTATTCATGATGTTTGAATTAGTAATTAGTTTAACTGAAGAGTCGACGACGTGATAATTCCAACGTGAATTTGTTATTCCTTTTTATTTGTGTTTTTCATTGCATAATGGATGCATTTTGTTTTGTATCTTAGTCAGTGTATGTCGGTGCAAGAGAAACTTTAAATATCTTAGGAGGTATGTTTATCAAAGATGTGGGATATATCGAATGATTAAACAAATAACAGTGATATATGTTTAATACATATAACAATATTTGTTTTTATATTATTCTTAATTGATAGCAGTGGTATGGTTTGGGATAGGTAATTCAACTGTTGTTTATGTGCGTGTTCCATGTCAAATGCGGCTAAGTCATTGTGTCTGGACTGATCTCTCCTGCTTTTTAATTGAGTATATCCGGTAAATTCGTTAGGGGGCAGATAACTGCCTCTACATAAGGAGTAAGAACTTCTTTTAAGCGTTGAATTAATCTAAGATTATTCATGCTCTCTTCTCTCCCTCTCTTCTCTCTCTATATAATATAATATATATTAGTATAAGTATATTATGATTATATAGTATGTATGTAATGAGATAGTGGTCTTATTTACGGGGGTCTGGTACGGATGTTGGGAGCGCGACAGTATCCAGGGTTAAGACGCGTGAAAAAAAGATTACATAAGTGCTCATAAATTTAGAGAAAAATTATTTAAGAAATGGATATAAAGTAACGCTACTCGGTTTCATACATCTGGAATGTCAGGGTTACATTGCTGAATTAATTGAGTTTTGATTAATAATCAAGTTGATAAGACGTATGTATGTTGGAGATGGGATCTTATGTTCAGATAGGATCTTTGTTACAAATACATTTGAAAAATCTCACCGGAAATTATAAAATGCTAAACTCCGCTTATAAATGACTGTTTCGGTGCGGAGGGGTGATAACCACAACACAGAACAATCATCACCACCACATCACACATCACAAACACACGACACACACAGCTATTTATTATGTTTATCACCCCAGATACCGTGTGATTGACAGTATTAAGGCTCTCCTCGAGTGTGAGACTAGACATGTATATATATACATCCATAAATGATAAGAGAAAGTATTGGGTTCGGATTGATAACCTGCATTATGGAACCACCTTTTTTTCAACTTACCTAGTCATATATAAAAAAAATTAGAAAATTTTTATTGAAAAAGAATTGTATTCACACAGATCATTTTTTTTTTTGGTCCGTAACCTTGGAGAGCTGTCAAAGTATGGTATTTGAAGAATTATAAACCAGAGCAAATTTTATAAAGAAGAAGGAAGAAACTTATAATCGGCCTCCATGTTCCTAGATTCTGATATATTATAGCTATCTAACTTACCAAAGGTATATAAAACTCCCCGGATCTATAATTTTCAATTACATAAATTAGAAATTTCGCCCGGAGGTAAACAAATTGACCATAATTGTATGCAGCGCCCTTGAAATGATAATCGAGTCACCTATTATAATGGAAAAGAAAAAAAAACTCGTTAGAGTTGCCTTTGTTTAAATATAGTAAATACTCATATTATAGTTTAGAGCCATAAAAAGCACTAATGATCAGAGACTACATACCTAAGTGTTAGTCGCTAATTGGGTAATTCTGAACTGCTACAGGGTTTGGTTTCACTAAGTAGAATTTTATTTCTGAAGTACTGTTACAAGAAAATAAAAATTAGCATAAAAACTCTTAGCTAGTCAGAATTATCCGGTGATGACCATTAGGGAGAAACTTAGGTGAGGAGTCTCTGTAGTCATTAGGACTTTACTATATATATAGATAAATGTATATATAATATTAATGAGATAGGATGGATGGGTTTAGAATGGCGCAATTATGAGGTAGTAAAAGAAAAGTGGCAAGTAATGTCGAGATATACGGAACGAATATTCAACCTTGATTTTGTTTTTGAGCTTGTTCATTTTCTTGCTTCATTTTTCCTTTTACTACCTTCAATATTATAATATAGTATATATATTTGTTATATATTATATTAGTTGTAGGGGTTACTGCACGTTCGTTTTTAGACGTGATAGGTAAAACTAGCGTAACATTCACCAAAGGTCGTTGCAGTAGGTCTTGCCACTTCCTAAGCTGAAATGTAAAAGCTTTCTGCCTTTTTTTTTTAAAGCTTGTAAGTGTACGAACACTCGGGAAATAATATTGTGCTGTGGAAGACACACTAATTTTCTTTTTTAAATAGCTCAAGGTTTAACAACAAGGTTGAAGAGAATGTAAAAAAATTATAAATACTCTCGGTTTATTGCACTGAAGGGCTCTTTTGTTGTGTAAACCATAAAGTTGACTACCTAAGCTTCTGAGTGCAAGCCGGATAGCAGTAGACATTGTTCAGTTGTTATTCAACAATACAAATGCTAGTTTATAATAAAACAAATAACAAGAAAATGATTTTAAAGAAGAAAAAAAAAAGACGTAAAAAACATCATACGGTACAGCAATATGATAAACATAACCAATTAAAGTTAAATAATAAATATAATTTCATTTGCGTTGTTCTAATCTTTTCATCGGTTTTCAATATATTCTTTGTGTATATGAGAATATTTTGACTGATAATTAAGTTCATGTTTTTTTTAAATTGATCAGAACTCGAAGGGGGAATGAAAAGTTCTTGGTCGACCAAAGAGGTCAATTACCTTGTTTACGACTTCGTGTGGCCATTTTATACCTTACCTGAAGATCCGTGTTGAAAGAATCGTATAATCTCTTATCAGGTTGGATCCTTGTAGTGAATACTATAATCTTGGCGTTTGTTCTGTACATCCACGACAATTGAGCGATAATTATCAATCGGACTTTTTAAATTTAGGTGAGTCAAATAATATTTGAGCGTTTTTGATTGGCTCGATTTAAGTCTACGTTTGTTATGAGAAGAGTCTATAGAATGAAAGTTGCGATCTTCAGCACGCTTATATATAAAAGGAATATGTGGAAAGCGCGTAGTGGTACATGGTTTAACGTATTGGAAATTGATTTGTTCCTTCTAGTTAAATCTGGATGTGGTAATTGCATCTTATTGCGCTAATACCATTTGAGAAAGGTATGAATTCTTACTCTCTGCCTGGTCAGTTTCATGGATGAATAGTAGGACAGACTAGGCTCTTGTAATCTTGGTTAGGCACTGGTCTAGGGAGAAGGAAAACTCTGAATTCAAACTGTTAAAACTGCGCAATAAGATTTGACAACTTGGTGTACAATTACCTGACATGAGTGAGGGGTTGATATATATATTATATATATTATTAATTTTGTATGTATATATAATATATATACAGAGAATAATCCAGCAGACTCGGACTATGAAACGTGCTGATATCACATGTTTATCTAATAATTCGCTCTGTTGACATCACTTTTTCTCAAGTTTCTGTCATTTATCAAGTGGAGATTCCCGTGCGTCATGGCAAACGTGCTCACTTGCGACGATGTAGTAGCCAAGTTTCGAATTCACTTGTGCTATTACGTCTAGATTTAGGACTAATAGTCTGGGAAAGTAATATATAACCATTCTCAGTATGGGTTACATAAGTATCCCTATCTTGTTCTCAATATATAGATGGTTTATGAATTATTTAACCCACGAAGTGGTTGATATGCATGTAAACAAAGAATAAAATAATCATTTAATTTTTTTTATATGATTTAAGTAATTAGAACAAGATTTGAATGTTTTGTCGAGAGATATGGATCTTATCGGAAAGTGGTGGAAACTATTAATTCTCGTGATAAACGAATTTAAATCGAGGAAGATAAGGTCTTACATTAAAATGTTTGGCATCGAATTTTGTTGCATTTGGGAAAGGCACGGAGTAAGGAATGTGCGTCAGAAAATTCTTCTTCTATTTAAAAAAAATTTTAATCTTAAAAATTGAGGCCAGTTAAGTAGTCGACGTATTTTATTTTCTGGAACTTTTGTATGATGCTGGAGTTTTATGTTCTGTTTGAATCCGACGAGAGTGCACTACTCTGGCGATGGATTATGCTTTAGAATATTTGACCTTTAATGCTGATGAAACGGAAGATGTGGCACAAAGACTGAGAACTGTCAAATCATTGTCCCAAGTAAATTGAAGGTGGAAGTGGACATAATATATGAGATACGAATGAATTGGTATGCCGAGTTAATCGGAGTATAGGGGAATTTCTGAATAATATGTGCATATAATATAATAATATAAATGAATAATCGAGAAGAAGAAGGAGAAGATAAAAGAAGAAGAAGTAGAGAGTGAGCAGAAGAATGAAGAGAAGAAGAAGAATGAGGAGAAAGAAAGATAAGTAAAAAGTAAACAAAGAATGAAGAAGAGTAAAAAAGTAAAAAGAAGAAGATGAAGAGAAGAAGAAGATAAAGAAAAGAAAGAAGAAGAAGAAGTAAGAGAAGAAGAAAAAGAGCGAGTAATGTCAGAATAAAAGAAGAAGAAAGACAGAAGAAAGAAAGAGAGATAGAAGAGTTTGAGTCAGAGAAGAAGAAAAGAAGACGTAGAGGACATTCCAAGAGAATGCAAATCAATTAGCAACTGGCACGACATTATCTCATGTTTACATTTTCTCAGTTTCTCTAGCAAGGTCTAAGCATGTTGTCAGATCTTTTGAATACTTTCACTTTCACTCGGTGGTGGGCCAGGACGAGCATTTATTATTATTATATTATTATGTATTATTATTTATTATTTCATGCATGTGAAACGATACACATTTATTCGTCTGGGTTTTCAACTGAATAATTGAGTGATAACCCCGCCCACCAATGGCTGACAACTAGTGTTCTCAAGACTCTGCAAATTTAGTTGCTGAAAAGATTCAATACTTTACTCATATTTTCAATTTCGCCTAAGTTCCAATTTCTAGAGTTTCTGGCGTGATTTTCAAGTGCTCAAATATTAATGGACGATCTGCTTCCTGTTCACAGTTTTGATAGTTCTGATGATAAGAACTGGGATATTGTTCATTCTTTATTTTCAACACAAGAGATTGTAAGTTAATTTCTTGTTGTAGAAGAGCATCATTGGAACTTATTGGTTAAGAAAGGCCATATCAATTCTGTTTTAAGGAGATTTGATAGTCTAGCTATTACATTATACACTAATGTATTCAATCTAGCAATTGCTACTATGCTTGTTCAGTTGTGTCTTAGCATAAGTACTGTCTTTCCTTTCTGCCGTAATTTTTTTTCCTATATAGCGAGTGAATTAGTAAAAAAGAGTTAATGGTCATTTAGTTAGGATGGTATAATTATCGAACATAGGAACATGTTCATACATCAAAATGAATCTGGTCGTCTGTGATGATCGACGGTCCCTTATTCTTACATAGGCAAGGTCAAAAAGGTATGCGATTGTTGTTTAGAGTGGTATAATTACGAATCACATAAAGCTGTATAATACCAATAATGAAGCTGCTGCTGTGGATCGAATGCCCCTACTGTCTTCACAGTAGTCATCGTTTCTTCTCAATAGTAATTCCAGGTTTCGACATGCGGAGCATGTTATATCTGGGCCCGTAATTCTGGTGTGACTGTTCTTTGAGCACTTTACTTACAGATCGCATCACTCCTATAAGACCCAGATTTAGGAAATCCAGGACTATCATCTCTTTGGCCTGATGAAAGAGGTTTGAGAGGCTAAACTTATTGCGAAGGAATGTTTGAAATCTCAGGTCAATAATCCCAAATGCTCTAGTGATTAGAATCAAGTGTCAGTCCATTATACCTGACAACTTGAAACATTTAATTACGTATATAATTATTTGTATTGATATGACTTAGTGAATACCATATAATGTGTGAAAATGGAGTTTGTATTGAGATTTGGTACCTTGAAGATATATGATTGTTCATAGTGAATCATCATTTTTCGGGTCAGTTTAGCCAGTCGGTCGATGTATTCTGGCAACCACGAAGTTTTCTGTATTCGATACCGCCTCGACAACTCAGCGTATGTGTGCAAGAGGGATGTGCTGGGGTAAGTGGGAGTGTTGATGGTCGAGCAATGAAAAAGCACGTCTCTTGGTCTACGCGCTATGTGAATAAGGGAGTTAGCTCATCACTGGTCCGGATGATATTGATTTAGGCCATATGGTTGTCTTGAAAAATTTAGTTTTTTTTTTATAATTTGAATAATTAAATTGAAATGAATAAAATGTCTTTAGTCTAAAGATTAAACCGAGGGTTGACATTGCCGTAAAAACCAACAAACCAATCCAACCAACTCAATCCATCGTCAATATTACCAAAATAGAAGTTGTATAACAGGTAATTTACAATGAAATAATACTTTTTTTTTCGACGCAACAATTCTAGGATTGTAATTAGATTTCAAGTGAAAGATTAAGAAGATCAAACGGAATCATTATATAGTTTTGGTTATGAAATATTTCTATAAATCAAAATTTCCAGCAACTGTAATCAGAAATGTACTACGTATATGACAGCATATAAGAACGCTCAAGCATAATAAGACGCACAAGCATATAAGACGCAATCCATTTTAGGCAGGAGTCAGCTTCATGGAAAGAAAGTTTTAGGGTAATTTACAGCAAATTGGTTGCAAACAGCTCTTAGCTGTGCATTATAGCAAGCGAAATAGCTGTATACGAAAGCAATTTAGCAGTATCAGGGCAATTGCAATAAGCAAGTTAGGGTAGGTGAAAAGTCCTGAGCGTAAGCTGGGGTTAGTGAGTATCATAGAGAGATTAGCTAGGTCTTCCGGGAAGTCTTAAACTTTTCCTATGTGTTTTAAGATGCAGGGGCAATGTTTGAGCAAATTTGGAAAAAACGTGCGTCCTAGTATGACCGTCAAATAGGTAGTAATTTAATAAAGTGTGCCATATAATTTGAACGGTCTACAATATCATACTTTGCGTTAACAGTAAATGTGAAGAGTTGTGGCAACAGATTATATATAATGATTAGTTGTTCGATTGTATAATTAATGTTTCCACTTTTGATAATAATAAGATTAGTCATATATTGATTTGGTAAGATAACATCTATAATTTAAGGGATTGACTTAAGTGGTACAATGCGCGTAATGAGGCCAGAAATAAAGGTCGTGTGGGTGATGTTAAAGTGTAGGAAATGGAAAGGGTCGATGCAAGTTAAATCGCTGGAGAGGCCCTTGGTGTTACATTCACATAGCGTAATACTCTTAGTTGAATCTAACTATTCACCTCCAGCAGAGTAAATAGTTGGCGTAAACTGGGGCTCTTTTACCTTAGCAGGCAACGCAGTCTAAGAAAATTGAAACTACGAATCAAAATGTTAAACTCTAGCATAATAAATAACCTTATGTGCGTGCTGATTGGTGGCGGAGGGGTTGGTAAAATATTTAATGGGTGTTGACTAGCACTTTTTACTAGATATAATTAATCGGTATCAGTATTGTAAATGTTTAATATCTTTAGCTGTGATTACATTATTGACACATATCATAATAATTATGTATGATCTCATTGTGAGTTTGTAGTAGATATTATTTAATGATATCCGTTTTAGACTGTATAAATGTTCCACCTAAATATATTAAATTCTATCTTATTTGGTTACGAAGAAAATACAGTAATATCATATGGCGATTAGCGTCAATTTGTTTCAATGCTCAATAGGCACCGAAATAAAGGATGTAATTAACAATATTTTGAATATAATATTAATCGTTATTATTGAATGTTAATATTATTTTATCGCGATTATATTATAACAATATCATTATAATTATTAATGCTCTCTCTACTATCATCGTCTATTTGCTTATGTATCATATAGCAATGAAAAATCGTACATTATACAGATAGTAAACAAAAAATGAACAAAAGCCACAACAGACAACAAAGCCACCAAAAACAAAAGCAAAAAAAAAAAGAAAGTCGTTCCTTGTTTTTTTTTTTTAATTACTCGGCCTTCTAATTTTGGTTCTTGTAAATGTCTTCCTGAATAAAATTGATTGTATTAGCTGGCGGCTCACTCGATTTCCCTACGGATTTATTCTTTTTATGAAAATCCAATAAATTCAGCTTGATCGGCCTATATTCAATGTTTATGCTGCTCAGTTTTTTGGCGTCTCTCCCAGCGGCCATTTTATTACCGTTTTTAATAACTGAAATATTTATGTACGTCAGACACGATCAGGAAGGTTTTTTTTTATATTCTTTACATGAAAAATTTGTGTACATTATCTATCTATCTATCTATCTATCTATCTATCTATCTCAGCTGTTCCTTTTATCTATTATCTATTTCTATCTATCTATATCTCTCAGCCTGTTCATTTTATCTGTCTATTATCTATCAATCTAGCTCAGCCTATCTATCTATCTATCTATCTATCTACCTATCTTACAATGTTCATTTTTATCTATTCCGTCTTTTCATCTATCTATCTATCTCTATCTATATTATAATCTCAGACGGTTTTTTTTATCTATCTATTTATCTATCTATTTAGCTTGCTTTTTATCTATTCTATCTATTTATCTACCTATTTATCTATCGATATATCTATCCATTTATCTATGATATATCTCTATCCTTTATCTATCTCAGCTTCCTTTATATATATATATATATATATATATATAATGCTTTTGGGGAGGTTTAGAGCCAGCTGCAGTATGTCTAAACCTTAATGTATAAAGCTTCAAAAAGTTTAATTTCTGATTTATTGTCGGCCGCTTAATAGAATTAATCATGAAACCAGCGTTAATTTCTAAAAGCTTTAAATAGATGGAATATTTAAAAAATTCTAAATCACGTTGCCTGCACGCTGGATATATTTAAAAATGTTGATTTGAATGTTGCGAATAAAACCACTAGCGTTATTTAGCGTCACCTCAACGACAAAACAAAATAATAATTTTGAGAATTAATAACAAATAATAACATACACATCCTTAATAATGGTTCAGAAGAGAAAAGTACTTGGGTCTAGCAAATGAAAACTCTTTTGGACAAATCATTAATTCCTTTCATGATGATAACATTAAAAAATAATTGTTAGAAGAATTGAAAGGAGAATTTAAAAAAAAAATCTAAAAATAAGGATTCCTTCATTTTTAACTAATTTTTATTAAATGAGAAAGATGGGCCGAATATATATATATATATATATATATATATATATTATATATATATTATTTAATTAGTATATATCTTATTATTATCGTACATTGACTTACTTAGGGATTTGTAAAAATACTTGTATGAATTTATAAGTATGCATCAACTTGAGCATGCACCGTAGATGTAAAGGAGATATTTATGATCAAATAGAATTATCCCCAAACAAACCCGTCAATTGGGACTTTTTCTTCTTCTTCTCTCTCTCTCTCTTCTCTCTATCTCTCTATAATATATATTATATATATATATATATATATATATATATATATATATTTATTCAGAAATGATTAGCACTTGAATTACTTCTTGATTATTCGCAATCCGTTTCTTTTGTTCAATGTACAGTAACAGATTTTTGTGCCGACATTTAAAAAAATAATATTTTGATTTTGATATGTTGAAAATGATATTTTGTCCATCCGGATTTTTGCAACGTGAAAAAAAAAAAAAAAGCACAGAAGAATTCCGTCTTATGTCTTTCAGGAATCGAATATTAATTTTAGCGCCGAGAATAAAGTATTTTCAGCCATCTCATCTTTTTGACCAGTTCGTATAACCTACTTTTCACCCTTGTTCTTTTAATGATTTCAACTTCAGATCGGAAAGATGATCTGATATTGTGATGAGGGTGCGAAAGAGATTCCCCCTTAACATAAAACAGGATAAGACATGGCATAATGGAAGAGAGTCACGTGGGGTCGGGCAGAGGCGTATCAGTTGTTGCCAAACTGATACATGATTCACCAAAACGGAATTCCTCCATCCTTTTTTGGCACGGTGGAAAACTCTCAAAGAAAGCCAGCCAAGAACGCGTATCAGTGTCAGGTTTTACGTCACTGACCAAAACCTTATAGGTTTACAAGACTGACATCTGGACTGTGGGCTACTTGCACGCTGAATAAGAGAACAGGAGAGGAATCACCGGACCGGGGAACGTCCATCCGATTCGAAAGATATCCGGATAGTTTCAGTGACTTGCTAACCAAGTTTTTGTTTATCACGATGTGTGTATGCGTTTGTGTGTGAGTCAGGTTGAAATAAGTAATAATAAAACAAACAAACAAACAATATAAGAAATGTTGCCTGTCGTGATGTGTGTATCTGTGTATGTATGTGCGTTTATATGCGTGTGTGTGTGTGCGCGCGTGAGTGTGTGTGAGTTTGGTCGAAATAAGTAAAAAAACAAAACAATAAAAATGTTCAATAAAAAGGCTGTTAGAAGAGATGTCTATGTCTGTGAGTATGTGTGCGCGCGTGTGTGTGTATGTGTACGTGTGTGTGAGGTACGTCGGAATAAGTAAAGAAAAAACAATGAAAATGTTCAATAAAAATCCGGTTTGTCGCAATGTGTGTATGTGTATGTGTGTATGTGTGCGTTAGGTCGGAATAAATAATAATAAAAAACAGTAAATATGTTCTATAAAAATCCTGCTCGTTTCGATGTGTGTGTGTGCATGTATGTGTGTATGTGTGTATATGTGGTGTTTGCATTTTTGTGAGATGGGTCGGAATAAGTAAAAAAAAAAAAAAAAAAATTAAAAATATTCAATAAAAATGCTGTTTGTCGCGATGTGTGCGTGTGTATATATGTATGTGTGTATGTATATATGTATGTATGTGTGTGTGCGCGAGTTAATTAGAAATTAGTAAAAAAAACAATAAAAATATTCAATAAAAATTGATTGTTGTGATGTGTGTGTATGTGTGTGTGTATGTCTTAGTTAGGGAGGATTAAGTAAAACAACAACAAAAACAAAAACAAACAAACAAACAAACAAAAATGTTTAATAAACTGCTGTTTCTCGCGACGTGTGTGTGTGTGTAAGTGTACATTAGGTCGGAATAAGCAAAAAAAAAAACAACAAACAAACCATAAAACAATAAAAAATGTCTCACAAAAATTCGGTTTGTCGCAATGTGTGTATGTGTATGTGTGTGTGAGTATATATATGCTCCCCATGCCCCTGGGATTGAGCCCTTTGGAGGGGATTTCGCTGACGACCGCCAACTAAAGCGTAAATGCAACCCTCTCCTATAAAGGGGATAGATCACTCTATGTCAGCCGTTAAATACATACAGATGTGTATATTAAAACAGTTAAAATTCCCTTCGCATTCTGTGGGTGACGATAGCCGAGCGGTTAGGCTGTCCGCCTGATGATGAATCGATGAGGGTTTCTATCCCAGTTGATAGCCACACTCAAGAGACTTGATAAATCGAAACACGTGTCTGTGGATGACTATATATATATATATATGCCCGGGCGCGCGCGTGTGTGTGTGTGGTCAGAATAAGTAAAAAAAAAGCAACAAATAATGCTCAGTCGAATGAGATATCAAGTAAACCAGCAAATAAATATTGGCTATATATATATATATATATATATATATATATATATATATATATTATATATATAAAGTGTATGCAGAAATAACCTAATCGAGTTTCACCATAAGGATATTTAGGGCTAAATCCACTGAATTAATCAAGATATTGATCAATTACTGCTAACTGCAGGAGTTTCCGTGGATTGAACCCTGAAGATCATTATGGTGAAACTCGAGTAGATTATTTCTATACATACCATTGTAATAAATTCGCTCTACTTACGTATCGAGCACTTTATATTTGTTATATCGCTGACTTATCATGGTAAAACTTGTATCAACTAATCAATGAGAAAATTTCACCGGTAAGTAACCATTTTCATATATATAATATCTATCTATCTATCTATCTATCGGTATCGGGTTAGCTCAGTCGGTAGAGCGTTTGGCTAGAAACCACAAGGTTCCTAGTTCGATACCCGCCCACGCCAACTCAGCGTATGAGTAGCACAGGGATCTGTGCGATAAAGTAAGAAGTTGATGGTATGTGTGGCGCTCCACCTCAGACGCTTAAATAATCTCCTTTGTCTAGCGCTAGGTAAAATGGGATAGACTCCCGCGTTGCATGGCTGATACCGACATTAGGCCGCGCCTACGACTTACTTACTTAATATATATATATATATTATATATATTATATATATTATATATATAATATATATATTATATATTCAATAAATGAAATTTATTGAATATCTTGCTCTGTCTATCCACTCACAGGCACATTGAGTTCTCATTATGTTTTACATGCATCATTTTGGTTAAACTACACACAGGTAAAGACCTAACTACCAGTAATATATATATATAATATATATATATATATATATATATATATATATATATGTGGTGTGTGTGTGTGTGTGTGACTGCACAGTTCGCTTGGGCTATATAACATGCCGACTCATCCTGTTGACTGAGGGTGGCGATCCATGATGCTTCAGGACGGAATCCTTGTGGTTGAGCAGTCCATAACATGGAACAATGCACGCGCCTGGAGAGGGCCCCTCCAATCAATCAGCTGGTCATGTCAAGCCCTAGCACCTATACGATTGCCCAGACCCTATTGTCCTTATGACAACCTCCAACCCTTTTTATCATATATGTGCTTGAAGGCTGCTCTGTTTATGACTTTAAACTGCCTCTAGTATTGAAATTCTAATTCTGGATCTCTGGGAGAATATGTAGTACCCCTTCATTGCCATTACACCCGGGTCCATTCGGTCTCAGAATGGTTGTACCAGTTTGGCTCATATAGATGGTTTAAATTGAAAATTGAATTTAAAAATTGTGTTTAAAAAAGTTTAATAAAAATTGAATAATCAACAAGAATGAAAACAACAAAAACATCTTCAGCATAAAATAAGCCAATAATTATTATGAATCAAATATAAAATCCATCCACTAAATTCATCTACAAAAAATACACCTGTAAAGGAAATTTGAGTATCCACTTTTATTTCACACTCTAACAGTTTTAGTCGTAAATAACACATAAGGTTATTATACAAATAAACAAATTAAACCAAACGAAATGAAGTTAATGAATACAATCTTTAACAATTTGAAGATATTAAGAATGTGAAACAAAAAAAAAAAACATTATAAAAATGTTTCGATATTAAATAAACCGAAAAGGGTTAATATATTGAAAAATAAACCAACCAATAAACCAACCAAGGGTTAACATGCCGTAAAATCCAACCAACCAGCATCCATGAATGATTTGAAATATTGTTCCTTTTTATAAATCTAATTCTTTATTCTATCAGTATGTAGGTGTCTAATAGACGATATATTTGATGAAACTATTTCGACTCCCACATCGAATCTGTGTAGGCGTTCTATTTTGTGTAGGTGTTGCATTCAGCGTAATTTGCTGTGAGTCGACATTCAACACCTACAATCACCTGTTGATCAGAAGTACAACTCACCTCCATATTATTTACCGACATGTCGGTGGGGCTTAGAATACACTGATTGTATCCGGCGCACTGGTGTAAGACCTCAAAAAGGGTAACCCGCTTATGACACTAAACATCTAGTTCTGGAGCTCTGTGGAATACACTTTCCTAGACATTACGCCGACACCCACTCTGATTGTAGGATGTTAATGTCCTGAGTATGAAGTTATTCTACATCTAGTGGTGTGGTTTCAGTTTTGGAATTCTGGAGAGTTTGGAGTACCCCTTTCGTTGAGATTACTCCTAGATCCACTCTACATCGCTGTGCAAGTCTGTAGTTATCCTTTTAATGTATATTAGGCAGTAGTATTCCTCTGGTGTTAATCCTAAAGATATGTCTTGCAGACAGAAAGTTCAACCAGAAATTGATTTGAGGATAGTTGCAAACGATCTTAAATGCTTTCTGTCCCCGTTTCTCATTGTCCAATTTTTACCGTGCCTGTTGTTATGAAAATTCGTAAGTAGAAGTGACGATTTTGTGTACGTCTTATACCTTATAGGTAATCAGTTATCAATAAATAGAAATAGTTACTTGAAACATATAATTGGGAATAGGTTATTAGTCTTACGAAGGAATACTTGAAATCATATAGCTGTTTGCAAATCATTTTTATTACATGAGAATACTTCATATCATGTGTACAAAAAAAGAAACAACTACACTGAACATGTAACTATAAACGAATGTTGTATACTGCTTCCTAAGTTCATCTAATGTCCGTTTCTATCTTCCACCGGGCTGTATCGGGGTTTCTTCTTACTCGTATCAGGTCGGGAATCTCTCTGGTCCTTGGTTCCATTTTATGTTCTTGTTATTTTCAAAATTATTAGAGACAAACCCAAATACATATTTGTGTAGAAACCTTTTTTTCTTATTGTTCCGATACATTATTTGTTGCACGTATGTGGGAAGAAGAAGAAGTAGCAGAGACAGAAAGAAACGTATGGACCCAACGGGCGCTGGCCTTAACTCTCCTATATTTTTATTTTACTTTCCCAGAGTTTCCTGGTCACGTAATCCTCTAAGACAACAAGAGGCTCACTCTAAATGGTCCTAGGTTCAAGACCTGTCAATGAAACTTTCAGTGATTTTTCCACTGTTTACTGTTAGTTCCAATTCTGGAGCTCTGGGGAATGTGGCGTAACCCTTCATTGTCATTACTCCCAAGTCCACTCTAGCCTGGAGTGGTAGTACCTGTTAGGGTACCATCCATGTGTTAAATAGAAAAAAATGAGTTCAAAAAATGAGTTTTAAAAATTTGAGTACCTATCAAGAATGAATTAAACAAAACGTCTTCAGCATAAAATAACCCAACAAGGATTGACATGGCGTTAAATCCAACCAACCAACCAACCAACGGAATGTAATGCGTAAAACTTCGTCACTAAATTCAAATTCTGCATACATTAAACGAAACCGAACTAAAACTAAAAATGCATAAGTATATTTATAGGAATCTATCTGTAATAGTCATTAATTTCGAAGTTTTGGTTGTGGTTATTTGTTATGGAATTACAGTTGTTGTGTGTTGTTGCCGGAGGTGATTGAATAGGAAAATATGAATGTCACAAGAAGGAAAAAGATCAAATCAACGAGAGAAAGGTAGAAAGACTGTGATGTTAGAGAGAGAGAGAGAGGGGGGGGGTTGTACTTCATTAGCAGAAAAAGAGAAGAGAGTGTGTGTGTGTGTGTGTGTGTGAAAGAGAGAGAGAGAGAGAGAGAGAGAGAGAGAGAGAGAGAGAGAGAGAGAGAGAGAGAGATGAAGACTTTTTTTGGTTCGATAACCAAACCTACTAATAGAAACGAAGGTTGTAATATATATATATATATATATATATATATATATATATATATATATATATATGAGGTTAAGTAAACAAACAAATGTGTTTATTTTTTTTATTTTTTTATATGGCTTTAAGCCGAAAAAAAATATATATATAATATATATATATATATATATATATATATATATATAATATATATATAGAGAGAGAGAGAGATGAATAGGTTGATACCTTATTACAGATATAAATTTTATTGCGTATTTATTTGCCTCCTCGCATCCGTTCTCATTGTTATGATCTTCACGTTTCACTGATTTCTTTATTCACTTTAAAAAATCCTCCTTCAACGTTTGTTAAATACGCCAGCTCACGAGAGGAGGCAAAGGAATGCCGAAATAAGTTTATACTTGTACCAAACGATTCATTCACTCACTCTACCATAGTTTGCTAATCCAGCTTGCTAACCATTACACCATGCGTTTATATATATATATATATATAAGTGGTCGGCGGTGGACTAAAGTCGGTATCAGCCAGACAGCGAGGGAGTCTATCCTCTTTTCACTAGCACTAGACCAAAGAGGTTGTTTTGACTTCTGGGGTGAAGCGTCACACCTACCACCAGCTGCTCACTTTACAGCACAGTTCCATGTGCAACTCATACGTTGAGTTGGCGAGGGTCGGCATCAAACCCAGAACCTTGTGGTTCCTAGGCTGAGAGATATGAATAGAGAAAATATAATTGACAGATTCAAGTCGCGAAAATGAATAATAAATAGAAAATAAATAATAAATATATTGGAGAATGTGGAGAATTAAGAAAATAAAAATAAAAATAAAAAGGAAACAACAGGAAGTAAGAATAAGCTGCAAGAAAAAAGATTAGAATTAAAAGTGATTGAGAGAGAGAGAGAGAGAGAGAGAGAGAGAGAGAGAGAGAGAGAGAGAGAGAGGGGGGGAGGGGGCGTAGAACGTTTCAACTTGAGAGAGATGTTAAGAGCCACAAGAACGATATTAGGTGGGATCGCGCGAGAGTCCACGAGATTCAAAATAACTAATCCTATCATGATGTCATGTTTTTGTCGTGAAAGCAATGTCTGTCGATCTCAGTAAAATTCTTTCATTTCCATTATGAATCAATATTACCAAGCGACTGTCGACAGTCGAAATATTTTACTCCTACTTTTCCTTTTGCTTATATTTATTCGTCGCCATTACATTTATTTGAAACTAGCAGTGCTACCTGGTGTTGCCCGGGATTTCAAAAGTTAAAAATAAATCACTTATCTATCTTTGTAGATAGTAAAATAGTAAAGTAGATGGGATGGCGGCCTATTGTCAGTATCTGCCAGAAAGCGAGGAAGTATATCCTCTTTTCAATAGCGCTAGACCAACGAGATTATTTTGCATTTATGATGGAACGACACAGCTACTATCAGCTCCCAACTTTACCGCACAGATCCAATCTATGCTACTCATGCGCTGGGAGATTATTCTATAAAGTAAGAGAATTTATATACAAAACAATTAGATTACGCAGTAGTTTTGTTTGGTTTGTTTTACGGCATATCAACCTCAGTGGGTCATTTAATACCGATAAAGTTTTGAAATAAATTCATTTTTAATGGATACTCAATTTTTTTATAAACACATTTTTCTATTTAACCAATAGATTGGACCCTAACAGGTACTACCACTCCGGGTCAGAGTAGACCAGGGAGCAATGGTGATGAAGGGCTACTCCACATTCTCCACATTCTCCAAACCTCCAAAACTGGAACCTCACCATCAGAGAGTTTAACGTCATTCCCAGGACATGTAGACCCTCAGCCACCGCCTTCTAGCACCCATATGATAAAAAGGGGTTGGGGCTTGCCATAAGGGCAATATGGTTGGGGCAATCATATAGATGCTAGGGCTTGACGTGACCAGCCGATTGATCGGAGGGGGTCTCTCAGACCACCCGTCTACCCTAAGAAAGGGCCAAAGTGGAGTATTGCATGTCATGGACTGCTCAACCACCGGGGTTCTATCCTTAAGCATCACGGGTCGTCACCCACGGCCAACAGGTGACCCAATTGGAGGGTCTTACCTCTCTGCAGAGGTGCAGTCGATGCATTCTAACGCTGGGGGTAAGAGGAGTTACTACTACTACTATTACTACTACTACTCTTCCCTCTTTTCACTGAAACGTTTCTATTTCCTCTCCAATATAAAGATGTGCTCAGGGTTCAATTATTGATTTTTTTGAAATACACATAACCAGTCCTGTTCCTGAATATTAACTTAGCATGTCTGTAAAGTTCATCACAATCAGGTCACTGGTGTAGGTGCCAACTCGTTATACACCAACAGATAGGAACTGACATTTATGTAGTACTAGAAGCTTCTACTCACCGTCGACTGGGTAGTGGCGGGGGGTGGGGTGAGACAAAAACATCCTGGTGTATTGATTTCTTTACTATTGAGATTTACAAATGCGGGGCATTTTTAAGTCGAATTTCAATGCTATTTTTTATGTATATTTTGATTTTTAAATATCTTCCAATATAAGTAAAATCTTCAAAATTATTGCAGAAAAATAATGAACCGGTGATATTTAATGTATATGTATTTACTTTGTTAATTGTTGTATTTTCATAGTTTCATCCGGACATACATACATACATACATACATACACACCAACTCCCCTGTATATACGTATAGATATATCACCAATGATTAGAAATCTTCGTCTTTCAAAGACGCTTATTACGTCTCTAGACTGCGCGGGAAAGCAGGTGTAATTTTATTTACAGTATTCAAAAAAAAAAAAAGTTTCTTTATATATATTTACTAAATTGACATTAGCACAGTAAAAGATCATAACTTAAAGACGTAGGTAATTGTTGTAGAGAGGTTAACATCCCTACAGGATGGACTGGCTTATAGTTAACACCCCTACAAGATGGACTGGCTCATAGTCGACGTAGCAGTGATAGAAACGGGAAAATTATATTCAGATAAAATCACTGCGTCTGACTACACACATTTGACCCTCCTCATTCTCGTAAGTTTGTCTTTGTGAATTGTTCTACTTCTTGTTTTTATGTAGTAAGTATCTGTTAGCAACAGATCCAAGTGCTGAATAAAATATATCTCAAGCACACTATTTCTCTGTGTATCTTTTACCAGCTCAACGATACAACAGTAATACATCTCAGTGGGGTTTTCCCCCGTTGGTGTAGTTGCTAACAGACTGGACAGCAACATCAGTAGTAAGCGAGTTCGATTTTATGTCGAATTATTATGTTTACTTTAGGACTAATACCATTAAGAAAATTATTAACCCCTCATCCTCCAAGTTACATGTAAATATTAACCACTACTCTTCTTCTACAAGGATGGCTTTAAAATTAAATAGCCCATGAAATTTGATATACCATTAAAATAAAGAAACCGAACTAAACTTTTGTTCCCTTTCTGATTTTTTTAATGTCTTTTTCTTTTTCTTCTCCTGTTTTTTCCCCTTCATATATATTTTAAAGAATATTTACTCGAATGTGGAATTCTTAGCTAGAATTCTTTACTGTTTTTCTACGAGGATAACTTCGGCATTAAATAACCCATCAAGGTTGATATACCATTAAACAAAGAAACCAAACCAATTGGAATCTCAAAACAGTATGGAAGAATGGGAACCCGGTTTCAGAAAGTCCAGAAATGAACAAGTTATTATATATCGACTACGTATATGTCACACAAAACTAACTCGTCCATTTTTACTTAAACAAGAAAATCAGCCACCATGCATCGCATGTTAAACACCCTTAACGGTTAAAGACATTCTAATGTGGTGAGTTTGCTGTTATTAGACAATGTTTTTACAACAAAAAACGCACGAATGATATATTTTAAAATGTTTGTAGAGATGAGATTTTATAATTCCTAAAATAAATAAAACAAGCAGGACCTGTGGATATACCACAGTATGATAATTTAATCATTACAACATTTGATATGTTCACTTAAGAGCTATTGCTAAATAGTTCAGTATGTAAAAAGCATGATAATCTTGATTTAACCCTCTTTCACACTCTCACTGTTTCTTTCTTTTCTTCTTTTTAATCATCGATAGAAACAGCGTCATTGTTTTCACATTCTCACCCCCTCCCTCTAACTTACCTCCTCTCTCTCTCTTTCTTTCTTTCTTTTTTTATAATATTCGTTCTGTGTAGTATGCCCTTTCTTTCTTTATGATAAAAACGGAATGGTCCATTATTTAGCTGAAGTGACGACACTCATAAGAAATAAGAATTCGACGGATAAGCGACACCAGATAATAAGGATTTACATTTTTTCATTTCAATTTGGGCGATTTGGACTGTCTCATTTTTAACCAGAGATGATAACGGACAGAAGATTAAGGAACAAGCGTGTTAAAAAAATCTGACCATACCTCACAATTTACCGCTTGGCATAAAATAACCATAGACGGATTGTCATGTCGTTGAAATCAATCAATCAATCAATCAATCAATCCCTTATTGATCTCTTGATTTGAGGAATTTAGCACCATTCTTCCTGATGCACATGTGCAAAGTTTTGTATGTGTTTTACTAGGTAGCTAACTATTACTTTTCGGCGTTGAAAATGCAATAAATTTGCATTTGTTGAGATATAAAACTCATGATTACTGGCAAATTAGTCTTCAAGATGAGTTTGTACTACGGAAGGTGACTATAAACATCTTCGTCTGTTAAAAGAGCGGATAAATGGGGGTGCACTCAGTGTGAATGTCAAATTCACCAGGTGAAAATAAGATCGGTTAGACTAGTTTCTTGATCACGACTTCATATTTCTCTCTCTTTCTTTCTCTTTCTTTCTCCCCTCTCTCTCTCTCTCCCCTCTCTGTCTCTGTCTCTCTCGCTCGCACTATATCCCCATCATGAACATGACATCGCAGTGGAAGACATCTATCTATCTATCTTGACCGCGAATTCATGAGGGACTTCTCTCTCTCTTCTTTCTTTCTCTCTCTTTTCTCTCTCTCATCTCTCGTCTCTCTCTCTCTCTCTCTCTCTCTCTCTCTCTCTCTCTCTCTCTATCTATCTATCTATCTATTTACCTTTACCACGACTTCATGGAGAGACTCTCTTTTGTGTTCCGTCTCTCTGTCAATCAATCTATCTATCCTGAACATGGGTTCACTGTGGAAGACATCTATCTATCTATCTATCTATCTGACATTATCTTTATTGTTGCAATTATCTGTTTCAGACAATTTTTAAAATTTTTCCCCATCGAAATATATCCGTTTTAAACACGACTTTTCGAAACTGAAAATTCAACTTTTTGCGTAATAACTAAATCGAATACGTTTTTGCTTTTTTGCTTCGTTTTTATTTATCTATTCATTTTTTTGTGTGTGCAAAAGATACCAAAAGCGCCACAAACTTATGACGGAAGCATCACGTGACATCTCGGCTCTGACAAAAACGAACGACGAGGCTCATCGGAAGAGGAAGAAGGAGAAGAAGAAAAGTTTCGAGCCGTATTTCGAGTAGAGTAAAGCTGCCAACGCTACGGTAACCCGAAACCACGACAATAGAAGGGTATATATATATATATATATATATATATATATATATATATATATATATATATATTAATAGAGAGAGAGAGAGAGAATCTGAAAAAAGGAAGAGGTGTAAACTATGAAAAAGAAAAGTATAGGGAGAAAGATCTTGTACGAGATAATATGTTGAGAGAAGAGATAAAAAATAAAGAGATAGATAGAGATAGGGATACATAGATACATAGAGAGAGAGAGAGAGAGAGAGAGAGAGAGAGAGAGAGAGAGGAGAGAGAGAGAGAGAGAGAGAGAGAGTTGGGGTCTGTAAATCTATGAGAAAAGAAAAAATGAGGAGAAAGATCTTGTACGAAATTAAATCTTGAGAGAAAAATAAATAAAGAGAGAGAGAGAGAGAGAGAGAGAGAGAGAGAGAGAGAGAGAGAGAGAGAGAGAGAGAGAGAGAGAGAAAGAGGGGAGACAAAAAGGAAAGGAGAGTCAGAGGGAGAGGGGGAGGGGAGAGGAAATTTGAAATGATAAACGTGACAGTAGCGCAATAAGTTCACTACGCATGCACGCACCCATATTGGCCTTTCTCATTGATATGATACTTTTATTTCTCATCTCTCAACTGAGAGCGCACGAAGGAATGTGTGTGTATGTGTGTATGTGTGTGTGTGTGTGTGTGTGTGTATGTGTTGTTGGGGGGGGGGAATCACACACTGGTGCAGAAGGATAATAACAGACACACGTTCAGATATCAGTCATGACGTCATTTTTTAAAAGAAATAATAATTAGAGACGATTTTTCTTTTCTTTCTCATTTCATTGTTTCCTTCTTTCTTTCACTTTAACCCTTTTCTTTACTTTCACCATTTTTTATTGACTTATTTAAAAATATTTTCTTTCTTTCTTTCTTTCATTCATTCATCCTTTCTTTCTTTCTTTCTTTCTTTCTTTCTTTCTTTCTTTTCTATAACTCTTTCTTTTGTTTATCATTTTTTCTCCCTTTGTTTATTTGTTGATTTGTTTGTTTATTTCTTTCAGTTGATTTCTTTTAATTCCTTTTTCATTATTCTTTCGTTCGTTCTTTAAATTTTTTTATTCTGATTCAATATTATTCTTTCTCTCTCTTTCTTTCTTTCTTTCTTTCTTTCTTTCTTTCTTTCAATTAGTTTATTTCTTTTATGTGCCTTTTCATCAATATTTCTTTCTTTCTTTTTCTTTTTATTCTGATTCAATTTCTTTCTTTCTTTCTTTCTTTCTTTATTCTATGGACTCACTATCTATCTCTATAAATGTATATATGTGACATGGCGTGGTTTTCTGCTGATGTTTACCATTTATTAACGAGAAAAGGAAATATAAAATGTATATATAAAATTCATATTTGATATGACTGCATGCAAAATAAAATAAAATAAAATAAAATAAAATAGATAAAGATAAATAAATAAATAAAAATGAAAATAAATAATATAAAAAAACAAAAAAAAAAAACAACCCAAAAACAAAACAACCCCCCCCCCCCCAAAAAAAAAAAAAGAAAAAAAAAGAAGCAAAACAGCATCTGATAGTTTGGCTCCAATTTTAGAAATTTGGGGAATGTAGAATTTTCATTTCTATTACTCCCAGGTCACTCGAACTCGAAATGGTAGCGCCTGTTAGGGCCTTTTCTCGGGTCAAATATATTCTGTTTTGAAATGATTCATATTCGCTGTACTGTATGCAAAAAAAAAAAAAGATCCCAGGTCCACTCTGACCCGGAGTGGTAGTGATTTTTTAAAATTTATATTTACAAGAAAAAAATCTCTTGAGAAGCGACTACACAAAACATTTCAATATGAACGTATAATGAACAGACTAATTTCAAGGTATTAAATAACCCGAAACAGGTTAACATGCCATTTAAAATGAATTAATCTGATCAATCTAATCTTTGGAACTCTGATATATATATATATATATTATATATATATATATATATATATATATATAAACTCAACTCTGAGGGGTAATAATAAAGTGAATTTTTTTTTTACACGAGTTCAAAGTCAACATAAAAAAAGTAAAGGAACTAAATTTGGCGGAGTGGCCTAATGTCGGTATCAGCACGACAGTGAGGGAGTATATCCCACTTTCATAAACGCTAGATTAGGAAGATTTTTTTTGCTAAGGTATAGCGCCACACCTACCCTCAGTTCCCCACTTTAATGCAGTTGGCGGGTAGCGGTATCAAATAGGAACCTCCCGATTCATAGGTGGGTGCTCTAGCAACAGAACTAAATCGGTCCCTATATACATTAGCTAATTTCCAGTGAGAGTTGCCAACCTGAAAGATAAAAATCGCTACTTTCAAGATCGACCTCATATTCATAGAATAAATGCAACCACTTATTTTAAAACCTTTCGCAAGTTTATGCACCACTCTACCATGTATTTCTTAGAAGTTTTCCATTTCGATCTGGCAAAGAAATATGAGAACCGAAGTGTGATTTATTGATTGCAATTATATATATATATATATATATATATTATATATATATATATATATTGTGTGTGTGTGTGTGTGTTGTGTAATGTGTGTGTAAGCAGACGAGGTGGTATGTGAGCACACGCTTCTGAATGTGAACGCGTGTGGTCTGTTTGAATGTGAGAGTGAGCATGTGTCTATATGTGAGTACATATATATATAATATATATATATATATATATATTATGTGTGTGTGGTGTGTGTGTGTGTGTGCCTGTCTGTCTGTGTGTGTGTGTTAGTGTGTGGTCTGTTTTGAATGCGAGTGTGCGCATGCGTACATATCGTGGAAGGAAATAAATCAATAATTCGATATAAAAAGTGATTTCAAGAGTGGAAAATATGTTTAACCTTGGTCCACTAATATCTTTGATCGTAAAGAGCTCGCCGAAGCGATAACAACACACCACACACACACACACACACAACACACACACACACACACACACACACACACACACAAATAAAACATTTACCAGAATGCATACACATATCTCCTGATATACATGTATTTCAAGACATACGCAAGAACACATGAACCAAAAAATGCATATAAAATACATATATTCATTCACTCACTCTTACAACAAATATATATTAATATATATAAATATATATATATATATAATATATAATAATATACTAGCAAATATATGCACCCTCCGGTGCAAGTATTTAAGTTTTAAATGTAATAAAGATATGTATTAAATTTAGAAAGGCTAATGAAACTAAATAAGAATGCAGCTAAAAAGATTTGTAACAGAGGGGGGTATAATCGGAAAATAGAACAACTGAAACTTACTCTTCCATCACTCCCGTCTTTCATTGTTATTTTTTCTAATTTAAGTATTTAGTTAAAATAGGAAGTAAAGAATAAAATGACAGTTATTTCTTCTTGTTAATGGATTTCATTTAAGATTCATTGAAGAGATTTTTGCTTATATTCATTAAAATAAAACCAAACAGTTAGAAATCAATAATACTAAGCATATATTTAATAAATTCAATTTTTTAATATCAATATGCAAATTAGCCTTCCCGTTCACACAGTAAACCGCTATTTTGTTGTATATATAAATATAATTGTATGATCTCAGTATGCAGATATAGTCAACAGTATTAATAATGTAAAACAATTTTATTAATAATTGAGGTTTAAATAAAAATGCAATCATGGAGAATGTGATGTCAATAACTAAGGGAATTGTGACTTGAGTAGTAATATAGTTTCGGTTACAGACAGAAAAACACACAATCTCCATTATAATAAGATATATATATATATATATATATATATATATATATATATATATAGTTGAATGAAGTGACAAATAAAAGGTTTATTTGGGAACGATATTACAACCAATGGTTTGTCATTTCATTCAATTATCAACGCTCTATCACAGATATTGAGCACTCTTCTAATAACACTGTACCTTGGATTACTACTACCCTTTTAGTATACTAGTGCCAACCATACACATTAATAATATATATATATATATATATATATATATATATATATATATATATTATTAATGTGTATGGTTGGCACTAGTATACTAAAAGGGTAGTAGTAATAATATATATATATTTATATATATATATATATATATAATATATATATACACCATTTTGCTAATTATTATTATATTATGTGTAGTGTAATTATTAGTGTTATAGGAAATGGACTCCTCGACCCGAGTTCAAATCCTGTTTGCATTTCACATAGCGCTAATACCCTTGGGAAAGGTATGAATATAACTACTGTACATTCAGCTATGGGTAAATAATGAAGGTGGATTTGTCTCTTTAACCATGGTTAGGTGACCAGTCTATAAGATGGAAAACACTGAATTATTACACTTTTCTTAAAAAACTGATCTTGTATCACACCCTGATCGTGTGGAGGGGTTGGTATATATATATATATATATATATATATATATATATATATATATATAATCAATGGTAATATTATGGTTTTTACACTCATAACTTGAAGTTTCATGGTAATCCAATCATCAGATAAGTTCAATGGTTGAGATCTTAAAAACCAGTCGTGAAATGGTTGAGATTTTAAAAACCAGTAATTTTTTAGCGTTTATATGAATATATATTATATGAATATATATATATATATATATATATATATATATATATATATATATAATATTTTATATATATATTATTTTTTGTATATCTTTAATTTCATGGAAACTAATCTGTCACCATATTGATTTCGTGCTCTTTTAGATTTGCTTGATTAAACAGAGCAATTTTTAGGCAGTGAAAGATTTTGAAAAAGTGAAAAATATGGACGAAATGGATTGTATATTGGTGATTTGATATTGTGTAACTGTACGCACGGGTCATTTGGTGTATTTTTCTATGGCAACCAAAACATAAAACAGCGAAATATACGATACGTAAATAAACGAACATTCAATTTTCCATTTTTGGTGTCTTTGATGTTTTTGTTCTTACCCCCATTTATTAAGCACTAGCAGCGACTATCCAGCGTCACCTGGGTAAAGGGGGATATTTTAAAGTTAGCCCCCTAGATCCATTATTACTGAATCGTCAGTTTAATCCTTGTGGGATGCCCCATTTAAATCCTTATGTAAAAACAAAAATAGATCTTGCATTGATCCTATTACTCTGAAAAGAAATATTAATGTCTACTATCTAAAATATTAAATGAAAAAAAAAATTCCATGCTGTTATTATTTAAATTTTATTTTTTTAATTATCTTCCCGGATATAAATCAAATCTCTATTATTTTTGCTCAAAAAGCAAACCCTGGTGATATTTAATGTGTATATATATTTACTTTGTCGTTAATTGTTCTATTTTCAAAGTTTCCTCCGGACATACATATACGCACAACTGCCCTTTATATATGTAGAGATGGATTAATGTCCCAGGGCAAAAGGCTGGACGAACAGTCAAAATGCCCCCCTCCAATCAATCAGCTGGTCACTTCATGCCCTAGCATCTCGCCCCAATTCTATTGTCCTTCTCTCAAATCTCCGACCCTTTTTATCATATAGTATGTGCTCGAAGGCGAGGGCTGAGGTTCTTAATGTCCTGGGTATAACGCTAGACTCTATCTGACAGTAAATTCTGGAGCTCTGGGGAATGTGGAATACCCATACATCACCATTATTTTCAGTTCCACTCTGACCCCAAGTGGTAGTACCTGTTAGGGTCTCATCACATGAGTTTAAAAGAAAAAAAAATTAGTTGAAAATATGTTGACTATCCACCAAGAATGAATAAACAAAACCTCTTTGGCATAAAATAACCCAACAAGGGTTGACATGCTGTAAATTCCAACCTACTAATCAACCAATCAACTAACCAAATCGCCTGCATAGAAAAGATTCCAGGTTTATTGGCTAATAAAGAAGGTCGTGCTGACAGTGTTCGGGGCACATGAAAGGTAACATCAGTATTGATTTATCTAAGATTTACAGCTAGTTCTTTATTTATTTATTTCTTTATAAATACACGTAAAATGCTCATTATGTTGTCTCTATGTGTCCCTCCTTTTATCAATAATTCGAGAATATTTTCGATGGCCACCACACATTAAAAAGCCACAAAAATGACCATTCATTTTTCCATTTTTTTGTTGTCTTTCATCTTTTCGATTTCATTCTTCCCTCTATTTATTACGCCTTAATGTCCCCAGGCGAATGACTTAAGTCGATTTTTGAGAATATCGCCTTCCATAAGTGATTTCATGTTTTTACTAAATATTAAAATGGGAGACGAAAAGAGATCAGACAATCGGATCTAATAATTTGTTTTTATATATCTTTTATATGTTTTTAAATATTCCTTGAAAACTAAATGTGCAGTATACCGTGTCATAGTTCTCTCAACCCTCCTGTAAGGTGCGAAAGTCTGGATGGTATACAAAGCGGATGTCTACAGACTACAGGTCTACTACATGCGTCACTTGTGCAGTATATTTAATGTCAAGTGGTGGCAGCATGTTTCAAACAGGACAATCCTGGAGAGAATTGAACTCCCTTACATGAACAACATACTGGTACAGCGCAACCTGAGATGGGCTGGCCACTTAAACAGACTTAGGGGATGACAGAGTGCCAAAGCAGATTCTGTATTCTCGGCTTAGAGAGGGATCACATGAAATTGGTAAACCAAAGATCAGGTACAAAGACATCAGAAGAAACCTGGAGGACTCGAACATTCCCATAGGCAGTTGGCAAGACGCAGCCAGAGATCGAATCAAATGGAGAAAGCCGATTCGTATGATGTCATTATCGGATACAATGGACAACAAGTAATAGTAATAAATAAGATAACCGTTAGAAAAGTGATCAGATAATCAGATCTAATAGTTTTGTTTTTGTATATATATATATCTAATATTCATGTGAATCATATATCATGTAAAGCAGAGGTTATCAAACCTTTAATTCTGTAGACTCCTACAAAAATGTGATTGAATTATTATGAATCCCTTCCTTAAATACCCCAATCCACTTTGTAGTTGTTTTGTTGCAATTAATTATGTAACTAATGAATATTGTTCAAACGTTTATGTAAAACTGTTAATTGTGAAATCGTCAAATAAACAGTAAATTAAGCATAACATGTAAAAAAAAGAGCTGCAAATATTTAATACTAACTTAATAACTTACAAAGGAAACACATTTCCTAATGTGTTGGGTGAAGCTGATGACTTTAGATAAGTTCATGAATATTGGGCTGAAACTTTTGAAAATACATCAATATGATAATGTTCTCCAGGATTCTTGTGAAATTAATTTCTTTTAATTACTAAGAAGGCTTAGAAGTTTCCATAGACCCCTTGTAGACCCCCAAATACTTACAGAACTTCTGATGTAGACTGACGCATGCGTGCACATATACAATGATATATAAGAGTGGAGGCCAAAACCGAAGTTTAACAATGTAGTCTTGTAAAACTAACATTGATGCAAAGATTTCAATCTACCAGGAATTATTTACTAGACAGAACTAATTATAAAGTATCGTTGGTAATTGAATTTATAATATATAAATTTAATTATCAACGACTCTTTACAATTCAAGAATTATCCAATCCATAACAAGAAGGCTAAAACAATTTCTTTTTGATACCACTACAGCCGATTTAGTTAGAATATTACAAGATCACTTATTCGTTCTCCGTTGTAAATAATCTTCTAAATCACTTTCTAATCAAAATCCATTAACTTCAAAAATTTTTTTGCATCAAGTCAAAATCAGCTACCATACTTTTTAAACCGAAATGTTTAAACTGCCACTTACTATTTGAATCTCCTAAAACTAGTATCAGTTATACAATTAATCCGAACAAAACTAGTAAGTCAGCTGTATTTCTTGAATATCAGCCCATTTGAATTCTTAGTCTCATTATTCTTTCACACTAAAAAAAAAAAAAACTGAAAAAAAACCCAAAAACAAAAAACACAAAACAAAACAACAAAACAGTATATAATTCCAACAAACAGTTAGCAACAATTTCTTTCTTTCTTTCTTTCTTTCTTTCTTCTTTTCAATCTTCTTTTTTTAATCACTCTCTATCTTTGTTTCTTTCCTTGCTCACTCCATCGTTCAGTTCTTAACCAATCAATAAAGGTCACGAATCAACACGCACATCATCATCATCATCATCATCATCATCAATGACGTTCGGACGTTTTTATTCTGTTCCAGCTTTTGACACTGTAGAAAGTGGATGAGGCCGAGGTAAAATCAGAAGCGAGCGATTTTTAGGGTCTGGAGATTCTGTAAGGGCAGTGAGATGTAGGGGCTGTACTTTCAATAATACCGATTTCATGGATCAAAAAGAATCGAAGATCATATTGGTGTATTGCCGTTCAGATCTCGTTAAATCTTACAATAATTCTAAACTTCCACGGATTTATTACGAGATATTTCTTGGCACTCTAGAATTGGTTGTCTTCAGGGGGATTTTTTGTTGTTGTTGTGTTAGTTTTATTCATCTGGGAGAGTTTATTGTAGTCTTTAAAAACAACCCTCCTAACTGAATAAACGTGCTAGCCCACCCCCATATATATATCATCATCATCATCATGTCGCGCAAGCAGCACGGATGTCCATGACAATCTCTCGCCAACCTTCCCTATCACTCATTGCTCCTGAGAGGTCCTCTGCGCAGCATCCAGAATACTCGCATAGTTGGTCAATGTAGGTCCTTAGTGGGCGTCCTAAGTTAGCATGTTCGTGTGTTGGCTTCTGCAGGAGAACGTCATTTATGAGCTCGCCTCCGCTTCTCCAGCAGTGTCCTGCACCCCTAGCCCCTCTCATCCGGATGGTTTGTGAGATGGGGGGGGGGGCAGGTGACCATATAGTTGCTTCCTTGTGGGGTGCTGCTTCCATGACTTGTTCAGGACTGCACGAAACATTCTTGTGCAGGTCCCATCTAGCTTATTATCAAGGTGCTTTGTTAGGGTCCAGGTGGTGCAGCCATACAGCAGTACTGATATAACCACAGCCTGGAAGAATTGTCACTTTAGCTTGTCAGTGAGATCGAATTTCCAGACAAAAACAAAAACAAAATCACTAAAATAAACCCTTCCAAAGGAATAAAAATAGCCCCCCAAATGGCCCCACTCCCCCCCCTAAAGCAAAAAAAAAAAACCCACCACCAAAACAAAAACAAAAAACAAAACAACTATAACACATAATAGAAACAGACCAAAATGATTCATTGGCAAAAAAAAAAAATAACAGTCACCAGCCGCCGTTGACTCTTATTGAACTCAGGTCGACCGATTCCACTTCCTACGACGATAACCATTACGCTAACGACGTAATATATTTTTTAAAATTCTTTTTTTTATGTTTACGTGAACTAAGAAGAAAATAATTCCGAGGATGGTTGTACAAAAGAAACGTTGACACAGTCTGTTTTGTCTTTTCTGAGCATTTTCACTTCGAGTCTCATATCTGTTGGCTCTAACAACGCAAAAATATTCCGTCATTTATATTCAGCGGTCTTCACTTTTTGCTTTTAATTCAATATCAACAACTCACACGAAAAGGAAGACGACATGTCTTCTTTATCGCCGCGGTGATGATGGAATTAAAACGTTTTGAGTTCTCTTGAGGCAGAGATTAATGCTCAGAAGCTGAATGAATTAAAACACACACACACACATAACACAATAGTAATCAGAATAGAGAGAGAGAGAGAGAGAGAGAGAGAGAGAGAGAGAGAGGGAGAGAGAGAGAGAGAGGAGGAGGAGGTGATATATAGTTAGAGAAATATATATAGAGAGAACGAAATAAGCGCTAAAGAGCGAGCAAGCGAGAGAGAGAGAGAGAGAGAGAGAGAGAGAGAGAGAGAGAGAGAGAGAGAGAGATAGCGAGATAGCCGAGAGAGAGAGAGAGAGAGAGAGAGAGAGAGAGAGAGAGAGAGAGAGAGAGAGAGAGAGAGAGAGAGAGAGAGAGAGAGAGAGAGAGAGAGAGAGGATATATAGATTAGAGAAATAGAGAGAGAGAGAGAGAGAGAGAGAGAGAGAGAGGATATAAGCAGAGAGAGAGAGAGAGAGGAGAGAGAGAGAGAGAGAGAGAGAGAACATTGTACTCTTAAGGTTAGATAGATAGAAAGAAAGAAAGAAAGAGAGATGGAGAAAGAGAAAAATAAGTGCTATAGATCTTGTTAAAGAGAGAGAGAGAGAGAGAGAGAGAGAGAGAGAGAGAGAGAGAGAGAGAGAGAGAGAGAGAGAGGCAAATGCGAGCGGAGAAAGAGAACGCGTGAATGAAGAAAATGAAATCTGGACACTTGTGAGATTTCCGGTGACGTAAGAGAAACGCTTAGCCTGATCTTCTTTAATCGGAAGTTTTAAAATAACTCCAACAACGGAAAGCCACGCGCATGCGCACGTGTAATTGAGATTTGGCGGAAAAATTCTCTTTGAAAAAAAAAACTTCAATTCCCTCATGAAAGCTAGTGGGCGTCAAAACCGACTGTTGCTTCCATAGCGGTTCCTATTATCAACTGGCACTCAAACACACTGGTGGCCTTGTACCTTACTAAGCGTAGATATTGCTCACCCATCTCAGTTATTCTTCTGATTCATTTACCACATCTCATCGCCATATCATTGTAACCATTTGCTGAGCAGCTACTAATTTGACCTTGCTTCCGTCCTGCCGACGGGGCTAAGAATCAGCTGACTTTATATCAAAATTGTTCTGGGTATGTCACTAAACTGCTTCTGATTTGGGAGTCGAGACTGACTGACTGCATCTGCAGAAGTACCCGTTCATTGCCATTACTCCCAGGTCCACTCTAATATACTGCATCTGGTGCTTGTGTTCGAAATTTTAAAGCTCTGGGGTAGGTGAAGTACCCGTTTATTGCCATTACTCGTAGGTCTACCCTGAACTGTTAGGGTCACATATATCGTTTGAAAAAATAAATAAGAATGAGTTTAAAAATGTGTTTGAAAAAAATTGAATACCCAAAAAGAAGGATTAAAACAAAAAACGTCTTTGGTATAAAATAACCCAATAAGGGTTGACATGCCATAAAATCTTATTAACCTACAAACCAACCAGCTTAGACTGTTAAGGAGCCCAGTCTGTCGTACTATTTACCCATAGCAGAAGGGACAAAAGTTGGATACCTACCTTTCCCTATGATATTAGAGCCATGTGAAATGCAAACAACCCCGTGCTGGAGTTGAACTCAGGTCACCTTGTCCATTTTCTACGACGATAACAACTACAATACAAGTGCCTCCATTATATATATGTATATATCAACCCTTCGATACGAGTAAGAAGTTACACAAGGTCAATTTCTTTAGCTTAGGTTAATAGGTTTGAATTCAGAGTTTTCCTTCTCCTACACTGTTTGCTTAACCAGGGTTAAATAGCACAATCTGCCCTACTATTTATCCATAGCTGGAGGAAAAAATACTTAGATTCATACATTTTCTAATGTCATTAGCACTATGTGAAATGCAAACAGTCTCGTCCAGGATTTGAACTCTGGTCACCATGTCAATTTCTTTCGATTATACCCATTACAGTTGACGCCTCTCTTATATTTACCTAACCCGTTCGCCTCAAATGAGTGTATTCATTTTCAATCCCCTCCCACCAAACCAGGGCGTGTCATCGTGGTGTAATGGTTGGCAAGCTAGTATCGAAGATCCATTCGGAAGTGTAGGGCATTCAGCGAGGATCGAACTCGCTATTCAGCAGTAATTGATATGCGAGATGCCTTTTTGGTCCCAGACGGAGGAAAAATACCGAATAGGCAAACGTAGTCTGTGAAATTGCTTTGCGAGACAGGCGCCAACACACCACTCACAGTTCTCATTCGCAACCCTACCCGATTGTCTAAGTAGACACAGACATAAACGAATGCTTTCGGATCTACCGAGCAGGGAACCTTCTCTCAATCAGACAATATCGATATCACGCGACCTTGGTTTGTCATTTATCATTTTCCAATAGATCAAACTTGACACCTGACGGATGATATTGAGGAACTCTGGGTGGAGAGAGGAGTAAGGTGTGGTTGGCCTAGATCAGACTCACCTTGGTGACGCTCGGGCAAAGGTCGATCGAATTTCATGGCGCGCGATTTAAAAAAAAATTCTTGGCAGACGACTTTGAGCTGCAGCTTTATGATTTCAACGCTGAATTTGACTTGTGGCGCACTTAGCGTAACGGTTATCTGTAACATAATCGGGTTGGGGTGGAGCCATGAGTGTAACCGGATATGTAAATTAGCACGGAAAAGTTTTTAGCAAGGATTACGTGATAGAAACTAGTCTAGAAGAAAAAGAAAATCTGAATTCAGCTGTAACCCGGCTTAAAAATTGACATTTTGTCGTATTCAGTCCGTTGTGGACAGGCAAAGGAAATTGATTTGGCGACTCGAGATCAAATCTTGGACGAGGATGTTTGCGTTTCACTTCGTGCTAATGCACATCTATAGGTAAAAATTAGGAAAGGCTAAAGTAGAGTGGGTTATTTAACCTTGGTAAGGAAATACACCGAATTCAAACCAGCTTTACCCCGCTTAAAATTTACACTGTCTATCAAAGTTGCTTACAGTACCTACTGTTGCTTAAGGGGTCCCCCAAGTAAGTAGTGAACTGGTTCATCGCTACTTAACTTCGGTGATCAAGCGGCAGAATATGTTTTGACTACATAGCATATTCCCCTTGTGATGCAGTGGTTAATAATTTCGTTAGAGTTAGAGAAATTACAACTGAAATCGTTTAAGATCGTCACGAAAAAGAAGAATTCAAGCTAGAAGCTTTTTTCTTGAACATTAACAGAAGGAGAAAATGTTCTAACAAATTACTTCTTTGATCTTGATCACCGAAGCGTTGATAAACAATATGGCGGACGGTTCTGTAAAGAGAGCCTGAAATGGACGGGCGTCTGAATTAGTTGTGGCCGATAAATTGGACAATAACTCACTCTTCTCGATCTGCTTTTTTCTTTTTCCTTTTTTTGTTGTTGTGTGCAAGCAATTATATAATTCCAAATTACTAATGATAGAGTAATTCCATGTCAAATCATCCAGGCCATGTCAGTCACCTACTTCAACTTTTCTGAATTGGCCGAGTCATGTCGATTTTATAGTATGGGTCTTCCAGCTAGGATCGAACTCACTATTGAGTCATAACATATATGCGAGATTAGCTTGTTAACCATTATGCAGCCACGATGAGACGTGCTAAAAGAGATGGAGAGTATGCAGATTCTTGATACACGGTAATCCCATATTTCAACTGAGGTATTTAATTTGAGCAACGTGATTTTAGAAGCATACTAATATACCGAATTATGTCGGTGGAGTGGACGCACTAAAAAGGAACTGAAATAATACACTAAATCCGATAAATCAAAACATAGCGTCAATTAGGGCAGGAGACCGGGACAACAAAGTTCCTGATAAAATTATCGAGTCGCCAATATATGGAACAGATTTATGTCTCAGGGGTCCAGCAAGTTTTTCATAAAAAAGTTTTAAAAATGACATGACGACGACCCTCAAACAAATCCAGAGGTTTTCAGTCATTGCTCTAACGTACAGCCATACTTCAAACTAAGTAGAGAAAAAAATGGGCGTGACTGGTGAATGAAAGACGGGATGTTCGCACCTTTCCACGCTTGTTAATCACAGACTTGAAAGTCAGCCAGATTGATAAAACAACTTTCACATACCTATACACTCATTTTATATATATATATATATATATATATATATATATATATGTGTGTGTGTGTGTGTGTGTGTGTATATATATACACGGAAACAGAGACTCACACACACACTCTCTCTCTGTATATATATATATATATATATATATATATATTTATTTAAGATTTTAAATCTGCTCTTGCATTTTTCATATTCATTCTCTATCATATATATATATATATATATATATAGAGAGAGAGAGAGACAGACAGACAGACAGACAGACAGACAGAGAGATAGAGACAGAGAGAGAGACAGAGACAGAGAGAGAGCATGTGTGTCTTTGTGTGTGCATTTGTTTTGTTCATAATCCTGTGTTTGTCTTATATAGATACACAAGTTTATGTGTATTTGTAATCGTATATCTATTTATATGTAAATTGTAAACGCATGTGTAGATAAGAGTATATAACATATAGTTTTATTTTAGATGCAGCACAAGACCAGCAATTTGGGGTACTAAGTAAGAATCGAACTCACTAACAATGGTCTGCTAATCAAGCTTGCAAACACACACACGCGTACACACACAAACATATATAATTATTAATATAGGCACAACTATAATAAGTTTATACGTACATGCTTTCATATATGTCTTACCGTGTATACTATTTTGATCCAAGTTCAAATCCTGGATCAGGTTGTTCGTGTTTCACATCCCATTAATTCCCTTAGAAAGGCATGAACCCAACTGTTCTACATTTTACTATGGACAGATTAGACACGTTAGCTTTAGTCAGGCAAACAGTCTAGGAGAAGATAACTCCTGAATTCAACCCAGCCTCACTCCTCTTAAAAATTGACCTTGTGTCACAGTCTACCCGCGGCGGAGGGTTACATAAATACACACATGTATATTGCATACATATAAGTTTTAAGCGTCATATTTTATATGTGAGTTTGAGTACTGACCCCACATATACGTACGCATGTTTATTCGCATACATACATATAGAATAATTATTAACATGTTTATATATAAATACATATTGGTATACGAGTTCATATTCAATTCTTATATATTACAATGTATAAATGTATATATATATATGTGTGTATGTGTGTGTGTGTATGTTTGTGTATCTGGGTCTGTGTATGAGTAAATATATTTGTCACACACAGACACACACACACATACACATACACACACACACACACACATATATATATATATGGTTTCGTTTGAAGATAGCATAGGTGAGAAACTGTCTGTAACTAGGCGTTGACTCCATGTCCACGCCACACACACACACACACACACACACACACACACACACACACACACATATATATATATATATATGC
>CM042162.1:82755901-82775901 GCA_023376005.1 Doryteuthis pealeii
TAAGAGGTAGTTAGAGGAGAGATGTCTTAAACAAGACAAAGAGAGAGAAAAAGAGTTAAGTAAGGCCTTTGGAGAGAGGATGTTGTTTTTTAGATGGAAGGAAAGTTACTTAAAGAAAGAAAAAATATTTTAGAATTTTCTCTTTCTTTTTGTTTTTGTTTTTCTTTACTCTTTTTTTTTTAAATGGCCTTTGAATTAGTTTTATAATAAAGAAAGAAAAAAAATGAAATATTTTTGGAGTTATTTAAAAAAAAAAGATTAATGTATGTCTCTTAGCCGGTATCCATGGTAGTTTTTCTGTAGGGTAAACGATCCGCGATATCTGATCATACCAGAAGTAAATTCTACATTCAGTGAGAGACAAGAGTTCAATACTCTTTCTCAGGAGAGAATTGGCTGAAGGGATTTTTTTTCTAATTCTGTTCAATTTGCATAGTTTTTACAGGATCTTCCAATCGACGTATTGTCTGAAATAGAAAGAAAAAATAAAGATTTCTTATTTTGTATAATTTATTTGGGTAAGTTAAATTAAAAAAAATAATGATTATCAACTAGCTTAAAAGACGCCTTATCGAGCGGCAATTAAGCTAACTCTTGGAAATTTGAATTCTCAAGTTTTACTTACTACAATTGTTGAATTTTTTATACGATAACAATTTTATTGTTAAGTTGAATGTCGGTATATTTTAAAAAAACCTTTATTCCTTGAAGCCGTAGCCCAACATATACAAATTGGGAATCGATCAGATTCTGTGAGTAAATTAAACAGATTTTGGGTCGAAACCAAATCAGCAATCATGAAATTTTGGATTCCCAACTTTTAATTACTGCGATTCTTTTCGGCGATTTTTACGTCATTTTTTGCGACGAACTTTTTTTTTTATGGTAACAATTTTTATATCGTGGAAATGAATATGAGGATAATCGAAATTAATTGCGAAGTCTAACAAAAGTCACGCATTAGATAGAAATACTTGTTTATACGGAAAGTAAGGACGACGTACATTAAATTGTCTTTTAATTAAGTGAAAACAGAAGAATTATCTTTGAACTTTTAAAAAGTAAACTCAAATCTTTTTAATAATAATGGAGATTCGCTCTCTTTTTGTCTGTAACAAAAACTACGTCACTGCTTACGTCACATTACCCAACACATAATCCAAAGTCATAACATAGAATAAATATACTCAAAATGTGAGCATGCAACATTAGACAATCCTCATTATTTCAATAAATAGATGCCCGGCGTTATATATTTATATATAGATTGTTTTAATCTAATATAATATTTAAAGTTATCGGAACTGTTTCCATTTCAAATTGTCTTTCTTTCTTTTTTTTTTTTTTACTCCTTTAATAAATTTGACGATTTTACATACTTATGGTACACACTCTATGACATTGAATTTTCAGCTCAGGCAATATCTTTCAAAAAATTATTTTTACATCGCCCGGAGGTTGTCTTTTTATTTTGATAGAATAGATAATATACAAAAGTGCAATAAATATTTGGAGAATTAAGGATGAATGAACTCATAAATAGCATTTTCCTGTGGACACCAACTCATGGACATACACTAGTATTAATGAAATAATTAAATCCCGTTAAAATCGGCTAAAACAATTGCATTATTTCAAAGCTAGCAGGACCTGTGGATATACCACAGTATGATAATTTAATTACTATGTTTACTTAAGAGCTATTGCTTTTACTTCAATATGTAAAAAGTATAAAAATCTTGATTTAACTTTCTCTAACTCTAAAGGCGGGGTTATAAAATATTTACATTAATTAGCTGATAAAAATCTGGGGCGGGGGGGAGTCGTTTAAAATATTTACATTAATTGGCCGACAAAAACGTGACAAAAACACGACTCAGAAAATATCTAAGTTGGGCCGGAAATTCGCCTGACAATGGTTCGCTAAAACATAGGGCAAATTAAGGAAATTAAGGCAGGGGGTCGGGACAACATGATATCAAAATTACCAAAATATTTTCGATAATTTCCAATTTCAATATTACAAATAAAACAAACATATAACTTCTTTTTAAAAAAATCCTTTTAATATTACGTAGGGCATTTAAGCGAAGACCATTTGGAATGTTTCATATTTAGAAGTGGATGCAATAAAATGGAACAAATATGAAATCTACGATTAAGAGACACCAGATAATCTGGATTTACATTTTTGCATAGCATCTTGAACAATTTGAACGGTCTCATTTTTAACCGGAGGGTGTTGCAGGATGATAACGGACTTAGGAATACGCGTATTATTAATAAAAAAATGAAGAATCGAAAATGTTAGGATTGCGATACCGGATTCAACCTGGAATTTTGTCGGAAGCAGACTGCAAAAGATGAAAATGTAGATCAGCATGGATCGGTCGGAAAGTGAGACTAGCAAAGGAAGAAAAAGACTAGTAAGTAATACCAATTTTGTAATCTGTCACCCAAAAGACAAAATTAGAGCTGTTCTTCTATGAGGATGGTATTGGCTTTAGATAACCCGGAAAGGTTGATATGCCATTTGTTCTAAAGAGAGTATAGTAACGAGCCTCACAGACCATTGTTAGTGAGTTCGATTATTATATACCCTTTCAACATATCGGGTATATAATAGAGAGAGAGAGAGAGAGAGAGAGAGAGAGAGAGAGAGAGAGAGAGAGAGAGAGAGAGAGAGAGACACACACACACACACACATAGACAGACAGACAGACAGAGACAATCACAGAGACAGAGTAGGAGATGATGAGGGGATGATAGATTTGTTCTTACTTCAGTTCTACTTGTCTACCTCGTCGACAGCCATCTTTTGCAGGACTAATTCTTACTCTAGTCGGCTCTGCTGTTGGGTTTTTTTGTTTCTGGAGATTGATTTCTTCTCTGTTTAAATCAACCAACAAAGACTTGTTGTTTTCTTTATAGCTTTTATTAAGACAACCCCAACCCAAAACCGCAGGGTGAGAAGCAGTATCTGAGAGCGAGTGAACCCATGCGTCCACTCACACTGATTTTGTAGCTGCAACTAACTAAAAACTAACCACACGCTTCCACTGGAGCGTTTCCAGAAGTGGTTAAATAAAGGTTACCACGTGCCAATAACTCTAACGGTAACGGTTAAGGTAATTGTCCATACAACCGCCACCGATTTTGAATTTTCAAACGAACACAGTTTCAAAATTTATACTACACCACTTACATAATTCACCAGCTACCCATGAATTATATAACACGATTTTCAATATTCCAAATTTCTGACCTTGTATGAAACGACTACTTTTAGGGAGTGGCTGACCTTTCCTTTCTTTTTCTTTGCCTCAACGGCATCGGTTGTTATATAAGCAGTTCTTAGCAATGTTTTATTCTAACGGAGGATTGGCTCCGGTGCGGTATTACTGAATGGTAGAGCTACTTGAATATTGTATGAACCTGCAAATCCTTGTGGATATGTTTCGAAATGCATCTGATATCGGGTAGGCATTAAGACAGAAAAAAGTTGTTTAGCTAATTTCTATTTTCTATTTTCTGGCAACCAAAACCCACAAATAACTTATTCATTTTTAGCGAGTGTCTCTTTTTAGCCAACGAAAGTCGGTAATACTCTGTGGAATAATATTTGCGTCAAATCGGCCTAAGTAGGATTTGTATAAAATCGACTTAAAAATAAGAAGAAAACGAGGAAGAGGAGGACTAGTGGTTGGTTAGTTGGATTTTCCGGCATGTCAACCGTTATTGGGTTATTTTATGCCAAAGACATTTGTTCTATTCATGCTCAATAGGTATTCAGTTTTTTTAAACTCAATTTTTTAACATTTTTAAAAACTCATTTCTTTCTATTTAATCTATAAATGGGACCCTAACAGGTACTACCAGGTTGAACCTCGGAGTAATGCGATGAAGGGATACTCCACATTCCCTAGAGCTCCAGAATTGAATTTAACGTCATACTCAGGACACTAAGACCCGCAGCCGCCGCCTTCTAGCACATATATATCATAAAAGGGGTTTTGACAATCATATAGGTGCTAGGGTTTGACGTGACTAATCGATCAATCGAAGGGGAGGGGATTGACGGACGAGGAGCTATCAAAATAGTTGTAATTACCCAATCCGATCGCCACGGGTAGGATATGACACAAAATCGCAAATATAGGGCTTCCAGCGAGGATCGAACTCGCTATTTAGTAGTAATGGGTCTACGAGATTAGCTTGCTAACCATTACACCACGATGGATGCAATGAGCTCTCAAAAATATTTTGCTAACAAGAAGACAGTTCCTATAGTTTTAATTAATTTTCCTTCTCCGAGACTGGTTGCCATACAAAAGTTAAATAGCCTAGGCTGTCCTACTATTTAACCATTGCTGGACAGAGAAGAGTTGCATACTTACCTTTCTTAAGTGATTGGAAATACAAACTGCCTCGTCCAGGATTTGAACTCGAGTCGTCGTGTCCATTTTCTATGACAATAACCGTTACGCTACAAACACGTGATTAGGTAACCAGTATAGGAGAAGGAAAACTCTGAATTCAAACCTGGTAAACTCTGCTTAAGAAATTGACCTTGTGTCACATCCTGCTCGTGTGAAGGGGTTGGTATATATATATATATATATATATATATATATATATATATATCTCATGTATAATACGCCGCTTAAGTTTTGGACTGAAAAATCTGTAAAAATGGTGCGTCTTATACAGAAATAATGATTGTGAGAAAATATAATCCTGGATAGATGGATTTAATAAAACTAAAATTTTCCATCCACGATTATCTTTGTCACAAAAGTTACTTGACTTTTCGACCCTGTTAAAAAATGGAATGCACCAGCTTACCTTTTTCGGCTGCTCGATGTGGAATGACGTCACTTCATTGTACCACCTGGTGGGGATTACTTTTGATTAAAGGTAAATGTTTGTACTGTGGGGGGACTCTCCTTCCTGTGAACAAATAGATATAATAAACAGATTAATAAAAACTAGCAGGACCTGTGGATATATATTATTAGAACATTTGATATGTTTACTTAAGAGCTATTGCTAAATAGTTCAATTTGTAAAAAGTATGAGAATCTTGATTTAAATCTCTCTCACTCATTTTTCTTTCATTCCTTCTTTTAATCTTTTCATTGTGTTCGATTGAAACGGATCAGCTTTATCGTTTCCGCGTACTCACTCTCTCTCTCTCTCTATCTTGCCCATACTCTCTTTCTTTCTTTCTTTCTTTCTTTTTTTATTATTATTATATCTTCAATGTCTCGCATGTCCCTTTCCTTCTCTTTCTTTCTTTATAATAAAAACGGTATAGTTCATTATTTAGCTGAGGTAATGACACTCATAAGAAATACGAATTTGGCTGATAAGTCCTAGATAATCAGGATTTACATTTCCACATTTCTTGGACGATTTGGACAGTGTCAGGTTTAACCAGAGGGTTTGGTGAGATGATAATGGTCGGAAGATTAAGGAACAAGAGTATAAATGTATAGATAAACGATGTGACAATTATTAATTGTTTATTAAAAAGTAATGAATAATCTCCGTGGCGTAGTAGGTAACATGATAAACTATGAATTCTTATTTTAAAGGTGTTCGAAATCCAATCGCGCTATTGTTTACACTTTCGAACTAATACCTTTGGGAAAGGTATGAATCCCCTTGTCCCACCAACTATAGGTTAAATAGTAGCACAAGTATGGCATTGATATTAAATAAACCACGATTTTTATCATATACGTGCTAGAAGGCGAAGCTTGCAGGTCAACCATTAATATTTATTACACTTGAAGTTCATAAAAATTAGTTCTTAAACAACACACACACACACACACACACACACACACACACACACATATATATATATATATATATATATATATATATGGTGTCGGTATCAGCGAAGGAGTCTATCCTCTTTTCGCCAGGAATAAACTAGCGCTTCATCTACCATCATCCCCACACTTTCCACACAGATCAGATTACCCAATCTGTGCTACTCATACACTGAGTTGGCGGCGAACCGGTATCGAACCCGGGACTTTATAATTCCTTGGCGGGAGATTTACTGACTGAGCTAAACCGATCTCTAAACACAAGATTTGGCATAAATAACCAAAAAGGGTTGATATGCCTTTAAACCAAACAATCAACCAACCTTGGAGTGTTCAAAGCCGATCAAAATAAGCAAACTGTTCAATACACAGAGGAAATGATACATAATTTGACCTTTCTATAAGTTGACCTTTTTGATTGTTATTACTGAGCCGAGATCAAATGAACATATTTTCATATGGAATGTGAGAATATATCAATTAATTCGCTCGTTCGTCGATTAGGGGAAGAAAAAGAAAAAGAAAAAAAAAGAAAGAACGTTTCTTATTTCAAATGTCAGTTTAAGATAATTCAATGTGACCCAGAAGAAAGAAAAAAAAGAAGAAAAATCAAGAAAATCGCATGAACTTGATTCTCTTTGTATCCGAACAAAAATCTGAAACCGAAAAGAGAATTCAAATTCAATTTTAGAGATTCAAATTTCACTTACAATGCTGAACTTATTCTGCTTTGTTTGTGTGAATCTTTCACTTGAGCATTGATAATTTGTATTATTTAGATTTTTTGGACAGTTGTTCTCATCTTTATTGTGATATGTATAAACTCAAGGTTTCGGCCGCTGTATTATGAGGAAGGCCCGAGGATATAGGATACGTTGTGTTAATTCATACCACAATAAAGATGACGACAACAATCCGTAAAATCAGAATTATTTATTATGTTTTGTTTGTGGGAATCTTTTTTATATGAGGCTTGATGATGTGTATGATTTAGATTTTTCGGACTGTTACCCTCATATTTATTGTTATATAAACAATATTTTGGTTAATCTGCCACTCGACCTTCATCAGGTGTTCCTTGTTGAATTTTAAAGATGAGGCTTGATAATTTGTATTATTCAGATTTTACGTACAGTTTTGTTCATCTTTATTGTTATATACACAACTCTTCGATAGATCTACTGTACTTTAATTCAGAGTTTTCCTTGGATTGACGTACCAAGTATAAAGACCCCAGTCTGCCTTACTATTTATTAATAATAATAATGATAATTATATATATATATATATATATATATATATAGTCATCAATATACACCGTGTTTCGACATAACACGTCTCTTCAATGTAGCAAGACATTAGAAAGCGACCACCAACAGGGATGGAAACCCGATCGATTTATCATCAGTCAGAGACTTCTTAACCAGTCGGCTATCAGCACCTACATACTGGGAAGAGGATTTTAACTGATAAGTACATACATATGTATATATGTAAAGGCTGCCAGAGAGTGTCCTATCCGTTTTATAGGAGACCGTTATATATATATATATATATATATATATATATATATATATATATATATATATATACTACCTACAACATCCATTTTCTACAACATCCCGTATTTGTCTGCCTTTCTCCACACACACACACACACACACACACACTTATGTATATATATATATATATATATATATATATATATATATATATGAATTATTGTCGGATTAACTTCCATTTACTTTTATATATATATATATATATATATATATATATGTATATAAGTTGTTGAAGATAGAATGACTGTACAAACGACAAAAAATAAAGCCAGTCACAATTTTGTCCGTCGATCAAAAGACATAACTAAATAAGTCGGAATTATGAACATAAAACTGCTCAATACATTTGTGGAGCTGATTTAGAAAACTGATAAATTCGGAATGTGTACACACACACACACACACACACACACATATATATATATATATATATATATATATATATATATATATATATATATGCCACACACTAGAAAATGGCATGAGTGTTGTACAAGCTTATATCATTATAATTTAATGAAGTACAGATGTCTTAATACCTGGCACGTTTTGTTTATTCTTCACAAGTTTAATTAGGATGTTTGAGTTGTAATTTTGGTGGTAAAGACGTCTATCATCTGTCAAAATGTGGCAGCCATCACACACACACACACACACACACACACACACACACACACACTCACACACACACACACACACACACACATATATATATATATATATATATACTCGCGAGGGTGAGTCAAAAAGTAATGCTATTTTGTTTAGGACACGTATAATTACCAACCTAGGAACATGTATCATACATCAAAATGAAGCTGGTCTTCTGTACATCACATTCCCACTACTCAACAAAATCACTGTCATCTTTCTAAAGCAATCTTACAGCTTCGAATGACACCATGTATTCCTGCCCCGTAAAATTCTGACGAATGTGCTTTGAGACGCTTCTTTTCTACAGATTTCACTTCCTCGTCACTGAAATGTTTGCCTCTCATGGGTCCGAAGAGATGTTAGTCTGAAGGCGCTAAATCTGGTGAGTATGGAGGATGCGGTAAAGTTGTCCACTCGAATTGTCTCCCTTGTCCTGATGCTTGTTTGTGGTCGAACATTGACATGCAGAAGGAGGATATTGTCGATTGGCAAGTTGGGTCTTACTCGTCGAATTCTTGCTCCGAGCCTCATTAGGGCCTCAATGTAGGCCTCAGAGTTTTAAAAAACTTCACATAAAATAAAGAAAATGGCATTACTTTTTGACTAACCCTCGTATATATACACCAGCGTTTCTCTGTGTGTGGTATACAACCATTAACATACGTGTCGGTTTGCGGAGAATGTTTTTTTTTCTAATCCTCCCCTTAAGGTCTTTATTTTAGGTACGTCTTTCTATTGGATTGGCCGACCAAGAGAGGGTTTCCTGGATCGCCCAAGGTTCCAACTACCCCCACTGATTCTCGTCTCAGTTCTTTTAATATAAGAAAAACGGATCTCAACTGCCCCAGGAAGTCTTCTAACGTTTATTAATTGTTTATCTGGCGATTAGCCACAATTTCCATTGCCCTTCGTAATGTTTTCGTATTTCTCTTGAATTCGTTTTCTTGTATTTGCAGGTGTAGCCAAGTTGTAAGAGCGTAGGAACAATAAGTAAGGATGCTGGTTGAATATGTTAAAAAAAAACTGAGTTTATAAAAATGAGTACCCATCAAGAAAGAATAAAACAAAAACGTCTTCGGCATAAAATAACCCAGTGAGTTGACATGCCGTAAAACCCAACCAACCAGCCAACCAAATTCTGAGGTACACCTTTCTTACTTTTTCTTTCATCTCTGTCTGTTTTGTGGTGTCTACTTCCAATATTTCCAAACACTTGTAATTCTCCTTTTTTCCAAGTGTTCATATGCTTTCCTGATTTGTAGTTCTATTCCTTCTGTTGCTTCTTAAAATTTTTTATATCAATATGTAACAATCTGTTTTCTGGATGGTCCGAGTTCTTCCTCTGATTTCTAATCTCTCTTCTTTGTCAATTGGTATCACTTTCACCCTCATATTTCACAGTTTTCTTTTCAATTATTTTGCCAGGTCCAGATTTTCGTTTTCTTTTACCTTTACCTGTGATTCGCTGGAACTGCAAAACATTTTCCAGTTGAGAAATTCCCTTCTTTTTGTTAATCAATAATAAGTATTATTATTATTATTATTATTATTATTATTATTAGAGTTTTTCACACCAGCATTAGCTGATGGTCTTTCACTGAAGTCTGAGTGACAACAAGTCTCCCCGGGTCTTCAAAACTCTTCTGAGTATTCTTGACGATTGCAGCAATGCAGTAGTTTGGATGGTCTCAATTCTTCCTTTGATTTCCATTTATTATTATTATTATTATTATTATTGCAACTTCATTTCCGAAAAATTAAATATGAAACCATGGAAGTATGCCTATTTCATATAATAGCGTTTTCTAGCCAGATAATTAATGAAGGTCACGTGACGCAAACCAATATGACCAATCATTACTCTTTTGTGTCGCCGTAGTTCATTCGGCCGGCAAAAAAAGTCGGTATTTCATGATTCAGTTTTCTGTATGTTTATAAAAGAACGGAATTGTGTTTTCACTGATTAATTTTTGACGAAATGGACAGACATCAATATAAAAAGAAATCATCAAAGATAAGTTCATCGAGTGAATGTCAAGAAATCAGAGGAAGTTGCAAAACTCTTTACATAATTGAACAGAAAATAGATACCCACAACATGCAAAACAAAAAAAAAAAAAAAAAAAACAAACAAAAAAAAACAAAAAAAAACAATAACAATCAAACAGACCAAAATGTACCGTAAATCGAGATTCTTTAATTCTGAGTTTGTGTTGTAAATCTTTCTGAAAACAAAATCTGTCCTGGCAAATGAAATGATAAGATTGATCTTGTCTTCTTCTTCTTCTTCTTCTTCTTCTTCTTCTTCTTCTTCTTCTTTATTATTATTATTATTATTATTATTATTATTATTATTATTTTCTTCTTCTTCTTCTTCTTCTTCTCTTCTTCTTTTTATTATTTTATTATTTTATTATTATTTTTTTTTCTTCTTCTTCTTCTTCTTCTTCTTCTTCTTCTTCTTCTTATTATTATTATTATTATTATTATTATTATTATTTTTTCTTCTTCTTCTTCTTCTTCTTCTTCTTATTATTATTATTATTATTATTATTATTTTTTCTTCTTCTTCTTCTTCTTCTTATTATTATTATTATTATTATTATTATTGTTTTTTCTTCTTCTTCTTCTTCTTATTATTATTATTATTATTATTATTATTATTATTTTTATTGTTTTTCTTCTTCTTCTTCTTCTTCTTCTTTTTATTATTATTATTATTATTATTATTATTCTCTTATTTTATTATTATCATTATATTATTATTTTTTTTTCTTCTTCTTCTTCTTCTTCTTCTTCTTATTATTATTATTATTATTGTTTTTCTTCTTATTATTCTTATTATTATTATTATTATTCTTTTTCTTTTCTTCTTCTTCTTCTCTTCTTCTTCTTCTTGTGTAAATGAATCTTTAATTCCATTATGAAACCAACGTCCGCCTAATGTCCGCCATTTCGGCTTATGGCTTTTGTTTTCATTTGCTTTACGAAAAACGTTTCTCTGTATAAAGATTTTTTTTTCTTATTTTTGTTCTTTTACATAAAGTTCAATGCAAATAAATCTAGAAAGAAAAAGTTTTGAATAGTACAGTCTATGCTAACTAGGAAAGTAAAACAACACACACACACACACACACATATATATATACGATAATAATATAATAATAATAATAATAATAATAATAATAATAATAACAAGAAGAAGAAGAAGAAGAAGAAGAAGAAGAAGAAAACCCAGAATCTATTATTGAAAATGAAATTTTCTGCAACCTTGAGATAAAGACGGGTAAATTTATCGCAAGCAGAAGAGCAGACCTAGGTTAACAAGAAAAAGAGAACTTTTCAACCGGTAGATTTTGTAGTCCCACAAATCACAGGGTGAAGAGAAAAGAAAAAGAAAATCTCGACAAATATCTGGACGTTGCTAGAGAATTGAAAAAAAAAAAAACGGAATATGAAAGTGAAAGTGATACCAATTGTAGTTTGTGCACTTGGAACTATTCTCAGAAGTTTAGAAAACAAACTAGAGGAATTGGAAATCAAAGGAAGAATCGAGACCATCCAAACAATAGCATTGCTGAAATCGGATAGAATACTCAGAAGAGTCCTGGAGACCTAAGGAGATTTGTTGTCACTCAGATTTCAGTTAAAGACTGGAAAAAGCTCACATGGAGTGAAATAATAATAATAATAATAATAATAATAATAATAATAATAATAATAATAATAATAATAATGTACTTTGCTAAATTTATAGATAATTAGTGTTAAATATTAGTAATAGAGATTATCCATATCGAAGGATAGTGTAGAAACAGAATCATCAATATTTGGTAAGAGTCAGTTTCTCGAATATGTAATCATCAAACCGCGGCACACACACACACACACACACACACACACACACACACACACACACACACACACATCTATATATATATATATATATATATATATATATATATATATATATATATATATATATAAAGGCTTGAATACCGGTCACATTACCATTTATGAATTTATTTCAACCGATAGTGATCGACTTCGCCAGACTACGGCTACTGTAAAATGTATTGCTCTGTCTATAATTACCCAATTATTGTACATTGAGCTCTCAAACAGTACCATAACCAATTTTAATATTTCCATGTAAAAAATGCTCTGCTTAGAATCATTCCTGAGCTCAACTAACCTGGTTATTTACGGATAGAACACTTCCTTATGGCATAGTACGTTTATAACAGTAAAATTCCATTTCTAAAACGTGGGTGCGTAGATGGCGTGGTGGTAAGATGTTTGACTGATGGCAAGTCGGTCGGGTTTCGAATCCAGCCTGAAGCAGCGTGCCTAGTCTAATCACACTGATGGCCGTGAAACGGCGAAACATGACTGTATGTGAATGACAATATATATATATATATATATATATGAAGAAAAATACAACAAAATGTGAGGAAATATATTGGAAATGTGAATAACGAACACAAAATATCAGTTCCATCAATATTTTATATCTATTCATTCAGAAACTTCATCTGAATGACTTTATTAGTTAATACAGATTGGTATATTAGTGAGGACAATGTAAAGGGGGCGGAGGAGAGAGAAGGAAAGGTTACGCCCTTTGACCTTTTACCCCTTCCCCTACTTGACCCCCCTCATTCTCACTGCACCATCCATCACCTTCACACATTATCATTCTTACCCCCTCATTCACTATGCTCCTACCTTTCTTTTTCTCTCCTCTAAGTTTCCACTTACGGTCAAGTCACGTTAAAAGCATCGGTTCCCGCTAGATCACCAAAGTTAAGCAGCGAAGAGCCTGTTCAATACTTAGATGGGTGACCTTTTAAACAACATCAGGTACTGTAAGCAACCGGATATTAAAATGACTCGGTTCGGTTTTAAATGACTCGAAAAGGGTTAATATGTTGTAAAACAAAACAACCAAACAACCTATAAGTTTCTGAACTAACAGAGACGAAACATAAATGAAATGACAATTGAACACAAACTTATTGTTTGTGTTCGTTATTCACCTTCTTTTTTTCTTGATTCATATAGTCTGTCTATGTCATTTCAAAGGTGTAATGCCTTCTGCATTGTCCTTGTCCTTTATGCAATGTCGGAGCTCCTCCTTTGTTCATTTTAAGAATGGTCCTTGGTCCCTAAAGGAGAAGGGATCTTTATTCCTTTGATGAGATTCATGCTACAGAGCTTGGTTTCTAAAAGATTTCTGGCTCTACAGGGATATTTTTTTTCTTTTAAACTTTTTCTTTTATCTCTGTTTTGTTTGATGGTGTCTACTTCCAGTATTCCCAAGTATTAGTAATTTTTTTCTCCAAGTGTTCTGATATTTTCATTATTTGTAAACTGTATTCAAGCGAAGGAACTTGGAAGTCTTCCCAAAAGACCAGTTAGGACATCTATGAATATTGAATCTCCGAATTACAACCCACTTATTTTCATAACTGATCCTTCTCTTTCTGTGAGCGAAAATACTCGAGCATAACAACGACTATTTGTCTGGGAGATACAGACAGCTATTACCAGGAGCATAAACAGCCAAGAAGTTTTATTATTACTCACACACGCACCTCAGAGTTTAACTGAAAACAGAAATATGCTCTTCTTTAAAAAGCCATCAAATAAATATACAGCCCTGTAGTTAGATAATAGGACTATAACAATAGAGGACATAGCAAGTCAATTCATGATACGTTAGTAGATCATATGGCTATTGTAATATATTGAGATCAACACAACACTACACGTCGATTATCTTATTGGTCAGGACAAGGCAAAGAAGAGAGTGAGAGAAAGAAAGATTAATGAGGGATCAGTCTTGACTGAGCCGTTAAAGGGAACTGATGCAATATGAGTGTCTGTTCTCCAAGGCATTTTTACTTTGGGACAAAAATAAATTGGCTTAGAAAAAAACAAGAACGTCTTGTGTTTATTATTAAAAACAATGGACGACATAAGACAACATATCCTCAAGAGACGACCCAAGTAATTTCAGACTCGAAGAAAATGCCTGCCCAACAACTATAAAGAAATACCAGCATCTCTTATCCAGCCTCAAGGAGTAAAACAGGATAATGAGAAGATAATTAGATTACTATTACCATTACAACGTCATCGTTCCTTTTAGATCGGAGCACGTGTTCATGAAATTCTAAAAGATTAAAACTGATTTGAATATATGGAGGTATTTAAAAAATGATATTATTTGAAACGCACAGGATGTTTCAGAACAATCTATATATCAATACTCATGTTCCTTAATTGTACGACCGTTATCATCTTGCAACACCCTCTGGTTAAAAGTGAGACCGTTCAAATCATCAAAGATAAAATGAAAAATGTAAGTCCTGATTATCTGGTGTTTCATATCCACCGAATTCTTATTTCTTATGAATGTCGTCAATTCAGCTAATTACTGGACCATTCGTTTTTATTAAAAACAAAAGGGAAGATAAAGGACATGTTACACAGAAAAATATAATAAGAAAGAAAGAAAAAAGATTAAGAAAAAGATAATTATTAAATTATCATTCTCTGGCATATCCACAGGTCCTGCTAGTTGATAGTATATCATGGTTAGTCAATTCTCGTTCAAATAATCTGAAAATTTCAACAGCATGTGTAAAAAATAACTTAAACTTGTATGTTTGATATTTTTTTCTTATCTGGTAGATAAGAAAGTTGTTTGGAAATTGGCCAAAGAAGTTTTAATAACATTTGATTTTAACGTCTAACATTTTTTCTTGTTTGATATTTCCCGCTAAAATGAAGTGGTGGGCTTACATGCCATCAAATGTAAGTGCTATATATATATATATATATATATATATATATATATATAGGTAGCTGCTAAAAATGGTATAACTGCAGTGATGAGAGGTGATACCTCGAAACACGTGTCTGTAGTTTACTCTCTCTCTCTCTCTCTCTCTCTCTCTCTCTCTCTATATATATATATATATATATATATATATATATATATATATATTATATATAAGGGATATATTTAAGGGATGGATCACTCTATGGCGGCCTTTACATATATACACATGTGTGTATTAAAACAGTTCTATCCGACTGTAGGTAGCTCACAAAAATGTCTAGCCACACTGAAGAGACTTGATAAGTCGAAACACGTGTCTATGGATGACTCTCTCTCTCTCTCTCTCTCTCTCTCTCTCTATATATATATATATATATATATATATATCTGGATGCAACCTGTTTTTTTCATTTATATATATATATATATATATCGTCGTCGGGCCATCATTTGTGTAAGAAGAAACTACTGATAAACTGAAGCTTATGAGCCCATGTTTTTAGTGTGAGGCAGCTTCTCTTGAAACTCAAATATGAGAAAAAGACATAACTTCAAAAGCAGTATATATATAAATATATATATATATATGTGTGTGTGTGTGTGTGTGTGTGTGTGTGTGTTTAGTTGTTTCTTTATGTTGTATTTATTGCGCAAAATATAACTACTATCATTTTTATTGAAATGCAAATACATCTTTCCAGTTGAATTATTTTCGTGCTCATTTTGAGGCTAAGTTTTCCTGTTATGTTTAAAAGCGTGAGTCTTTGAGAATTGATTTTAACGGCGTACCAACCCGTCTAGAGTTATCTTATATCGAGAAATCAGGTAATCACATTCATTGTACTTTCCCATTTACGTTTTTGTGTAATTGTTTTTTTTTATCTAATGGGAATAAAATAAACGGGAAACCACAGGTACTAACTCTCCGGAAAGACTGACCTGGTGCAATGACGATGAAGGGGTACTCCATATTCTCCAGATCTCCAAAACTGTAGCCTATCAGATGTAATTGAATGTATACACAAACTAAAATATATCTATCTATCTATCTATCATCTACCACACACATGCACACACACACACACATATATATATATATATATATATATATATATATATATATATATATATATATATATACTATGCTATGCTATATATACTATTAGTAAACCCTTGCGGTGAAAAAAAAAACGACAAATGATTTGTTAGTAAAAATATACTACAAAACCATGCTGGGGAAAGAAATGAAAAAAGACGACGCACCAGCCAAAAATAATCGATTGACACTAAACATTTGGCCGAAAGAATATATTATATATATATATATATATATATATATATTTATATGTTCTTATTGAAGTCGAACCTAATATGAAAGTTAATTCATAATAATTATAGGCGGGATTTACCTATTAAATGCTAGACAAATCGAGATGTGGCCTATTAGTCTTAAGCTAAAATGTAAAGACTGCTCAATACCTTAATACAGCAAATAGTAATATTAATCATAATGAGTCAAATACCCGGACTATATCTAATATATCTATATATATATATATATATATATATATATATATATATATATATATATATATATATATATATATATGGTACTAAATAAAGCATTAAACCAACCAACCAACCAACCAACCAACCAGCTTATCATAATGGTTGATATATTTATCACCGTAACAGAGTGGTGTTTTTTTTTCATTGTTGTTACAGTTTAGGATTATAATGCAACGCAGTCGAAAATAATGTGCAGAGAAGATTATTCTTGCATTAACAATCCTAAACTTAGTTAATCTCTTTCGTGAGCCAAACACAATCTAAGATAATGTATCTAATAATACGATACTTGCCATTCTGTGCACACCGAATATAGATCACATGATTTCATCTGGCGCCAAATGACAAAGTAAGCGTCTAACTTCCTGTCGAAATTTGGTCACCTATTTCCGATTTAAAAGAAAATTAAAATATTATTAGGATGAGGAAAACCATTGATCTTACAATTTTTTCCATGCATTGTACTGCAATACGCCAACTAGATCAGATAACAGGCCCATATATGGTACTCTAACAGGTACTACCACTCTAGGTCAAGGTAATGAAGGAGCATCTAGAACTCCAGTATTGGAACCTCACCACTAGATTCAGTTTAACATCATACATAGGAAACTAAGTCTCTCAGTCACTGTTTTCTAGCGCACATGATAAAAATGGTTGGTGAAATAAATGGTACTCTACCAGGTACTACCATTCCGAGTCAATGTGGACCTAGGAGTAATGGCAATGAAGAAGCACTCCACACTCCCCAGAGCTCCAGAATTGGAACCTCACCACTAGATGCAATTTAACGTCATACACAGGAAACTAAGACCATCAGCCAACGTTTTCTAACAAATATGATAAAAATGGTTGGAGAATATGTGAACAATAGGGTTAGAACAAGGATGATAGGTACTAAGGCTTGAGGCAACCAGTCAATTGATCCGAGCGGGCCTCTCCGACCGCCCGTTTAGCTTAAATAAGGACCAGATTGTAGTGTTGCATGTTATGAAGTGCTCAGCCACCAGGATTCATCTTTACACATCATGGCTCGCCACACACGGCCAACAGGTGGCCCCATTGAGGGGATTTTACTGCTCTGCAGAGGTGCAGTCGGTGTATTCTAGGCCCCAGCTGACAAGATGGCTTTGAAATAGAATAGAAATAGATATGTTTATCAACCATTCCACATGAGTAGTATGTGGCACAAGGTCAATTTCTTTAAGTGGTGTTTAACAGGCTTGAATTTAGAGTTTTCCTTCTAGACTGGTTACAGATCCCAGTCTACCTTACTATTTACCCATAGCTGGAGGAAGATTAGGTGGATGCATACTTTTCCAAAGGGTATTAGTGCTATTTGAAAATGTAAACCGTCTAGGATTTGAACTCGGGTCGACAAGTCCATTTCCTACGACTCTAACCATTACAGCACGCTCCTCCACAAATACATGGGTTAACACGTAAACACCTGAATAAACAAATGCCTGAGTTAAATATCTGGCTAATTTGAAACACACCCTGCCTATTTCTAATGAATATCTTCCAAGTGGAGAACTCAGTGTCAGGTGTTTACCATAATAAAAGGATCAGTTGAAGAAAGTTGGATACCAAAAATCATTTTCATTAAACGAATCGATATGCAACGTTATGCATTACTTTTGTTGAATATCAAAAGAAAGTTTTTTCTGAGCTCGAAATTAGTTAAGAATAATTAAAAGATCAATAAATACATATATAGTTATATATATAGAGAGAGCGGGACATAATGAAAATTCTAGTAATATCTTCTAATTATAATGGAGATTACGCGTCTATAACCGAAATTACGTCAGCACTGACGTCACAATTCCTTTAGTTATTTATGCCATATTCTCGATGATTTTATTTTTCATTTAAATCCCAATTATTAATAAAATTCTTATATTTATTAATAAATTATATTGTTGATTTTAATAAATATCTGCTTGGTATTATTGATTTCAATTTGTTTGGTTTTATTTTAATAAATATGCGCAAAAATCTGGTCGATGAATCTTAGAAATTAGATACGAGAATAAATCCATTGACAAAAAGAAATGAACTGTAATGATATATTTTACTGAATGATTTAGTTAAATAAGGAATTCTTTTTGTTTTATCGAATATTAATATTTTAAGAATATTTACAAACACATAAAGAAATCCTATGAATATTTTTTTATATTTACCAATTAGAATGAAATGAAAACAAGTGTTATCGTTTGATATGCGTTTCGAATGACTAAGGAATTTTTTTGTAATAAATTAGAAATAAATTTATAATTCATTTATTGAAATTATTTTTCAACATTAAACAGAAGAATTTTCATTTCTCTGTAATTTTTTTTGCATTTAATATTTTAAATAGAAACTGTTCAGAGTATCTGACGCCCTACCAGGTTGGATGAATGTCTTTTTTACATAGGGATTTTAATGGGACATCCTGCGATGATCCAACTCCAATTAAGTAATAATGGATCTGCTAGACTAACCTTTTTTGCCCATCCCCCTTCTATTAAGGCCACGCCGGATAGCCGCTTCGAGTATGTCATATGGATAAGTATTGGTTTGTGCATATACTATTTTGTAGTATCGTCGGAATTTATTGTCGGCTGATACCGACAATAGGCCACTCCACCGACTTTTTCTTCTTCTTCTTATTATTATCTATATGTCAATACTCGTGTTCCTTAATTGTCCGACCGTCCTGGTTACAAATGAGATCGTTCAAATCGTCCAAGATGTAATGCAAAAATTTAAATCCTAATTATTTGTTGTAGCTTATTTGCCGAATCCTTATTTCTTCGTCACCCCAGCTAAATAATGGACCATTCCATTTTTATCATAGAGAAAAAGGACATGCTACGCTAAAAATATAATGGACCATTCCATTTTTATTGTAAAGAAAGAAGGTTAAGAAAAAAGAAACCACACAGAAAAAAATATAAAACGAAAAAAAAGAAAGAATAAAAGAGAGTAGGGGAAATGTAGAGAGAGGGAATAAGCGCACGGAATCAATAACGCTAATCTGTTTCAATCGAACAAAAGATGAAAAGAATGAAATAAAAAATAGTGAAACCAATAGCTCTTATGTAAGCTGATATCAAACGTTGTCACAAATAAATTATCACACTATGGTATATCCACTAGTTCTGGTAGATATCATTATTATCATTATTATCATCATTATTAAAAGGTTATATGACAATTTTTTGTTTGTAAATAATTTTTTCGAAAACCACAATAGGCTAGATAAATTTAAATATATATTAAAATAAAAAGCTATTATAAATCAAAAATATCGGACGTGTATTTATTAAAATTTGTTTTAAAAACACAGTGGACCGTAAACTTTTTGAGTATATATAATACAGTGTCTTTTCTTTAATTTTATGTATCAATGCTCTTAACTTTAAATTAAATACTCATTAGTAAACTGACTTAATTCCTGAAATTACTGTGACTAAAGCAGTGACGTAGTTTCGGTTAGACAGATAGATACCGAATCTCCATTATATATA
>CM042162.1:82780901-82803401 GCA_023376005.1 Doryteuthis pealeii
AACCGTTATTCTATGAAAATGATTCACAGTTATTTCGCCTTTTCTTTTGCTGGTTTCCATTTTTTTAATTTAGTTTTTTTATTTAATTTTTTTCTTTTTCTTTTTCGATTGTGGCTTGAATGCTGGAATAATACATTTGAAAAGATTTCAGAAAACAAAGCGAAACACTTCTCTCGAGTCGATAGAGACAGGAAGACAGAAAAAAAATAATAGTTGCCCTCTTCTATCGGAATTAACCTTGAGTTATTTAGAATTCGCTCTTCAGCGGTTGATATGACTTCAATTTTTAAAAAAGAGCAACTCTGTTCTAGTTTGAGAGACATTTATCCCACCCATCTTAAAAAAAAAACAAAAAAAACTCATGTTCACACAATTACAGGCATTTGGCAACAACTTGTTGTTTAAAATCCAACACCACCACCTTGTTGTTGTCGATAAAAATAAAAAAAATAAAAATAAGAAGGAATTAATAAAAGAATGTCCCAACACAAAAAATGGAGATATGAACGTAGAATGAAAGCAATTCTCTAACTTTTAGGCATGAAATAAACCGAGGTGGATTGACATGCCATTTAAATCAATCAACCAGTCAATCTCTTTATTTCTCTCTCTCTCTCTCTCTCTCTCTCTCTCTCTGCGCACACACACACACACACACACACACACACACACACACATTACGGGCATTCGGTACTGTTTGCTTTTTAAAATCCAACAATCGATGCAAAAACAAAAATAAATAAAGAAAAACCTTTATAAAATAAAACTCTTAAGAAAATACCAACACAAAAATTTAAATATGAATGTACAATAATTGCGATTCCCTTACTTTTAGACTTGAAATAACTCTAGAACTGGTTGAACTGGCGTTAAAATCAATCTATCAATTACAAAATTACAAATCACACATGTACACTACTTGATGTTTAAAATCTTTTCGGTGAAAAAAAAAAAAAAAAGAAGCAAAGAAAGAAAAACTCTCAATGAAAAATGTGAATATGAATGTACAATGAACGTGATTCCCTAACCTCTTGGTATTAAATAACCCTTGATGTATTGACATACCGTTAAAATCAACCAATCTATAAATCGAAATCATCTCACTCACACAATTAATCATTTGGTATAACTTGTTTAGAATCCAAAGCTCCCGGGTTCAATCTGTTACAAAGTTAGTGTCCCATTTATGAGTCTAATAAGAATGTTTATAATTATCAGAATTCGATAAGAATACCTGAAACAATACAACTATGTGCAAACAAAGGATTATTAACAAAATTATTGATGTTCGAAAGACTTCAAATCTAGAGATTGTTATTAGTTCCATGAAAATTATTGATGCTAGATAAGAATACTTAATACTGTGAAAACAAATTATTATTATTAATTGAAATTGTTAATGTACATGTTGCATACTCATTTTATATTAGTATATCTAGACGTATATTGAATAGTATAACCCTAGACTTATACTTATATACTTATCTTCTGTTTCTTCTTCTTAGTTGGTTCTTATATCCTTCTATCTTGGTTTGGGCCGTTCATCTGGTCTTATTAGCTGGCTAAGGTTTCTTGTCTTGATCTTGAGATTTATTTCACTGTGTCCGTTGCTTAGTTCTTGATTAACGCACAAGATCACATCAATCACTCAAACGCGCGTGAGAAGTGGTTTCGAACGGAAATACTACTATTTTGATCTGTCTCGTCTAGTCACCCAGTCAAATCTGATTTTCCTAAACTAACTTTCACATGTTCGCTCGGGTGAATCAAAGAAGAGGTCAAATAAAGGGTTAGATCTTGTCGATCAAATTCCTTCTATTTTTCCATAAAACCATTAGTTTGATTTTAACTACACTATCGTATAAACTGATAGAAAACTCATCAATTATGTAATATTGGAAGACTTAAAACCTAGAGATGGTTGTTAGTTCCATGAAACCATAAAATTGCTTGCAAATTATTGGTTTTAGATGAAAATAGTTCAAACCATATAACTACGTGCAAACAAATGATTATTATTAAATTAGAATAATTGAAATCATATAATTCTGTATGAATTAGTATTAGATCAGAATAGTTGAAACCATACAACAAATTATTTGTATTTAGTATCATTACTTTAAGCTATAATTCTTTAAAAAAGATTAATATTATTATTAATTACTTGAAACCGTATAATTATTTGAAACCATATAATTGTCTGCAAACAAATTAGTAGAATTGAATAGAACTAATTATCTCTTTTCCCAGTGAAAACAGGTAAGCAGACTTTGTTAGTCAACCAGTTTAAGAGAAGGAAAAACCAAAACAACTTTACTCTGCTAAAGAATGACCCAGTGTCGAATCCTTTGTCTGACGATGGGGATGGGTTGGGTAAATATGAAGATCTACAGGAACAATGGTTGGACAACGAATGTATTTCATATCGAAGTCGGATGCCTAGGATTCATTACCAACTCAATCTCCGCATTGTTGACTAAACTTGGACTTTCTCCACCAGACAAAAGGAAATACATAACAAAATCAAAGATAAGACTCTAACTACATCATCGTGTAGAAATCAATCCCACAGATTGACAAAAGAAAAACCCAACTAAATCGGGTGGTATCGTGGATATTGGTGGGGCGCTCTGGGTTAGTGGTAATGATGCTTCGGTCCCGAAACCATGCCTGAAATCAGAGTCACCATCTGATGAAGGCTCTGTTGGATGCCATACTGCTGTTCAAATTGCAGTCGTTCTATGAATTCATTATAGCGTTTCCATGCTGCATTTTGTTAATAAGAAATGCATGATTATGTAAAATCCTGGACGAGGCTGATTGTACTTCACATAGTGCTAATACCCTTGGGAAAGGTATGAATCCAACTATTCTCCCTTTAACGATGGATACATATAAGGGCGGACTAGGCTCTTCGACTTTTGTACGGCAATTCTTAATTCAAACTTGGTAAACTCCGATTAAAAATTGACTTTGTGTCACATCCTGTTCATGCGGACGAGTTGGTAGATATATCTATTCTATACATATATAAATGGAAGTTGTGTGTATCTGTATGTCCGGAGGAAACTTCGAAAATAAAACAATTAACGACAAGGTAAATATGTATACACATGAAATATCACCAGGGCTTGGTTTTTGAGCAAAAATAATGAAGATTTGATTTATATTTGGGAAGATATTTAAAAATTCAAATTTGAAAAGTAACAGAAGGGAAAGCCATTTGCATGTTATTTGGTTTATCTTTTTTTTTCGCTTTGAAATCTAATATTGATTGATTGAATTAATTGCATCATTTATATCTTATTTTTAAGGGGCCAGGATAGCTCAGTCGGTAGAGCGTTCGGCTAGAAACCACAAGGTTCCTAGTTCGATACCGGTTCTCGCCAACTCAGCGTATGAGTAGCATAGGGATCTGTGCGGTAAAGTAAGGAGATGATGGTAGGTGTGGCGCTCCACCTCAGACGCCAAAACAATCTCCTTGGTCTAGCGCTATTGAAAAGGGGATAGACTCCCTCGCTGACTGGCTGATACCGACTTTAGGCCGCCCCGACGACTTTACTTTTTTTATATCTTATTTTTAAAAAAATTGTAAATCATTGAATAGAAATTTCTTACTATATTGTTATATATTTCTTGGTTTTTATGGGGCAACCAGCAAGGATCCCACTCGCGATAAGTAATAATAGATCTGCGAGACTATCTTTTAAAAAATCTCCCCTCTACCCAGGTGAAGCCGGGCAGCCACTTCTATTACTGTATATTTGTGGACGACACTATAAATGCATTTATTACATCTTCAATAAGTTTACATGCTTTAGTGCCTTTGATAAATGAAGAAGCTTATATCCTTTCATCTTAAATCTTAAGTATATGTTTCTTTTCACTTATATATTTATATCTTAGATTTTTCTTTTTAGGCAAAAAAGCAGTCATGAATGAGAAAATGAGAAGATACTTTGGGGGAAATTGGATTTATAAAAAAAGAAAGAAAGAAAACGAAAAACTTGTTGTTGGATTTTTGATTTCGTTATGAATTTCTCATAATCATCAAGATGAACTCGACCTGTGAATATTTCATGGAATACGTGCGTAATTGCACACATTCGGCTTTATTGCAAAAATGGTGATAAATATACTCGGTGCATCTGACTCAACAAATGTGCGCAATGCAAATGTATCAGATTTAAAAGAAATAAGGTTTTCTGAATTTGGAAGAAATATATATATAATATAATACAATATAAATAACTAATTGAAATGTATTTTATATATATATATATATATATATATATATATATATATTATATATATATATATGAGGTTAAGTAAACAAACAAATGTGTTTATTTTTTTATATGGCTTTAAGCCGACAATTTTTGGAGGATATGTGCTTAATTGAAGTCATACCCAATTTTGAAAATTAATTAGTTAATAATTAATGGATTTAGGCGGGCATATATGTTCAAATGTAAGGCTAAACAAATCGAGAAAATGTCAATCCCTGAATGTACATTTCGACCTATTAGGTCTCATCAGCAAGGTTATAGCTTGACAGTCGAGGTTTCGAGTCACACACGGAGCAGTCTCCCATGTCTATAACCTTATGATGAGACCTAATAGGTCGAAATGTACATTCAGGGATTGACATTTTCTTGATTTGTTTAGCCTTACATTTGAACATATATGCCCGCCTAAATTCATTAATTATTAATCAATTAATTTTTCAAAATTATGTATGACTTCAATTAAGCACATATCCTCCAATATATATAATATATATATATATATATGCCATAAACACTGACAAAAACAAAGGCTTACAAACTTATTTGTCAAAAACATAGCTTGATGACAAACCGAAAGGCTGAAGCGTTTTATCATCCTTCTAAACACCTTGTCATTTCTTTTATATACTTACAACACACACACATATATATATGATAGAATATAAGGATAATGTGGATAAATCAACGGCCCTTAGTTACTACTCGTCTATGCGATTTCAAAAGAAACGCATAGGCGAAAAACTATCAGTAGCCTAGCGCCGTTGATTTTGTTAAAAACATAGATATGAATGCTCTAGCCAAGTGTTTTTCTGTTTATTATAAATATAGCGGTAAAATGGAAGTGAATCGACAGTATGAATACTTTGAAGTAAAGTGTATAAAAATATCAAAAAATGTTCAAGATGTATTTCAGCTACAAAAGCAAGTTTTAAAAAAAGTAAGTCCACAGCACAATTGATGAAGATGGAAAGTTTCAGGAATTTGTAATGTTGACAAATCCATAGTTTTGGGGTCCTTATCATATTCGAAATTTAGCCTCCGGTGATCATGTTTGTACCTCGTGATTAACGGTTTATTTATTCCGTCTTTCCTCATAAATATAGTTGTTATGGGTCCAACGGGAGAAAATCAAATGTTCTATAAAATAAAAGAAGGTCTGCAAAATGGATTATGTTTTTTAAATTAGTTTACATTAGTGACACGTGTTTCGGATCTTCTTTTATCTTCTTCAGGCTTCGATTAACCACATTCTGTATCCATATGTAAATATATCTATGTATATATACACATATCCCCCTCCCTTTTCTTGTGTGGTGAGAGTCGCAACGAATAGTTAATTGGTAACATCTGTTTGCTTGCAGGTATGTGTGTGTGTGTGTGTGTGTGTGTGTGTGTGTGTGTATTTGTGTGTGACAGATTTTTTATTATCTTATTTTTATACTTTTTGAAAATTGTCGTCTACAGGTGTTTATGTGCGCTGAGTTCAAGCCCTTCCCTGCCTACGTAGATGTTTAGTTTATTAGATTTTTAAATATTTGATAGGTTGTCTGTGTGTGTGTTTTATTCATTTTTAAATCAATATAACTTTGGAGTTCAGAGTTTTTTATAGTTCAGTTTTCAGTGGTCTGAGTTCGAATCAGCATAAAGACCAGCATTTTATTTTAATGACCCCCCCCAACCCCCCTAAAAAATAAACAGATTTTTTTTACTAGAATTTGAATTGAAGATTAGTATAACGCAGTTTTTCTCACCTGATTTTTACCTGACGCTGTCTGTACTCAGGTATGCTTGATAGACAAGTGCCTATAAAATATTTTTGGATGCTAAAAATATTTCCTTTTCTATAAAAATAAATCCCCGGAGATATTTGTGAGTAATACTTATGCCAGCGTAGATTTCAACATGGTAACACATTCTGTGATAACAATCACGATGTGCCTTTACTATGGGAATGCATTGGAAAGTCTTTTACAACAGGAAGAAATAAGAGAAAGTTTTTAATATTGGGTTCCATTGTAAATGGTTTTAGTATAGGAATGCTTTATAAATGTTTTTTACTATTTTTTTATAAATGTTTTTTACTATGCATTGGTAAAATATTTACTATCTGAATGAATTGGGAAATACGTTACTATAGGAATGCACTGGGGCAGACTTTTAATATATGAATGCATTTGAAATGGTTTTAGTATAGGAATAGACTGGAAGATTAGTGACTATAGGAATGCATAAAAAAGGATTTTACTATAGAAATGCATTGGAAAGGATTTTACCATAGAAATGAATTGGAAAGAATTTTACTATAGGAATGAATTGGAAAAGGTTTACTATAGAAATGAATTGGAAAGGATTTTACCATAACAATGTATTGGAAAATATTTTACTATAAGAATGAATTGGAAAAGGTTTACTATAGAAATGAATTGGAAAGAATTTTACCATAACAATGCATTGGAAAATATTTTACTATAAGAATGAATTGGAAAAGGTTTACTATAGAAATGAATTGGAAAGGATTTTACCATAATAAAGCATTGGAAAGTATTTTACTATAGGAAAGAATTGGAAAAGGTTTACTATAGAAATGCATTGAAAATAATTTTGCTATTGGAATGTATTAGAAAGTGTCTCACTAAAGGAATGCATTAAAAAGTATTTTACTAAAGGAATGCATTTGGAAAGGTTTTACTATAGGAACTAACAAGAATATGCACCCTCCGGGCGTAAGTATTTAAGTTTTAATGAATATATCAAATTAGAAAAACTAACGGAATTATAAATGAGAACCCATATAAAAAAGATGACACTTATTTTAATTCTATTTCAATTGGTTTCTATATAAACATCATTTATAGATTGATTTTAATACACTGGAGAATAAAACAATATTATTAGAGATCAATAACACCGAATAATTATTTATTTAATCCAGTTTTGTTAAAACCAGTAATCACATCATATATTATTGTAAACCTTTATTTCTTAGTAATATATAAGACACATTGAAGGATTTTAAACGCACTAATAAAAAAAACTGTTTTGAGGCAAATCAAAATCAGGTTTTCATAGAGGCATCGTTAATAAATAACACTTATTCTATGTATAAATGATTTTGACTATAAATTAAATACTCAATAATAAACTAACCCAATTCCTGAGGGTATTGTGATGTAAGAAGGGACGTAGTTTAGGTTACAGACTAACAAACACAGAATCTCCATTATAATAAGAGATGCAGTGGGAATAATTTTACTGTTGGAATGAATTGGAAAAGGTTTACTATATGAATATATTGGAAATAATTTTACAATAGTAATGCATTTGAAAGTGTCTTACTATAGAAATGCATTGGAAAGAGTTTTACCATAGAAATGCATTGGAGGGAATTCTACTATAGAAATGCATTGGAAATAATTTCACTATAGGAATGCACTGGAACGAATTTTAGAGTATGAATGAATTGAGAAAGGTTTTATCATCGAAATATATTGGAAAAGGTTTTTCTGAACAATACTTATGCTATTGTTGTCGGTTCAGCATAGAGAAGATTCTCTGTGACAATAACCAACACAAACTACAAATATATGAAAACAAGTTTATTGATCGTTGATGTCGAGATAAAGATTTCGCATAGGAAGGCAAACTCGTGTCGTTATTTGAAGTAGCTATAGATTATCATACCTAACAATTATACTTATACTAGCTAAAATACCTGCTTACGACGGGTATTACAGTTAGTATAGATATAATTATATATTAACAGATTAAAACTTGGATCTCTAATGGTTATTTAAACAAATACATTACACTTAATATACTTAACTTTTAAATAGTTCTCTTAATATACAGATAGTTAGTATTAATTAAGCAATAGGCGTGTGTTGCAACTGTTATCCCGTAGGAAATGAAATCGGCGACCCGAGTTCAAATACTGGACGAGGCTGTTTGCATTTCATATAGCGCTAATACTTTTGGGAAAGGTATGCATCTAACTATTCTCCCTCCAGCTATGAGTAATTAGTAAGACAGACTGGGATCTTTAACCTTGGTATAGCAACCAGTCTAGGAGAAGGAAAACTTTATTCAAACTGGTTAAAATGGTTAGAAATTGAACTTGAGTCGCATCCAACTTTGAGCGAAGGGGTCAGTAAACATATATGAGGGTATCCCAAAGGCAGATTCACTAAAATATTTAGAAATCACACTTATTTTTATTATTTGTCAATGGTGATTTCATCCTTTTAAAGTTTGAACATGTATCTATTTTCCTACATAATCGCCATTTTTGGTAGTTTTTGTCTGACCAGATCAAACCAACTTGCCGCCGCGTCGTTGAGTCATTGGAAAATTCCTATCCCACATGCGCACTTTTTGACATCCATGCATGACTTGCCGTACACGTTCGCTAATTAGCAATGAATTTCAATCGGTTTAATGCCTTTTTCGTTCTGAATTTCGAATAACTGTGCGAACTTCATGATTGGCAGTAGCATCAATACGGAGCTCCATCAGAAACAACTGCCAAGCGAAGACTGAGCGTGGTAGCGAGGCGCTTGCAGGGGCATATTGATAAAAGCAGTGGAATTTGTGAGTAAAGAGAATGGGAAAAGTGGAAATAAAAAAAAAGAACTGAATTAATTCAAATCCTAACTCTGTTAAAATCAGCAAGAATACTGAGTCTTGGAGAACTTAGAAGACTTTTGCTGACACATTGGCCTCAGAGGAAAAAAACACAAGTTAGATACGGTGTGAAGATTTCACAAAGTGTAGAATGTGTGGAGACTGAGATGAGATGATGAACCGTGTATGAAGCGAACGTAACAAACTAGCACAACGAAAATACAAGGCTAAGCATGACTGGGTGGGAAAGGTGATCCACTGAGAATTGTGCAAGAAACTGAATATTGACCCTACAAAAATGATATATGCATAAACCAAAATCTTTTCTGTGAATGAAACACATAAAATCCTTTGGGATATTGAGATAAAAACGGATCACCATATGCCAACCAGAAGACCACACCTAGTATTGATAAGCAAGAAAAAGAGAACTTGTCAACTGGTAGATGTTGGTATTTTCAGCAGATCACAGGGTAAAGATGAAAGATGAAGATGATTGGTAAAGAATTGAAAAAATGTGGAATATGAAGGTGAAATTGATACCAATTGTAGTTTGTGCACTTGGAACGGTCCCCAAAAGTTTAGAAAACAGACTAGCGGAACTGGAAATCAAAGAAAGAATTGAGATTATCCAGACAACAGAAAAGTGCTGGACACCTGAGGAAATTTGTTGTTACTCAGATTCCACTGAAAGACCATCCGTTTATGCTGGTGTGAAAAACTTACAAGGGGTTCAATAATAATAATAATAATAATAATAATAATAATTAATAATAATAATAATATGTATGTGTGTCTTTGTGTGCATATATGCGTGTACGTATGTGGTATGTATGTATACGCATACACATGCACATACATATATACTTATAGATATAACAGACTATATCATTAATATATATATATATATATATATATTATATATATATATATATATATATATATGTGTGTGTGTGTGTGTGTGTGTGTGTTCATAGACTGAAAATATAAATTTAATCATAGAGTTTTTTTTTTGCAAAGATGAAAGCGGAACAATTATGTCGGCCATGTTTCCTCTTTCTTGGTTGATATTTTCATTTTGTTTCTTTTTTTTTCTTTTTTCTTTTTCTTTTTTGTGTTTAAACGTCAATCGTTTCTTTTTTTGGTTTGCATTTTTATGTTTCCATTTTATTTTATATTATTTCAATTTGTTGGTGTTTATTTCTAGACTTGTCTTTTATTTTGTTGTATTTTCTTTTTCATTAACACGTTTTATTTATAATTATTTTACCCTTTTGCTTCATTTAATTCTTTCTTTCTTTTATATTTCTTAACTTTTATTCTATTTCTTTCTTTTCGTCTCCTTTTTCTTTCTTCGTTTTCATGTTTCTTCATTTGCAATACAATCTTTTCCTTTCTTTTTTTCTTCTTTCTTTTTTTCTTTCATTCTTTCTTTCTTTCTCTCTTTCTTTCTTTCTTTCTCCCTTTCTCTCTTTCTTTCTTTCTTTTCTTTTCTCTTTCTCTCTTTCTCTTTCTTTCTTTCTTTCTCTTTCTTCTTCTTCTTCTTCTTCTTCTTCTTTCTTCTTTCTTCTTCTTCTTCCTTTTTTGATTTTCATTTTTTCCTTCGCCTTCATTATGGAAACATTCTTCTGAAAGACTTTCGATTACTGATCACAGAGATAGCGAAGACATCGAAGCAAATCCGGCGCGTTGCTTAGCAACAACTTCTTCCGATTGGTGGACCCAGAGAATACCTCAGCCTCGTTATCGATCACAAAAGATCACGTGAGTAAAATCACGGAAACAAACCGGCATAGGAGATGTTGATGAGTGCCGAGGGCAATACAGACTGAACTTGGACATATCTATATATCTATCCACACACACACACACACACACACATATATATATATATATATATATATATATATATATATATATATATATATATATATATATATATATATATATATATATATATATATATATATATATTCACTTGTTTGTGTTTACCGGTATTGCAAACAGAAAATCACACAGGAGAGCACGTGAGGTCAGGCCTGACCGTTGATGCATTATAATTTTTCGCTCCCCCGTAGTCTCATATATTTATAAAAAAACTAGCAGGACCTGTTGATACACACATGATAATTTGATCATTACAATGTTTGATACGTTTACTTAAGAGCTATTTCTAAATAGTTCAATGTGTAAAAAGCATAATAATCTTGATTTAACTCTCACTCTTTATTTGTTTCTTTTTTTCATATTTTCATTATGTTTGATTGAAACAGATTGCGTTATCGCTTCCGCGTGCTCACCCCTCTCTCTCTATCTTTTCCCTAGTCCCTCTCTTTCTTTCTTCTTCTTATATTTTCATTTGTAGCATGTCCTTTTCCTTCATTTCTTTCTTTCCTTATAATAAAAACGGAATGTTCCATTATTTAGTTCAGTTGACAGCACTCATAAGAAATAAGAATTGGGCGGAAAAGCAACACCAGATAACCAGGATTTACTTTTTTGAATTTCATCTTGGACAGTCTCATTGTTATCTAGAGAGTGTTACAAGATGAGAACAGTCATCCAGTTAACGAACACAAGTATTAATATATAGATGTTTACGTGTGTTCAAATGCAAACCCCTACGACAAATACTTGGACAGCGATTGGGTCCAGGTAGATGAAAACTAGCACTAACCCGTACACTTATTCATGCCCAACTTAAGACTCAACAACGTGGATTGTTAGAAAGCTAGTCTTGCAAACCACTGATAATGAGTTCAAGCCCTGCTTAGGGTTCTTCGATTTTATCTTATTCTATTTATTTTGTTATGCCTCCTTGGGCATTTTTTTTTTTAAATATCTTCTCACACCAAACTTTAAAACAAAGTGAAAAATGAAACTTTTGCACAGAACATATACAATAATAATACAACATCTATATACATATAAAATTCTGTTACGTAATACATCCGATAGTTTCAAAAAAATGTCTTTACAATTAAGTCACACTGAAAGCACCGGTTTACACTAGATTACCAAAGTTAAGCAACGACACGCCTGTTTAATACTTCATTGGGTGACCAGTTAAGTACCGTAAGTCATCTTCATCCTTTGTTTTTGTTTTGTCTTATGCATATCACCCTCGGCGGGTCATTTAATGCCGACAAAGTTTTGGATTCGTAGTGATAGTTTGGTAGAAAACAAATGTATATATATATGTATATATATTTTTGAACTATTGTTTAATTACTCATATTTTGGAGTTCAATCCCACTTCTTCTACCTTGACTGGTAGCATTTACACTAGATCAAAGTCTCCACACTCTAACGGTATATGCTTCACTGTAAATCTCTCTTGGCATGTAGTGCATATTGGGTATTATGTACCCTCTCGTAAATGATGATGGGTGATGTAGGTTTGGCCTATGTGAAGTTTAACAAAATGACTTGATTCGGAATTAAATGCCCCCAAAAGGGTTGATATGTCATTAAAAAAACAACAAACCAGCAAACCAACCTACCAACCCAAATTTATAAATTAATTTTCTTACCCTTTTTTGTCCGAAATCCTCCAAATTAATCTTTAAATTTTGCTGTTTTTTTTAATCTGATAAGAAAATTTGTTCCAAAACAATTTGTTCCAAAAAATATATGACTCTATTAGCTAAAACATCTAATTGATTAATAGACTTATTTAAAACAATCTGCTTTGAATGTAATATGCCGGTTTGAGGAAAAATTTTTTAAAATGTGTCACCCGGAGAGCGGGTCTTAGAATACGCTTCTTGTATTCCCTACAATAGGAAAGGACCCCCCTCGTCCACCTGATCAATCGGCTGGTCACGTTAAGCCCTACCAAATATGTGATTTTCCCGACCCTATTGTCTATGGCAAAACCCCGACCCTTTTTATCATATCACATTTAAAAAAATCATTTTTAATCAATTTAACCCATATGTGAGACTCTAACAATGGATCTGAGAGCAATATTGATGAAGGGGTACTCTACATTCCCCAGAGCCCCTGATTTGAAAATTCACCACTAGATGCAGTTTGACGTCAAACTGCAACCACCGCTTTCTAGCACATATATTATAAAAAGGTTTGGGGGGTTTGCCATAAGAGTAGTACGTTCAGGACAATCATACAGGTGCTCGGAGTAATGGATCTGCGAGACTAGCTTGTTAACAATTCCTAAACTCGTCCTGAAAGATCGTTGTTTTTATGAGGACGATGGAAGAAGTAGACAACTATGTTGATTTTTGATTACTCACTTTATTTGGTGTTTCCTTTAAGCGGCCATTTCAGAAGGAGAAAGAAATCCTTGTCAAAAACAAAATTGACTATCGATCTGTAGAGCACTGTGCCCACTGGGGCAGGACAAAGTGTAACCAGCTCGACGGATGTTCCAAAGCAAATTGCCGAGGGTCAAACTGACTTGTCCGTCTTTACCGTTTTCATCCTATCATCCAACAACAATCTACTTTACAAATCCTTATTTTCTCTCTGATAGGTTCTTCATAGTTTGATGTCATCTCATAACTTCTAGCCTCGAACACCGACATTCTCTTCCGTCTTATCTATTTGATGGTTGGATAGTTGGCTAGGTTTTACGGCATGTCAACCCTTGTTGGGTTGTTTTATGTCAAAGATGTTTTGTTTTATTTATTCTTGATGGGTATGCAATGTTTGAAACTCAATTTAAAATCGGCAGAGACAAACATCGCCATATTGTAGCAATCTCTCTATCCCCATAATATTGCTTCGTGTGACTTTTCTTTCCTCGATCCCAGGGGGATTATCAAGAGGACCCGTTTTGAAGCCGTGGGAGCCATCAAGAGGGTCATAACGACAGAGCTGAAGGGCATCCTAGACGAATACTTCCATTTAGATATGGCAAAGAAGAATGTCTGATATCTTTTACCCCCGGCGAGGAGGTTGGGTTTTTTTTCATTGTTTTACAAATTAGCTCATCATTCTTTCAACTGCTTCCGGGGCTGTAGAATACATCGACTGCATCTCTGCGCAGGGGTAACATCCCACGAATGAGACCAGCCATTGGCTCTGGGTGGCAACCTGTGATGCTTAAACACAGAACCCTGGTGGCTGAGAAGTCCATGACATGCAACACTTTGGCTCATATTTATGTTAGACGGGTGGTGGAATAAGTAATAATTCTCTATGTAAGTCAGGGTATGTTTCGAAGTTTCTTTCGTAATATTCTAAATATTCTGCTTTGAACACGTGAATAAACATCGAAACATCATCAAGAAAAAATATAATTTTCTTCTGTAAATAAATTATTGATTATCGAAAATTATATTTTCTGAATTTCTGATAATTAAAAAAACAAAACAATTCAAGTTTATTTAATGATAACAAATTTCTCCGTTCACTAAAAATACCGAGCACATCTGTTGCTCTAAGAGACAAAAATTCATCACTTGGTTTCGACTTTTATTTTTTGTACAATTTATGTAAAGTATTCTCTTGTGATAAGATTGTCTACCTGCCCCGTGAAAATCTGATTAACTTGTTTTATTTTTCACATCGCCTATTTTATATAGATTTCACTTTGGGATTTGAATAAATTTCATAGTTATATATATATATATATATATATATATATATATATATATATGGGAATTAATATCCATATAAAAATACGTCATATCTTTGCTAGCCTTTCGTTCCCGCTTATTCACGTGTCTGCATGCGTAATCCTATGTCCTTACCTTCCATTTTTGCACATGCAATGATCACCACATCGGCTTTCGTAAACAAACGTACATATAAAAATTAACGGTTAATAACATCATATTCACACATTCACTATACACTTAACATCTTTCATTTTGTCCCTCACAAAAAAATTCCTTAACAGTGTCCTGAAGATGGTATAATACGAAATACTTAAGTATTGACACATAAAATTGTTTCCCCTGATCATAACATTCTATGTTTGTTATATTTTTTAAATATTATCTTCTCATATATATATATATATATATATATATATATATATATATATATATATATATATATATATATATATGCTGATGAAAAGATAAATGGAAGATAATATATATATTTTGGTACGGATGAAATTTATTATATGCCGACACGTGTTTCGGCCAGAATTTGCTTACATATACAGTATTCTATATAAAATCATCTTAAACATAAAATAATGATAATAATAAATAGGATCTATTGTTTACATGCTTGAGTTTGTGTTTTCTTTTTTTAATATTTTCTTTTATTTTATATTCAAAATAATTTCAGATAGAATACTGTGTGTGTAATCAAATTCTGGTCGACACACGTGTAGACATATAATAAATTTCATCCATACCAAAATACATTTTTTTCTTCCATTTATATTTTCAACACATTTGTCGGATTCATTTCCATTTTCTCACTTACATATATAGATATATTCAACTAGAAATTTCGGGAAATTTAATTATGAAAAGCACATACTTATCCGAACACCTCAGTTTCCCGATCTTCATTGAAGTCAGTACTTCATGGAAATACCGAAAAAGTTTTGAGAAGCACCTATGCGCGTGTATGCATGTGTGGGATTGTGTATGTGTGATTGTGATTGGGTCTTTATGATATTGTGTGTGTTCATATGTGTAAATGTGATCATATATGATCGTGTAATATTGTGCGTGTGTGTGTCTGTGATTGTGTAAGGGCAAGATGACATGATAATATATGCATATATATATTTACGTGTGGGGCGGTAAAGTCGGTATCAGCCAGTCAGCGAAGTGTATCCGTTTTCAAATCGCTAGATCAAAATTGTTTTAGATTGAGATGGAGCGCCACAACCATCAGCTCCTTACTTTAATTGATATAGCTCGAGTATGTGAAAGAAGTTTTGTCTCTAGCCGAATTAATATATATATATATATATATTCATATACTTTATATAATGTATGATATATCTGTATAATTTCTGACGAAGCTTCGTTTACACACCGAGGCGAAATATCAGTTGAATGAAGTTGTTTGTGCTTTATCCGTTTTTCCTCATTTTTAATCACATTTTGTGGAATTTTACCTAATGTGTTACTTCTCACACACACACATACACACACACACACACACACACACACAATATATATATATATATATATATATATATATATATATATATACGCTGGTACACACGCACATTACACACATACACACACATAATAGTATAGGTTTGAATATTCTCATATATATCTTCATGTAACGTTCATGTATGTGTTTTTGGCTAATAAACATTTTAAATACAAAAATGTTGATTCAACTAAAACTCAGTTTTCTATTGAAAACCAACGACAATTCTCATTTCATTCAGAAAATGTATTTTAAAGGAAAATCAATAGACAAATTCGTCAATATGTAATTAAAAAAAACTCAATGATATTAAAAAAAAAAAAAAAAAAAAACATATTTTTCACTTTCTTTTCCTCTTCTTTTTTTTCACTCTCATTTGGCAGAATATATATTTTCTTATATATATATATATTTCTTTATATATATATATAAACTTCTTGATGACTTTTTATAAAAATGTTTACGTCGACTGATGGAAAAGTTGAAAATGTATTTTACCATTTGCGTTGATGCATTTAAATGGGACTAAAAGCATTGCCACTTATTCATTTTGAATATCAAGGTCGTTTCTCCTTCAATAATATTAAGAAAAGTTTTTTTTTGTTACTTATACAATGTTCATTTTTGTTTATTCGTTTCTATTCAATTTTTTATTTTATTATTTTGTTTTTTCTATCTATCTATATAAAATATGCCAAAAACAAAAGAAGACAAAACAAAAACAACATTCACCTTTAATCCCGCTGGCACAAAAATTTAGAAGTAAATTAAATACATTTTTCTCTTAAATGAATCCTTTCTCCTAATTTTCCGGAGTGGATCAGTATATATATATATATATATATATATATATATATATATATATATATATACTAGCAAGAATGTGCGCTTTTCGGGTGTAAGTAATTAGGTCTTAATGTAAGGAAATATATTCAATTAGAAAGACTAACGAATTTAATTCAGAACAAATATAAAAACCCAGTTTTGTTAAAACCAGTATGCAAATAAAACACTCCTAATGATAAAATGGGCTGTTTTGAGGCATATCCAACCTATATTATCATAGAGATAATAGGATTTATTCTATGTATAATGATTTTGAATGTAAATTGAATACTCGTTGATAAATTTACGCAATTCCTGAAAGTATTGGGACATAAGTAGTTTCGATTACAACCAGATATCGAATCTCCATTATATATATATATATATATATATATATATATATATATATATATATATGTGTGTGTGTGTGTGTGTGTGTGTGTGGATTTACGAACTTGTTCTCTATTAAGTGATATATTTTTATGTGTCCGGCTTAGCTGAGTCGGTTGAACAAATGGCTCAGCCCCACAAGATTCCAGATTCAATACCGGTTCTCATGCACAGCTTTGATCTGTGCAGTAAAGTGGGGAGCTGATTATAGATGTGGTACTCCACCTCAAACCTAAAAACAATCTCTCTTGTCAAGTGCTAGCGACAAGGGGATAGATTCCATCGTTGTCCAACTGATAGCGACAATATACCACTCAGTCTGTTTACTTTTACTTTTCTGTGATTAAACTTCTCTCAGAAAGTTTTTATTTTCATGGAATTAGCTGATTGCATTCAATTGGTAATTGTTTGATTGTGATCTTTGCATAAATCCTATATCGATCCCATCTGAAATATATAACCATTGACGTTGCATTCTGGGAAATAAGAATCTTTTAATAACTATGAAATACCCAATTTGTGTAAGTCATTTAATGTGAGATCTCCGGTAGCAAAAGGGAGTCGTCGTGGCGCAAGTTAGAACACGCGTTATCACGTTCACTTTCGGATTAGTCCAATTATGAAAGGTATGAACCCCTCATGGCTGTAGCTCTGGTGTAAATAGTACCACCATTCTTCTTCTACAATAATGACTTTGGCATTAAATAACCCACGAAGGTTTTTAACCTGCTGGACTGCGACATTGTCGTAAGCGAGTTCGAGCTATTAGGTTCACTTTCGAACTAATACATTTGGGAAAGATATAAACCCACTTAATTCCCCCGGGTATGGGTTAAATAGTATCACATTCGTTCTTTAAGGATGGCTTTGGAATTAAATAAGCCAAGAAGTTTGATAACTAAACCAATCTTTAAACAGATATATTCAATTCATAAATAGGACACTAACAGATACTACGCCTCCAGAATGGGTAACGGTTATTAGGGGTACTCCACACTCTCCCAGGGATCCAGAATTGGATCCCCCCCCACCACTAGATGCAGTTTAATGTCATATCCACCCGATCCCAGCGAATCGGGTAGATGAGATATTGAATAACAAACAAATTTGCAATTAAACAATGAAACCAAATCGACTGCAACCTCTTGAAAAAAAAAAGAACTCTTAAAAAATAACTACACAAAAATTCAAATATAAATGTACAGTAAGTACGATTTCCTAACCTCTAGACATAACTCTAGACGTGTTGACATGCCCTTAAAATTAACTAAAAATTTCTATGCTGGCAAATTTATTAAAAGTAGTCTCTTCGGCATAATTATAGTGTTAAACACGACAAACCAAGTACGTGATGTAATGGTTACCGTCGTAGGAAATAAAAATGAAAAGTCGAGTTCAAATCCTGGACGCGGCTATTTGCATTTTCCATAGCGCTAATACTCTTGGAAAAGGTACGAATCCAACTATTCTCCCTTCAGCTATGAGTAAATAGTGGGGTAGACTGGGATTATTGACCCTGGCGTGACAACCGGTCTAGGAGAAAGAAAACCAAATGTACTCTTTGCTTCTCGGTAAAAAAGAGACCCCCGACCCCCCTACTTCACTTTCTCCTCCGGTATTATGTTATATTAAACTAATCTACAAATTTTGGCTGATTGGCCCTCCGTGCTAATTCAGTTCATGTTGAACTCTGGAACCTTTTTGCCGAAATGGGGAGTCCTCATGTCACGGAGACTTCACGGAACTTCGAACCGAAATCTTTATTCAATCTACCGGGGTAGACTGTTCTCATTCCGTTAACCATGACCGGATGCAAGTGTTAAGCTATGTTAATTATTCTACATTGAGTTTATAAAATTCTAAATGACAGTCACCTGTAGGCTGCAAGTTCAATCCTGACCACAAGCGATAATAACATAGAAAACGAAAATTCGGACAAATAAACTAATTTACAATCAAATGCATGTAGTTCACAATCGTTTTAGATAGGCAAACGTTTCTAACTTTGTTATAATATCAATGTTTTTAAAAAAAAGGCCAATGTATTAATATCTTATATGGTCTATAAATAGGAAATCATTTGATATGGAGTCGCCTTTAGGCATTTGCAAAAGAATGATATTAATAAGAGAGACATAAAATGCATCCGAAATATAAAAATTGTTGCAAATAATGGCGTTCAATTATTGAGGCAGATTTTTTCGCGCCAAATATAAAAGACAATGAAGAGCGTCATCAAAATGGAACAATGGGAAAAGAAAAGAAAAAACGAATCATTACAATAAACGGAGACAGAATCAGTAGAACGATATTGCATTGGATAAAATAAAGAAAAGAAGAAAAAATATGTCGTGAAAACAAGAGATAAGAAATACGTAACAAAAGACGTAATTGCAAAATTATTTTGCTTCATGTTCTGTAGACGAACTTAGGCGAGAAAAAAGAGGAGGAAAAAAACAACTAAAAAACAAAAACAAATTCTGATTGGATGTTGACTAGGAGTCTAGACAGCAAAGAATACTCCAGAATTAAAAAAAAGCAAACTTTTGTGTTAAAAATAGATTTTCCCAAAAGGTATCGAAGAAAATTAGTGTCCACTCAGTTTACCTTTAGAAACTTTCAAAGAAAATATTTTTTTTCGACAATAAAGTATTTCGTCAAAGAAAAAAGACGTTATTTTTCCCCGGAAATCTTTAGAGAAAAGTTTAATTTTAAAAAATACTAGCACTTGCTTTCTAGTCTCTCTTTGCAGAACTGTCCCTTTCTCCATACCATCTCTCTCTCTCTCTCTCTCTGAGTAAAGAGAGAGAGAGAGAGAGAGAGAGGAGAGAGAGAGAGAGAGAGAGAGAGAGAGAGAGAGAGAGTGTGTGTGTGATGAAAAAAAAAGACTAAAATGTGTATAAAACACAAAACAACTAAATTCAAATGATATTTCGCTTCGGTATCTTACGAAGCTTTGTCAATTTTAATTTGAAGGCAACTGGGATCTACTGTCTACTTTTATGCTGAAAAGGTAATGGGGAAGGGCAGAAGACGTGGGGAGATCTTAATACGTGATAAGATGTGAGGCGAAAGGAAAGGAAAAGGAGAGGGCCCGATGTGTGGTAAGGAGTGAGGAAAAAGGAAGAAAAAAGGAATGGGTTTATTTGCCAAACTTGGCATGGTATTTTATGGGTTCATTTATTGCCATCATAGAAATTGATAATCTGGTAGGAAGTTAATGTGTGGCGACTAGGTGTCTGTATAGGTTTGTGAAACCGGGTAAATATTTTTTGTTTTGGTATATTTTAGAGATTTTGTGATTTTTTGAATTAATTTTTTAATTTTTTATCCGTTTTCTATTTTGATTTTGTAGTCTTCAGTTACGATTTTTGCGATAGCTGTTGCCAGGTAGAAGAAAACTGGCCTTAGTTTTATAATTTTTGAGGTGGCAATGAGCACAGATTTGCATAGACGGTGTAAGCTCTTACTATGTATGGGTTTGAGTAGTGATGCGAGGTGTGATTAAAGTTTGTTATGTGTGTGAATAGGGCGTTTTGAGTGCTGTTTGTCTTTATCGATCTTTTATACTCATAGATACGTTTGTCAAGATTTCGTTGTGTTTTGATATTCCAATCCCCTAGTTTCACAAACCTATGCAGACACCTAGAAAAGGCATGAATCCAACTATTCTCCCTCCAGCTATGGTTAAATATTAGAACAGTCTGAGCTCTTTAACCTTGATTAGACAACAAGTCTAGGAGAAGGAAAACTCTGAATTCAAACCTGTTAAACTCCGCTTTAGAAATTGATCTTGTGTGTGTGTCTGTGTGTGTGAGAGAGAGAGAGAGAGAGAGAGAGAGAGAGAGAGAGAGAGAGAGAGAGAGAGAGAGAGGGAGAGGGAGAGAGAGAGAGAGATTGAATCAGGATTATTATACTTTTTACATATTGAACTATTTTTTGATAGCTAAATTAAACATATCAAACGTTGTAATATTTAAATTATCATACTGTGTTATATTCACAAGTTCGGCTAGTACAATCCTATTTTTCTTGATGATTCGTTATTCGGACTATTGTCCTCATCTTCATTGTTATTTGTAAAACGTTTCGGCCGATATGCCCTCCGGCCTTCTTCAGGTATTTCTTGTCGTTAACATAGAATAATGATTAAACGCCCCTACTCCAGCTATGGTTAGCGGAATGAGAACAGGATACCCCCGTGAACTAAACAAAGGGTTAGGTTCAAAGTTCCGTGACAAGAAAGTTCCCGAGTCCGAAAAGAAGGTTCTTGAGTCCAAGAAGGTTCCCGAGTCCGACAAGAAACACCCGAAGAAGACCGGAGTGCATATCGGCCGAAACGTTATGCATAACAATGAAGATGAGGACAATAGTCCGAATAACGCAGATAATACTGATGTGCTTTTGTTATGTTAACTTACAGAGTTAATCGGAATTTGACACTAAGGTTTAAAGATCAGTATTCGGGAGGGGTTGGGTAAATACATACTTCCTTTATCATTTTATCGTGGTCATCTTGAAACTTCTATGTAATAACGGGTAAGTTCTAGTTATATATAATAGTATAAGACTATTTTTTATTAGAGGTGGATTTATTTTTTTAGTAGTAGATATTATGTATGGAGAGAAAAATGTTAGTAACCACTAATCTACCGATTGCAGTTTTAAGTTTCATGCCTCCGTTTGAAGTATCATAAATCAATAATTCTTCTGTTAAATATCAGATCTGAACATACATTTCGAATGTATTGTGTTCATCTCTAGAGAAACAGTTTAAATTACATGAGATCTTTTGGAGAATCTACGTTCAATAGTTTTGCTATTCACAAGAAGATGTCACTCCACTAGAAAAAAGGTATCCTTACGTAAAGAGTTTTAAGTTACATGCCGTCAGTTAGGGTATCAGCGATTATTGATTTATCTTAAATATTAGAGTTGAAAATACACTTGAAGCTGGTCTCTTCATTTAGGGATAGCAGTTTTAAGTTTCATGCCTATTGTTTGAGATCTGGGTTCAATGTGTTCTCTACTAAATACCAAATGTGAAACATTACTTGTATCTGTGATGCTAGTTTCGTTTTAGCTTACCGATTTTAACAATAGATGATAGTGGGTGGATTCTTGTTGATCCAGCACACACACAACACACACACACACACATATATATATATATATATATATACCAAACTTATTGGTAAATCCTCGCGGTGAGAAAAAACCCAGCAAATAGTTTGATTGTAAAAATATACTACCAAACATCAACCGGGAAGAAAAAAAT
>CM042162.1:82813401-82815901 GCA_023376005.1 Doryteuthis pealeii
GACCGAATCTGCTCGCGGAAATCCCCACAGATCACCGACTTAAACTGCACTGAGCCTTTTCAATATTTAATTGGCTGACCACTTAGGCTGTTACTGTCAGCGAACTAAGTCCTTTCTTAACTAAAATCAATTGAGTTGGCATTAAATGACCCGAAAGAGCATTGATACGCCATTGATAAAACCAACCAACGAACCAACCAACCATTTTGACCCCAAAACATGAAATTTTGGATGTCCAAGTTTTAATTATTTCAACTAGTACAAAATAAAAAACAACCTCCGGGCAATGTAAAAATAGATTTTTGAAACATATTGCCTGAGGAGTGGGAGTGAAAAATTCAATGTCAGCGAGTTTGTACCCTAAGTAAGTAAAATCATCAAATCCATTAAAGGATTAAAAAATAAAACAATTTGAAATGTAAACTTTAAATATGTATTAAAATAAAACAAACTATATATAGATATATAATACCAGTCATGTATTTATTAAAACTTGTTTAAAAAACAATGAGGACTGTCTAATTTTGCATGTTCAAATTTTGAGTGTATTTATTCTATGTTATGACGATTTTGGGTAATGTGACGTAAGCAGTGTCGTAGTTTTCGTTACAGAAAAAAAAACGGAAACGAATCTCCATTATTAATAGAGATTGTTTTCGGTGATTCTTTTTACGTGATTTTTTTTTGTGCGATAAACATTTTTATAACTTGGAAAAATGTAGTAAAATCTAATATGCATGAAATCTCATTGTTGGTCAGAACCAAAGAGATCTCTATCGGAGCTTAATTGCCTCTCGTCATTCAAAGACCCGAATTACGTTTCCTTCATTTTGATCTTGGTAAATTGAGATTCATTATAAAACACCCCATAACTTGAAAAGAATGAACATTAATTCATTGTTAATTTCTGTCTAGGTATATACAGCTTCAGTCTCGATATTTTTTGATACAGCTCGTATTTTGTAGAAAATTAACGTTTCATTCATTGTTCGTTTTAATATTGGTAAATACATCTTCAGTCTCGATACGTTTTTTACACTGACTGCACCTCTGTAGAGGGGTAAGGCCTCCGCCAATGGGGCTACCTGTTGGTCGTGTGTGGCGACCCGAGATTCTTAAGGATAGAACCCTGATGACCAAGCAGTCCATGACATGCAACACTCCACTTTTCGCCTTAGATTAAATGGGCGGTCGGATATGTCCCTCCGATCAATCAGCTGGTCCCATCAAGCCGTACCACCTATATGATTGTCCCAACCCTATTGCCCTTATGACAAGCCACAACCCTTTTTTATCATATAAGTGCTAGATGGCGGTGATTTGGAATCTTTGTGTCCTGGGTATGACGTTAAATTCTATCTGATTCTGAATTTCCACTTGGGGAACTCTTAGGAATGTGGAATACACCTTCATCACTATTACTCCTAAATTCACTCTGACCCGGAGTGGTAGCACCATCAATCGATTAAATAGAATAGAAAATGAGTTTAAAATGTGTTAAAAAATTTAGTTAAAAAAAAATTGAATACTCATCAAGCATGAATAGAACAAAACATCTTCGACATAAGATAACCCAGCAAGAGTTGACATGCCGTAAAATCCAACAAACCAACGAACAAAATCGATACGTTATAACAGTAGAAGGGAAGATGGCGTACTTCTGGGAATAAATTACATGTAAATATGTCTGGCATACAGAACAACTTGAAACCTCTTCTCAGTATTTCAGTGATAATTTAAAAGACATGATCTTGGAGACAAGCTAGTCGTCTATATATAGTACTAATACCCTTGAGAAAGGCATGAATCCAACTATTCTTATTAATAAATTGTAGGGCAGACTGGACTCTTTAACTCAGGTTAGGCAACCAGTCTAGGAGAAGAAAAACTTGTTAAACACCACCTAAGAAATTGACCATGTGTCAAATCTTACTCGTTCGAAGGGGTCGGTTAATCTTTCTATATATAAAGGGCAGTTGGTGTGTATGTCAGTTGGTATGTCCGGATGATACTATGAAAATAAAACGATTAACGACAAAGAAAAAATACATATATACACATTAAATATCACCAGGGCTTGGTTTTTGTCCAACAATTATGAAGATTTGATTGATATTCGAATTAAAACTTAAAATGTACATAGAAATGGGATTACAATTCTACTGGAAAATCTTCAGCATTTGTAAATCTCAAAAGTAAACAAATCAACACAGCAGAGGTTTTTGTCCTCTCTACCCAGTCGATGCGGAGTAAACACTTCTAGTTTGTATATAAAGGGACAGAGAGAGAGAGAGAGAGAGAGAGAGAGAGAGAGAGAGAGAGAGAGAGAGAGAGAGAGAACCACATTATGTTCTACCTTAGACGCTAAAAACAATCTCCTTGGTCTAGCGCTAGTGAAAAGGGGATAGTCTCCCTCGCTGTCTGGCTGATACTGTCTTTAGACCACCCTGATGACTTTACTTTTTACTTACTATTCATAGGCATATTAATAAATATAGAA
>CM042162.1:82828401-82838401 GCA_023376005.1 Doryteuthis pealeii
ACAGCCTTTCCTTCTAATTCCTCTTTAATGGAAGGAGATTATTTAGATTCATACATTTCTTAACAGTTGTAACGCTATGTGAAATGCAACCAGCCTCATCCTGGATTTGAACACGGATTGCCGTGTCCATTTTCTACGACAATAAAAGCTAACCTTGTAAAAGAACAGAAGCGGAACTATATAACCCATAGCTGGGTGGATAGGGGTATTAGTCAGAAAGTGAACGTAATAGCGCGACTTGAGTTCGAACTCGCTTATTACTATGTCGCAGTGCAGCACGTTAGCCACTACATCATGGGGATTTCCCCCAAATAAAAAAGATTAAAAACGTTGAGAGTTGAATTGTAGAAGCAATCGAAGCCACATTATATGATAATACAGTTTTTAAAGAGTCAAACTACAGATTCTATATATTTGAATCATGTTGTGTGTGCGTGTGAGTGAGTATAGGTAGATTTAGAACCACAAACACTTACAAAAACTGATGCACGTATATAAACACAAACACATACATTGAAAACGAGAGACAGAGAGACAGAGACAGAGGGGGGAGACAGACAGACAGACAGACAGACAGTCGGAGATCTATAATCAACATTTTGGTAAGTCAATTCGTTTAAATTATCAAGCAGTTCCTGTCTCACCGGATGATTAACACTTGGATGAAATTCTGCCAGGAAATAATAACTTTATCCTTAGTCGAGTAATATATATATATATATATATATATATATATATATATATATATATGAGAAGATAACTGGAAAAAACATAAATATATATGTATCTATCATTATCATTATACATACTTGTCAGCATTTATTGAATTAAATTTCATCCATACAAATATATTAATGTTTTTTCCATTTATCTCCTCAAATTATGTCGGATTTATTTCCATTTTCTTTACTTGCAAACACACAACACACACACACACACACATATATATATATATATATATATATATATATATATAACTCTTCTATTATACACACACACACACACACACACACACACACACACATATATATATATCTCTTCTATTATACATACACACACACACTCACACCACACACACACACACACACACATATATATATATATATATATATATATATAGCAATAATAAACTAACAATAGCTCATTTGGTGAGTTAGTAGTGGATCAAGTTTTTACGATATTATTAGTGGAGTACTCTCTCTCTCTCTCTCTCTCTCTCTCTCTCTCTCTCTCTCTCTCTATATATATATATATATATATATATATATATATATATGATATACAATGTGCCCATTCTGTTTAAAAAAATGTTTATGATATCAAGACATTATTAAACAAACAAACACACACACACGGAAGAATACGACATTATCAAAGAAGCATACACACAATCACAAACTACAGATAGAATGAACAGATTTTAGGGAAAGTCAACATCTCCCTTTTAGGGTTTCGTGCTTACGTGTTTTCGACATTTTCTGTCGAAGGGATATTTCATCCCGAATTATTAAGAAAATATATTCAAGGTAACTGAACAACATTATATTTACGCCCTTTTTCTTTGTACTTGCATTGTCTTTGCCTTCAGAACCAACCACCAAACCAATATACTTACATTGCTTCAAGCAAATTATAAAACTCTTATGATATAATTTTTTTAGAACACCCCGGACATCTCAAATGAAATCAAATTTTTTGAACGAGAATTTGTCAAGTTATTAGATTATGAAAAGATATAATATTTTCGGAATCACCCAGGGCAACTCAAATTATATCAACATTTTTTGAAACACTGTATTGATATATTTATCTACTTCAATTCATATCTTGATAAACAAAGAAATATTGAAGACTTAAGACATCTTGAAAAATATCTTGGAAATGGTACGTATAGTATAGATAAAATTGTTTTCGCTTGTTGTTTTTCTTTCGAGGAGGGGGGCATAATTATGAAGAAAAAAATAGAATAAAAAATATAAATAACAAATTTTAAAAAATGGATATAATTAAGAAGATTCCTGCCAAAGAGGCAAATAGATTTTTTTTAGATTCTGTTTAAATTAAAGTTTGAATATGTGGAAGTAATATATTCAAACCAGCAGAAATCTGTTAAAAATTGACCTTGTGTCACATCCTGCGCATGATGGAAGGGTTGGGTAAATACATAGTTCAATTCACTCAAATTTATTCATGATAAAATAGTGGAATAATATGAGAAGTTACATATTTCCCCATGATTTCATATCGGCTGTTGATGAATTTTTTACCTATGGGATCCAAGCACTGCAACATTTATAGAAGAAGTGCATTTATCTAAGAAAGGAAGGTATGCGTGGATGAAGGAATTGTAGTTTGTTTTTTGGTTCAAGCGCTTTCGGTCATTCTCTGGCAATTACAAATAAATAAATAAATAAAATAAACGATAAAGAATGATGCATAGGTGTTTGTGTTTTCAGATAAAAGGAGGAAAAGGAGAAACGTGAAAAAAAATTCATCACCTTAGTTTTATCTTACAATAACAACAAAAACACCACTACTACCACCACCACCTATGAAAACAACCCGACACAAAATAATTTACCAAAAAATCCGGGAATAATCGGATTTTAATGAAATTTTCATTTTCAATCGAGTTTTTCTTCAAAACTTAGACTTTGACTAAATATGTTTTGCATTAAATAGATATTTATTTCTAAAATCTAAAAATATAACATTTTAAACTTAACCTCAGAATATTTTTATTTTAAATGAATTGTATATATTAATTCTTCATAGCAAAAATATTTAATTAAAGTTTTGAAATAAAATAACTGATGCATTATAAAATTCATTAATTGATAAATAAATACTGAAGATTTCATTAAAATCGGATAATTCCCTGATTTTTTGCAAAAATCTTTTGCAATCGCGAATGTTACATTAAATTTGTAAACAAGCTCCTTATACCATTTAATAAGAGCCAAAATGTGTTTAAAACTCAATTATTTCTAATTACAAAAATTTAAATATTAAAAAAGAATTTTTTTTTTATCTACAATTATCATAATCATCATCATTATTGAGTGTGGTTTAAAAAAAATCTTATTCCTGATAATGATCACCTTATAATTGAAAGTGCTTGGACCGACAAAAACAAATATGGAGTATTGTTACATTCCCTTGATCAATATTGATAACTCCATTTAAGAAGAGCGCTTTCGGCCGAAGCTTTAGGATACACTGACTGCATATCTTTTGAGGAGTATGTCCTCCCCGATGGGTTCACCTGTTGGCCATAGGGGGCGACCCGGGATGCTTCAGGATGGAACCCTGCTAGCTGAGCAGTCAAAGACATGCAACACTCCAGTTTGGCCGTTACTTAGGCTAGATGGGCGGTCAGTAAGGCCCCCTCCGATCAATCGGCTGGTCATGTCAAGCCCTAGCACCTCTATTATTGTCCCAACCCTATTGCCCTCGTGGCAATCCACAAACCTTTTTATCATATATGTGCTAGAAGGCGGTGGCTGAGGGTCGTATTGTCCTTGCTATGACGTTAAACTCTTTCTAATGGTGAAGTTTTAATTCTGGAGCTCTCGGGAATGTGGAGTACCCCTTCATCACAATTACTCCCAGGTCCATTCTGACACGGAGGGGTAGGACCTGTTCGGCTCCTATCTTTGCAGAGGGGTGGCGACCCGTTATGCTTAAAGATAAAACCCTGGTGCCTAAGCAGTCCATAACATGCAACACCCCACTTTGGTCTCTACTTAGGCTAGACGGTCAGTCGGAGAGGCCCATTTCGATCAATGGACTAGTCACGTCAAACCCTAGCACCTATATGATCGTCCGTGGAGGCACGTGGTGTAATGGTTAGAGTTGTAAGAAATGGACTTGTTGACCCAAGTTCAAATCCTGGACGAAACTGTTTGCATTTCACATGGCGCTAATACCCTTGGGAAAGGTATGATTCTAATTCTCTCTCCAGCTATGGGCAAATAGCAGGATAGACTGGGCTCGTTAACCATGGCTAGGTAACCAGTCAAGGAGACGGAAAACTTTCAATTCAAACCTGTCAAACTCCTCTTAAGAAATTAACCATGTGACGCATCCTGCTCGTGTGGAGGGGGTTGGTAAATATATATATACATATGATCGTCCCACCTTATGGTAAGTCCCAACTCGTTTTATGATATATGTGCTAGAAGGCGGTGGCTGAGGGTCTTAATGTGCTTGGTATGACGTCAGACTCTAAGTTCCAGTTTTGGTGCTCAGGGGAATGTGGAGTATCCATTCATCACCATTACTCCCTGGTCGACTCTGACCCGGAGTAACGGAGCCTGTTAATGTACCATAATAGAAAAAACGAGTTCAAAAGAATTGAGTACCCATAAAGGGTGAATAAAACAAAACGTCTTCGGCATAAAATAACCCAAGCAGGGTTGACATGCCGTAAAATCCGACCAACTGACCAGCAGATGATGATTCCTTATTCTTGAGACTTGTCCTGCCTAGCGAAGCTCGGATTTTAGTAGTATGATTTTAATGTTGGTGATGTTCGTAGGACATCAGTATGGGTTATGAAATCACTTCAGTTGTTGAGAATGGTGAGCAGGAAGCAACGTTGGTGAAGGAAATAAGAAAAGTGCAAAGGAAATGCTCGATGCTACTAGACCAGTGAATCTCTAAAAAACTGATGTGCTCCGTTACTTAAATTTTCACGTAGATCACACAATATTCAAACGGAAATAGGAGAAAAAAGTTTCTAATCAACCGTATTTATAGTATACATTGGTTGGTTGGCTGGTTGGATTTTACGGCATTTCAACCCTTTTTGGGTTATGTTATGCCGAAGTCATTTTGTTTTATTTATTCTTGTTGGGCATTCAAATTGCAATATAAGGGTACTCCTCAATCCTCAGAGTTCCATAATTGGAATGTTACCACTAGTGTAGTTAGCGTCATATCCAGGACACGAAGGTATGAGTAATTTATCACGTGGTATGATTCTTTTGCACGTGACACACATACACAAAATATATAATCTATTGTTCTAAGAAATCTGAATGGTCCAAATAGAGAAAAATTAATTTTGAAATCAATCCGGCGGTAAATGACACAGGATCTACTTGTTAATATGTCTACACTCAGAAATCAATTCGCTTTTTCAGCAAATTAAGAATACGTAAGTTTTCTTCCAAATATTATCTGCAGCTATTAAATCTCCTTAATACGTTTGGCTTTTTTCAAAATATCCCATTTTATTTTGAGAGATTAATCTCATTCTACTTTTATCTGCCATAGATATTTAGATAATGTGGCACTAATGACGTATTTTCTGTTTGTAAAGATTACGGTTATATATTCCACTTTTTTCATTTCAATTCATTGGCACCGATATATATCCTTTCATCTTTATCATTAGTATCATCTTCATTTCTGACGGCAGACTTATCAATCAAGCAAGCAATTGCCGTTCAAAGGACATTTCTCTTCATTCCTACAGTTTCATCTAACATTCTGGTTGTTATCTTTTTTGTTTAAGTATTTTCAAGTTATAAACACACACACACACACACACACACACACACACATATATATATATATATATATATATATATATATATATATATATATATAGAGAGAGAGAGAGAGAGAGAGAGAGAGAGAGGGGGATCAAATGCGTGATGGTTATCATTAAGAAAAGTTAGAAAAGGTATGAATCCATCTCTTCTCTGGTTGGATGGTTGGTTGGTTGGTTGGGTTTACGGCACGTCAACCTTTGTTGGATTATTTCATGCCGAAGATATATTGTTTAATTCATTCCTCATAGCTACAGAATTGGAACTTCATCATAAGATGCGATTTAACGTCATATCCAGGACACCATTGTTTTTCATTTCAATAGTAGAAAAGAAATTGATAGGATAAATAACCTAAGAGAAGGAAAACTTAAACTTAAATGACTATTCGAATCACCGGAAGCTGCTGCTACGAGCTAAGCTTGTTGCAGTTGAAATAAATTCATACATGAAGCAAATTTAAATATTTGTTTCCTTTTTAGCTTAGTCGGTAGAGCGCCCGACTAATAATCACGACATTTCCGAGATCGATACCGGCCCTCGCCAACTCAGCGTATGAGTAGCACAGTGATTTGTGCGGTAAAGTGAGGAACAGACAATCTATTTGATCTAGCACAAGTTAAAAGAGGATAGACTCCCTCGCTGTCTGGCTGATACCGGCTTTAGGCCACCCCGACGACTTTACTTTTTTAATTACTATTCACACACAAACACAAATGAACACAACACACACACACACACACTATATATATATATATATATATATATATATATAGTGTGGGATTGTCACTGTTTCAGCTTTTACTGGAACGGTGTGCCAAATGCAGTATTATTGGAAGAGTGCTCAATATAAAATACACATCCTATGTCTATTGAGTTTTCTGTAATTTTTTGCAATTTTTCGATTTTCCTTGCATTTGAACCAAGTTCACCTGATGATTGTTGACGCATGAAACGAAAATGGTTGTGACTGTTCCTTTGTCACCAAATAAGTAGATATGTAAAACCTTTATATTTTTTATTATATCACACACACACACACACACACACACACACACACACATATATATATATATATATATATATATATATATATATATATATATATATATATACGATTAAGTACAGTGCACAAAAGAATGCACATTGCTCTGTGTGCTTATTAGCTAAAAGATAAATAAACAATTTCACAATGTGCGTGCATTAATTGGTGTGCAAGTAATGTGCACCGATGTGCACGTGCAATGAACCCGAGTACACGTGTACGCGTGTCGACTTTTGATGCAGTGGGAATGGCCAGTACAGACAGCAAATAAACGTATATGCAAACACATAGAAAATATAAAAAGCAAACAGGCAAATACACACACGCACACGCACATATATATATATATATATATATATATATATATATATATATATATATATATATATATGTTTTTTTTTGTTTTTGTTCTTTTTTTTCCAATGATTCAGAATACAAAAAAAACAACGTTCACAAGAACTAAGTTTATACATAACACACACACACACACACACACACACACACACACACACACACATATATATATATATATATATATATATATATATAGACTCATGTATGAATAAATACATATAAGTGAATCTCTCTATATATTCTTATATGAATACATGCCTTGCATTAAATAGCCTACAAAGGTTGGTATGCCATTAAACAAAGAAACCAAATAAACTATAAATCTCTACAAACACATATACAAATTACTATATACAGACATACACTCATATATACTGCTACTTACATACATACATATATATATGCTTTTATATATATATGCATATATATATTCCATATATTTTTCCTACATATATGAACACACACACACACACACACACACATATATATATATATATATATCCCTACACACAAGCACACAGTCAGACACACGCATATGTATATATTCTAAAATATATACATACATTAAATTTTGTGTAAATGTATTCCTTTATATAACTATGTATATATGTATGTGTGTGTACCCCTATATTAAGCTGAACACACAGAAGTGCACATACATACATACATACATATATATATATATATATATATATATATATATATATATATATATATACATGCATACATACAAATGAAGACTGCCACAAAGTAATTAGAAGAAAAATGGTCAGCTTGGTAGACAATTACCAGCGCCACAAGTAAGTTTATCACCCCCGCCCCCAGCACCCATCATATCTCTGCACAGGAATCAGACTTCCCATCCCCAAAAGATAAAATAATGTCCTAGGCATGACATAAAAAAACTCCATCCGTTAATGAGGCTCTAGTCCTGGAACACGTTGGGTTGTGGAGTCACTGCTTCATTGCCATTACTCCAGGTCCACTCTACCCATGTTCTATTTTCAAATAGATGTTATACAATTATTTGTAATTGATAGGAATACTTGAAACAATATGTTTATGCGCTAATTATTCATATTAGAAATAAGTACTTGAAATAATATAACTGTATGGAAACAAACAAAAAAAACAAACAACGACAACAACACAACAACAACAACAGCAGCAGTAATAATTTTGAAAAAATTGAAAAAGAACTATAAACCCTGGGATAAACCATTAGAATATACAGCCATGATATAGGAATGGAATTCGGAATTGGAAAAGTGTCATGTTTGTGATAAAACGGGAGGAAAGAAAATTAATGGAAGGAATACAACTACCAAATCAGGACACTATTGGAGAAAAAGAAAGTTACAAATTCCTTGAAATATTAGAAGCAGAAACTATACAGCAAACAGAGATGTAAGGAAAAGTTTTAAAAAAAAATACCTCAGGAGAACAAGAAAACTCCTAGAAACCAATCTCATCAAAGAAATACATACCCGAACCGTCCCCATTATAAGATATTCTGGGTCATTCTTAAAATGGACAAAAGAAGAAGTCAGATGGATTGACCAGAAGACTAAAAACATTAATGGTAATGCACAACGTTTTACACCCTAGAGACGATAGAGATAGACTAATGTATCAAGAAAGGAAGGCAGAAGAAGTCTTACCAATATAGAGGATTGCGTGGATCCCACAATATAAGGACTCGAAGAATCCACAACAAAAGAAATTTATGGCAGCCAATAACAGCAGATGCAACATATGTATAAACAGAACAAAACAACGAAAACAAGAAAACAAAAATGGGAAGAAGAACAATTATATGGATAATTCAAGCATCAAATCGGAGACGTTGCACATGAAAAAATTTAGACAGGAGAGAAACTGAATACCTAATAATTGCTGCACAAAACAATGCCATAAGAACAAATTATATCAAAGACAAAATGTACAAGACAAAACAAAAAAAGTAAATATAGAGGGTGTGGTGACAGAGATGATACCATGAACCATGTATTAAGTGAATGTAGCAAACTAGCACAACGGGAATACAAAGCTAGACACGAATGGATTGGAAAAGTGATACCAATTATAGTTGGTGCACTTAGAACGGTCCCAAAAAGCTTGGGAAAAAGACTGAAGGAACTGGAAATCAAAGGAAGAATTGAGATAATGCAGACATTAGTATTGCTGCATTTGGCTAGAATACCCAGAAGAATCCTGGAGACCTGAGGAGACTTGTTGTCACTCCGAGTCAAGTGAAAGACCATCAGCTAAAGATGGAGTGAAAAACTCTATATAATAATAAATGCAGGATGTGTAGAGACAGAGATAATACGATCAACCATGTAATAAGTGAATGTACCAAACGAGCAAATGAGAGTATGCATGATTGGGTTGAAAAGATGATCTACTGGGAATTGTGCAAGAAACTCGATTTTGACCATGCAACAAAATTGGATATGCATAAACTACAATCTTTTCCTGAGAATGAAACACATAAAATTCTTTGGGATATTAAGATAAAGACAAGATCGAGTATTGATTAACAAGAAGAAAGAACTTGTCAACTGGTAGACGTTTCAGTTTCAGTATTTCACAGAATGAAGATGAATTAAAATGAAAAGATTGATAAATACCCGGACCTTCTTAGAGAATTAAAAACAAAATATAAGGGTAAAAGTGATGCAAATTGTAGTTGGAGCACTTGGAATGATCCCCAAAAGTTTAAGAAAAAAGAGGAAGTGAAAATCAGAGGAAGAATTGAAACTATCCAGATAATAGCATTGTTGAAATTGGCTTGAATATTCAGAAGAGTCCTGGAAACCTGAGGAGACTTGTTGTCACTCAGACTCAAGTGAAAGACCATCAGATTAGGCTGGTGTGAAAAACTCTAATAATAATAATAATAATAATAATAATAATAAGGATAATAATAATGATAATAATAACAACAACAATTATAATAACAACAACAACGATGATAATAATAACGATGATGATAATAATAAGTGGACTCATTATTTAAGTTTTTCACATCAGCGTTGAG
>CM042162.1:82845901-82855901 GCA_023376005.1 Doryteuthis pealeii
GGTTTTATTGATCTCTAATATTATTGTTTTATTCTCCAACGTATTAAAATCAATCCTATGAATGATTTTATATAGAAACCAATTGAAATATAATTAAAATACGTGTAATACATTTATATGCGTTTATATTTAATTTCGTTTGATATATTTCATTACATTAAAACTTAAATACTTTCACCAGGACGCTGCATATTCTTACTTGTAATACTATTGTTTGAAGTAATTATTTCTATTTAACAATGATAATTTGTTTGCACAGAGTTAAATGATTTGAAGTAAATAATAATAATAATCCTAAGTAAATATGAATAATCCTAAGTAACATAAAAAATTTACACACTATTATATAGTTGTAAGTAACTAATAATTATAATCCTTAGCAAACAAACCATTTATACTCCGCTTAGAAATTGGCCTTGTGTCGCATCCAACTTGTGTCGAAGGGGTGGGTAAAAATCACATCTATTCAATAATTGCATGTAGATCTAATATGCAAAATGTAACAACTATTATGGGATAGAACTAGGATTATTCTTTTTCTCATAGTTTGGTAAATGTTCGGTAAATGTTCTTTCGCTTTGGTTAAGCAAATCTTTGAATTCAAATCAACTTTACCCCACTTAGAATTGACCTTGTGTCATACCGCCTGTATCGGAGCGTTTAGGTAAATAATACTTTAAGTTTCAATTTAGAAACAAGTATTACCGACCCGGCACTGGAGATGGTCGCTAAAAAGTTAACTTGATATGAGCCCATCACTTAACGACGGAGCTAGACATAACTTTTAATCTATGATAAGCCGATTTTTACAGAACCGAAAGTGAAATGCACCCATTTTGATTCCCATGTCTATCATATTACGGGTATCAAAAGTGAAGTTCCAGGGCTATCTGTTGACCGTGAGTGATGACTGGTGATGCTTGAGGACGGAATCCTAGTGAATGAACAGTTCATAAAATGCAACTCTCCTTCTTGGCCTTTAGAGGAGTGGCTGGAAAGAACATCCTCCCCCGATCAATCGGTTGGTCACATCAGGCCCTGCCACTTATAGAATTGTCCTGACCGTATTGCTCTTAGGGCAGACCCCCAAGCCTTTTTATGATATGTGTGCCAGAATACTGTGGCTGAGGGTCTTGATGTTCTGGATATGACATTAAACTTCATTTAGTTCTGGGGCTTCATCGCCATTACTATCAGGTCCTCTCTGAGTGGTAGTACCTGTTAGGGTTCCATCTATGGGTTCAATAGAAGAAAAAAAATGAGTTTAAAAAATGTTAAAAATTTAGTTTTAAAAAATGTGGATAACCATTAAGAATGAATGAAAAAATAAAAATCTTCGGCATAAAATAACTCAACAAGGGTTGTCATGCCGTAAACCCCAACCAACCAGCCAACCAACCTCTCAGGGGATTAGGGGCTATATAATTTTTTTGCTTAATATTCGAGTCAATTGTGTAATATCATTCTCACGTAGAGAGCAACATTAAAGAAAAGAGATAAAACAAAGTTAGCATGCAAAAAGGGCACAGGGAATGTTGAGTTCATGCGAGAAAAACTGGATGAATCAACACAAACAGATGCGCGTGATTTATTTTCTAGACATTTCGTTGTACTTATCCAAAGCAAGACTCGCACACGCACACAGATTCTGAGATACACACATATATAGATAGGTATTTACCCAACCCGTTCATCATATACAAAAGGGTCATACAGCGAATGTTTTTTTTATCCTTTTTATAACTTTATGTTTCACACTTGAAATACATTGTGATATCCTTCTACATTTTCGTGAAGATTCTACGTATTAAAGGCGCTTTAAACATTTTTTAATTTAGTCATAATATATATATATATATATATATATATATATATATATATATATATATATATATATATATATAGCATTTCATTTATAGTCAAAATCCTTAATTCATAGAATAAAGAACACCCAGAAAGTGTGTGTGCAATATGAAACGGTCCACAGTTATCTAACATTAATAGTTTTACGTGAAAATTATTCACAAACTAGAAATAGTCAATCTTTCAGATTAGATTTGATATTTTATCATACGACGAAAAAAAGTATGTTTTGTTTACTTAATTTTGATCACGAAACGATTTTTTATATTGATTATTAAGAAAAAAACACAATATAATTTCAAATAACTGTTTAGATTTTTTACGAAAGAATGTGGCAAAGATTCATTTGTACACTGCCCGTAGGGTATTTCTTCTTGCTAGTATATATGCATATACATACATACATACATACATACATACAAATGAATCTTTGCCACATTCTCTCTCTCTCTCTCTCTCTCTCTATATATATATATATATATATATATATATATATATATATATATATATATGGAGATTACGTCTCGATTTGTCCGTAACCGAAACTACGTAACGGCTTACATGACATTACCAACACCCTCATAACATAGAATAAATACACTCAAAATTTGAGCGTGCAACCATCGACGATCCTTATTGTTTTTATAAACAAATTGTAATAAATATATGTCCAGTATTATATATTTATATATAGTTTTTTTTATTTCAGTATATTTTTAAAGTTATCAGAACTAAGTTTCCATTTCAAACCGTTTTATTTTTTTACTCCTTTAATAAATTTGATGATTTTACTTACTTGTGGTACAAACTCTCTGACATTCAATTTTTAACTGCCACCCCCTCAGGCAATATCTTTCAAAAATTAATTCTTTTTTTTGCTAATAATATTAATATTGACAATATAGTTTGGTAAAAGTAAAGAGTGCTCAATATCATTCATAGAGCTTGTATATCTAATTTAGGATGGTGAGGACCATGTTTGGTTTGAAAATTGCATTGGTGAGAAACTCTCAGTTACCAACCGCCGTTGACTTTAGATATTCGCAACCTAACACACACACACACACACACACACACACACACACACACACACATTTATATGAGCGTCCCTCTCTCTCTTTCTCTCTCCCCCTCTCTCTGTATGGATGTGTGTGTATTCTTGAAAAAAACATATGGCAGATAGAATACTTTGGCCTTCAATTGAAACTGCCACTTTATTTATTTTGAATTGGTTTGACATCGTAATATCAAAACTCGATCCAGATGCCGTTGTGTCCCTCGTTCTACCGTTGAACTATATCAGCAATTACCAAACAGGACCTGTGGATATACCACAGTATGATCATTTAATTATTACAACGTTTCATATGTTTACTCAAGACCTATTGCAAAATAGTTCAATATGTAAAAAGTATAAAAATGTTGATTTAACTTTCTCACTCTTATTTCTTTCTTTTTTTCTTTCTTTCATCTTGAACGATTTGGACGGTCTCATTTTTAATCAGTGGGGGTTTCAAGATGATTACAGTTGTACCTTTTTATTATGGACTCTCTCGTCGATTTTCGACGCATGAGGGTTCACACACACAATGAACATCCACACAGGGATTTGTTTATAGTGGTGAAGGCTTGTGTTGGACCATCCACACTTTTTGGCACAGTCGATAGGAAAGAATTGGTGCATCAAGGGTTGCCACAAACCCAATCAACGACCGACCTCAGGAATTTTGAATTCAGAGTTATCCCTCTCCTAGACTGATTACCTACCCAAGGTTGAAGGGCCCAGTCTGCCCTACTATTTAACCCATAGCTGGAGGGAATTTTGTATTCAGAATTATCCCTCTCATAGACTGGTTACCTACCCAAGGCTGAAGGGCCCAGTCTACCCTACTATTTAACCCATAGCTGGAGGGAGAATATATGGATTCATACCTTTCCCAAGGGTATTAGCGCTATGTGAAATGCCAACAGCTTCGTCTAGGAATTGAAATCGAATCGACGAGTCCATTTCCCACGACTCTAACCACTAGCCCACACGCCTCCTTTTTTATAGATAGTTGTTATTAACTAAACTTTTCTAGTATAGCGTATTGGCCTTAGATTAATGACAGTATCTTAAACACAACCTCAAAACTCTTAAAGTTGCCTTCAGAATTCGAGAGTTGGATTGAAATGAAATAAGATCTGCCCGTATTTCCCGAATCTGATTTAAGCATTATATATATTTACCAACCCCTCCGCACGAGCAGCATGCGACAAAAGGTCAATTTCTTAAGAGTTGCTTTAACAGGTTTGAATTCAGAGTTTTCCTTCTCCTAGACTGGTTACATAGCCACGGTTAAAGAGCCCAATCTGCCTTGCTATTTACCCATAGCTGAAGTGAGAATTGGATTCATACCTTTCCCAAGGGTATTAGCGCTATGTGAAATGCAAACAGCTTCATCCAGGATTTGAACTCGAGTCGACGAGTCTATTTCCTACGACTCTAACCATTAGACCACGCGCCTCCATGATTTAAGCATTATAAGGCTGGAATGTGTCCGTTGAAATACCGCCACCCACAATTCGACCATTCAAACTGGAATATTGTCATTTGCCGATTGTGATGTTTTAAAACTCAAGCCAACGATCAGAACTCGAAAATAATAATCCTATTACTTAAAAAAAAGACCGTATAAAATCGTCCAAGTTGAACTGCAAAAAAATGTAAATCCTGATTAGCTCGTGTTGCTTATCCACTGAATTCTTATTTCTTATGAGTGTCGTCATCTCAGCTAAATAATGGACCATTTCGTTTTTATTATAAAGAAAGAAAGAGAAGAAAAAGGACATGCCACACAGAAAAATATAATAAGAAAGAAAGAAAGAAAGAAGAAAGAAAGAAAGAGAGTAGGGAAAAGATTGAGTGAGGGGGTGAGCGCTGAAGTTCCCATCTGGCCTTTCCTTCAAGCGTTTCGTTAGGGTCCATGTGGTTCAGCCATACACTAGCACTGACGCTGCTACATCATGGAAGAAATTTCGCTTGTTCAGATTTCCATATGATCACATACACACACACCACACACACACACACACACATATATATATATATATATATTATATATAATATATATATATATATATATCAGACCATGATGTATACCCTTTTTGATTACTTCTTTTTATATCATTCCTTCGGTTTTTTTTTCTTTTCATTTTCTTTTTCTTTAGAGTCTCTTTGCTTCACTTTCTTTTCTTTTACTCTCACCCTTTTCTTTTTAATTTTCTTTCTTTCTTTCTTTCTTTGTGTACGTATATATCTGTGAACGCATGCGTATATACCTTATACTGCACATGACTTTCTTTCTTTTTACTTATATTTTACCATATAAAGTTTCCACCATCTTAGCATGACATATTAAGCAAGATTGTTTAATGACCCATTGAATGTTGATGAACTTCATTCATGTTTCCTATTCGTACCAGTTAAAAAGGAAGTTCTTTTTTCTCGTGCATAAACGTTACTCTTCAATTCCATCGAATATCAACTAATGTAGATTCTTATTATAAAAAAAAGAAAACATAACATTTAATAATTTATCGAATAAAGAACGAGACAAAAGGAAGAAATATATTTCCCTGCCATTCATTATTTTAGAAGAAAAACGGAAATATGACATAACGATAGCTATATGGGTTTTAACAGGGGCACTGAGTTTCTTATTCCTAAACAGTGCGCTTTGATGAGCAGCAAGTAAAGACAACTTTTATTGAGAATAAGATTGTTCTTTTGTCGCTTTTTATAAAGTGTCTGCAGTAAGAAAGTGTTTTTTCTCGAAAAGTAAAACATGAATGAAAAGAAAATCTTCAGTTAAGCAAAATGGGAAAGGAAAATATATAAAATTGGAAGAAAAGAAAAAAGAAAAGAAAACAAGAAAGAAGCGAAGAAAAAAGGAAGGAAAGAAATAAAAAAAATAAAAAAATAGAAACGAGAAAAGAAAGATAGAAAAATAGAAAGAAAGAAAAAAGGAAAGAAAATGAAAAAGATAGAAAGTTTAAACGTTGAAAAAGAATGAAATATAAAATGAATGAAAGACAAATAAAAAACTTTAATGAAAATGAAAGGAAGAATACTTCAATAAAAACAAAATAAAGAATAAAGTAAAGAAAGAAGAAAATTCAAAGGGAATGAACAGCAAAAAGAAAAAAGAAAAAGAGAAAAAAAGAAAGAAAATCATAAAAAATCATTATCAAAAGAAAACAAAGATAAATAGAAGAGAAAGAAAGAAATGAAAAAGAGATGCACGTTGATGAAAGAAGGAAAGAAGGAATGAAAGAAGGAAAAACGATAAGAAAATGAGAAGAGAAAAGAAAGAACGACAGAAAATAAGAAAAAAGGAAGGAAATAAAGAAAAGAAAGAAGGAGAGAAATAAGAAAGAGAGATAGAAAAAATATAAAATGAAGGGTTTTTTTTTGTAAATGATCATGATTCTTCTTGTGATACATGTCGGAATGATAGGCGTACAAAAACAAGGATGTCATTATTTGAATAAGATCTTCAAAGTTTTTCGACAAACTATTAAATATTGGGTCATTACTAGGCTCGGATACACAGGAAAACCCTCTGGAAGGCCGGAGGATACATATCACAATAAAGATGAGGACAACAGTCCGAAACATAAAGATTATTCACACCAAGTCTCATCTAAAAAATACAGACAGATAAAGATATTCATTTAATTTTTTAGAAACTGAAAGTTCTTTTATAAATATATAAACTTCAAAGACTTATTCATGAAATTGTTCTTAAATTGAAAATGTTATTCTATTTTCGAACGTCGTCGTAGAGCGATGAAAATAAAATTGCGCCTTTATAATATTCTATAATGTAACGACATTTACCTTGGTTATTTCCTATAACTCCAACCTAAAAAAGGGGAACCACTCTGAATGAATTTGATCTGTTAATTAATCTACCCATTATTTTCCCATTAAACTAACCCTAACCTGAAACCCTAACCCTAACCCTAACTCTAACGCCGTCTTCTTTTTCCTAGTAGATCAATAAATAAATAGATAATTTATCAGTCAATCAGAGTGGTTCTCCTTTTTTAGGTTGGAGTTATAGGAAATAATCCTAAACCTTTTCTTATTTTCTCATACCACAGCCGATAATTTTGCACTGGATTCCTTGAAAGATTTCAATCGAGAAAAGTTTCTTTAATTTTAGTACAGGATTATATTTTTCAATTCCATCTCCGCTTAGACAGACAAACAGACAGACAAACAGACAGATAGGCATACAGAAACATTAGAAATATATATATCAACATTAGTCTTCTTAAAACTACAACCGTTACCATCTTGCAACACCCTATGGTTAAATATGAGACCGTCCAAATCGTCCAAGATGAAATGCGAAACTGTAAATACTGATTATCAGATGTTGCTTATCCGGCACATTTTTATTTCTTATGAGTGTTGTTATCTCACCTAAATAATGGATCATTCCGTTTTTATTATAAAGAAAAAGGAAGAAAAAGTACGTGCTACATGGAAAAATATAATAAGAAAGAAAGAAAGAAAGAAAGAAAGAAAGAAAGAAGGAGAGTAGGGGAAAGATAGAGAGATAGGGTGAGCGCGCTAAACCGACAATACTAATCTCTTTCAATTGAATATAATTAAAAGATAAAAGAAAGAAAGAAAGAAAGAAAGAAAGAAAGAAAGAAAGAATGTGAGACAATTAAATAACATAATTATGTATTTTGCATATTGAACTATTAAGCAATAGGTCTGAAGTAAACATATCATACGTTGTAATAATAGCAGGACCTGCGGATATAACATAGTATGATAATTTATACAGTATTATATCCGCAGGCCCTGCTATTATAGTACATTCCTTGTAGAATTCTAATCTAGAAAAATTTTGATTGATCTTGGTACAGGACTTTGTTTAATTGCTTATCGGGACAAACAGACAGACAGAGGCACCACGAATATAAAATAAAATCCCAAACACCAAGCACTAAAATGCTCTCTTGCTATAAAAAGTTTGAATTCTCTCAAATTTGGTCAAAGACACTTGGATAGACTTAGACAAAGTAAACTGCATGTTCTTCTCGGACGACACATTCGTCACTACCGATGTCACTAGAGTCATCATTTTGTATGACTTATCCAGGTGGATTTACAAACCAAACATCAACAGTAGCTCCTCGGCGGGGAAAACTATGGCTCTTCATACAAATACACACGCATACATACAGACGTCGTAATATATATATATATATATATATATATATATATATATATATATATATATGATAGTACGCAAACAGTTTTTCAATTATCAACTAATTTAATTTTTCAAATAGCTATGACTTCAATTAAGCACATATTCTCCCCCCCCGAAAAAAAAAAATATATCTATAAGATTTTTGGATGTTTGTTTATTTTAGAAGCATTGTTGAATAAAGTATATATTATTATTATAATTTTGCTTGAAGGCAATTACAATGCGTATCTCGCATAAAATTCGATATTATAGAGATAACAATGACAAATATATATATACATACATACATATATATATATATATATATATATATTATATATATATATATATATATATATATAAGAAAGATAGAAGTAAATCTGTGGGTGTATAAGTATTGAAATATGAAAAAAAAAACAACAAATATTCAGAGGATGTATTTATTTACAAAAGAATATATACACGTTTGAACAGTTTGGCACCCCCCACACAACATACACATATATATAATATATATATATATAATATATATATGTAGATATATATATATATAGAATTGATGTCAACGTTTCTTTTCAAAAAAAGCCATTTTCTATTGAAATGAAACTAAAATCTGACAAAGTTGAACAAAAAATGGGATAAAACAAACAGGAATATTTCTTTTATGTTGTTTATTTTTCTCAACTTGTTTCGACCTTTCGAGGTCATTGTCAGGAGAAAAGTTCTCGGTGAAGAAATTGTTTTTAAAAAAATTAAAGAATTAAAATAATTTTTTAAGTGTTTGACAGGCCACTATAATCCGGGCAGAGAAGTGCATTAGAAGTGGCCAGTCCATCTCTTCAGTGAAAAAACTTCTTATATATATATATATATATAATATATATATATATATATATATATATATATATAGAGAGAGAGAGAGAGAGAGAAGAGAGAGAGAGAGACTAAGCTTCCTCCCACTGAAGCAACCAGCAGTAGTATATATATTTATTTTTTTGGGGGGGGGATATGTGCTTAATTGAAGTCGTACCTAATTTTGAAATTGATTATTAATTTTGAAATTAATTAATTATTAGTTAAATTGCTGTTCCAGTTTGGAGATGTGTCGATGGCCGAGTGGTTAAGAACTCTGACTGATAATAAATCGGTAGGGTTTTGACCCTGGGAGGTGGTAGCCTGCTAGCTACACAGAGGAGACGTGATAAATCGAAACAAAGTGTCTCTGGATAACCAATATATATATATATATATTATATTATGTGTGTGTGTGTGTGTGTAACAAATACATATAATATTTGCCTAAAAATCATAATTTTGAATAATTTCTCTTGACTATATACATATATGTTCTATATTTGAATTCATTTGTTATTTTTTTTTAAAATATTTGAATACTCTCCTTACGTCACCACATTTTCAAGAAATATTAAAAAGCTGTTAATAATAAACAAATATATTTGTAAAATTTTGGTTTTATTTCCCTTGAAAATAAGATTTTTCGAAGGAACTTCATAACATCGGTGCTTAATATTGCTCTGAGCTTGGTTAATATATCCAATATATGTAAAAGACGCAACACTCGAACGTAAGCAGAATAATTTATTCATTCATAAATGAATACATAATCGGAATATTTTATTTTTAACATTTTTATTTACGCACAAACGCACACGCACACACACACACAAACATACACACACGCACACGCACCCCATATATATATACATATATGTGTGTGTGTGTGTGTGTATGTGTATGTGTATGTGAATATTATCGCCTCAAATAAGTACCCTTCTACCAAATATCTATTACAGTCAAGTCACACTGAATGCATTGGTTCACGTTAGATCATTGAAGTTAAGCAGTGATGAGTCTATTTA
>CM042162.1:82860901-82910901 GCA_023376005.1 Doryteuthis pealeii
AAAGAAACGAACGCGCATAAGGCATTGCCGAGTCAGCTTGTCTGGTCGGCCATTCCTACGGTGTAGAGAGTTCGATTCTCACTGGGTGCAGTACACTAACATAAGCTTAAATACGTACAGAAAAGCAAAAAGGTAAAAATGAATAATAGAGTTAGAGGGGGTGGGGAGATAATGCATGCATTTACCAATCCCTCCATCACAAACGGGATGTGACATAAGGTCTATTTTGAAGCTGATTTTCACAGGTTTGAATTCTGAGTTTTCCTTCTCCAAGGCCGGTTGCCATACCCAGATCAAAATACACTCATAAATGGAGGGAGAATGGTTGGACACGTACCTTTCCCAAGAGTATCAGTGCTATGTAAAATGCTATCAGCCTCGTCCATAATGTGAACTCCTGTCACCGTGTCAATTCCCTACGACCATAACCATTACACATCAGGTGCCTCCACGAGATGTAGAGGCTGGTTGCATTTAATATAACACTAATAGGAAAGGTATGTATCCAACTATTCTCTATCCAGCTATGGGTAAACAGTAGCGTGTACTGGGATCTTTAACCTTGGTTAGGCAACTAGTCTAGGAGAAGGAAAACTTTGAATTCAAAATTGTTAAACCCCCGCTTAAGAAACTGACCTTGTGCCATATCCTGCTCGTGTGAAGGACTTGATGAATATATATGAGATGTGGTAGAACCCTTCCCCCCTCCTACTACCTGTTGTAGTATCTATTTACCCAACCCATCCGCTACAGACAGGATGTGACATAAGGTCTATATTTATGCGTAATACAGCAAGTTTAAATTCAGAGTTTTCATTCTCCTTGATTGGTTACCGCGCCAAAGCTAAAAAAAACGCAATCGGGATTACTATTTTATAGTTGGGTGGGAAAGATATGAATTCATGACTTTCCCCAGGGCACTAGGGCAATGTAAAACACAAACAACCTCGTTCACGGTTCGAACTCAATGATACCTGATATAACATTAACGCCTCCATATAGTAGTAGTAGTACTAGTAGTAGTAGTAGTAATAGTAGTAGTAGTAATAAAATCATTTTGATATTTACTTTCTTACAGTAGTCGCCATTGCTTAAGTAGTCACTCATTGAACAGACCCATTGCTGCTTAACTTCACTAACCAGCGGGAATTGGTTCTTTCAACGTGATGAGACTGTAAGCAGCAGCAGTAGTAGTAGTATTTGAAGAAGAAGAAGAAGAAGAAGAAGAAGAAGAAGAAGAAGAAGAATGAGGATATGATGAGGGAGAAGATGATGAAAAAGAAAATAGTCGATGATGATGAAGAAAAGAAGAAGAAGAAGAAGAAGAAGAAGAAGAAGAAGAGAATGAGGATATGATGAGGGAGAAGATGATGAAAAAGAAAAATTAGTCGATGATGAAGAAGAAGACGATATGATGGTGAAGAAGAAGAAGAAGAAGAAGAAGAAGAAGAAGAAGAAGAAGAAGAAGAAGAAGAAGAAGAAGAAATCGTATATATAAATTGTAAAGTTGTAGTTATTCAAATGTTAACGTGTATATCTCTCGAGTATTCTTCATTAATTTCTGGGTCAAATGTCAAACTTATCTCAGTCGCCATTGTCAGCCATTAAAAAGGGAATATCTCCCAAAAGAATAAAAGAAAAACGAGGTTACATTTATTTAGATCCAACCGATATTCATTATTCACCGCTGAATGACACTAAAAACTAAATGACAGTCAGAAGATTCTGTCTTGTTTTATTTCAGATGTTCTACCTTGAAAAAAAGCATTACAATTATTTGTCTGATTTGTGGTTTTGGTTTGTTTGGTTTGTTTTGTTTTACGGCATATCAACCTCAGTGGGTCATTTAATGCCGATAAAGTTTTGAAATAAATCAATTCTTAATGGATAATACAATTTTTTATAAATACATTTTTCTATTTAACCCATAGATGGGACCCTAACAGGTACTACCACTCCGGGTCAGAGTGGACCAGGGAGCAATGGTGATGAAGGGGTGCTCCACATTCCCCAAACCTCCAGAACTGGAACCTCACCATCAGATAGAGTTTAACGTCATTCCCAGGACATGTAGACCCGCAGTCACCGCCTTCTAGCACCCATATGATAAAAAATGGGTTGGGGCTTGCCATGAGGGCAATTGGGTTGGGAAAATCATATAGGTGCTAGGGCTTGACGTGACCAGCCGATTGATCGGAGGGGGCCTTTCCGACCGCCCGTCTAGCCCAAGATAGAGCCAAAGAGGAGTATTGCATGTCATGAACTGCTCATCCACCTGGGCTCTATCCTTAAGCATCACGGGTCGGCACCCACGGCCAACAGGTGGCCCCATTGGGGGGAGTCTTACCCCTCTGCAGAGGTGCAGTCGGTGCATTCTAACGCCCCAGCCGACAGGGCGGCTGATTTTTGGTTGGTAGGTTGTTTTGATTTTACTGCATCTCAACCCTTGTTGGGTTATTTCATGCCGAAGAAGGTTTATGTAATTCATTTTTGAAGGATATTCATATCTTTTAATCGCATGTTTTTTTCCTATTTAACTCATAGATGAGACCTTAACAAGTACTGCCACTCAGGGTCAGGGTGAACTGGGAAGTTTGTGTGAGGAAGGGGTACTCCACACATCTCAGAGTTTCAGAATTTGAATCTATTAAAGATCTTAGCCTCAAGGTTGAGTGGATGTAGCTTTGATTCCTACCCACTCAACTAATGAGCGGACTTGTTGGTTGAGCTTAGAGTAGTCTGACTGTATACTCTACAGTCGTTAAGATCTCAAAAGAAAATGTTTGGTACATAATTTTATAAACAGCTGATGTATGTACCTGTAGTTAGAATATTTGAATTAGGGTCTGTTAAATTAAGAATAACGGTGTCCAATGGAAAGTTACCGGACAGTTATTGGTGATTAGTTAGTTTCGCGTCGAATCAACATGGGCTGGGTTGTGAAATAAAAGCTGTATCAGAAAATGAGCAAGTCTTGTTAATTGATTATTAAAAACAAGAAATGACCAACCCAACACGAAGAAGAATCAACAAGAAGTAAAAGCAGCCCTTAAGAGAAAGTCCACTGGATCAGCCCTACCATAGAACATGGCGGCTAGCCGAGTTAGAAACAGCAAGCAGAAGTTAACTAGTAAAATCATCGTCTCTTCTATCAGTCTCTCTCTCTCTCTCTCTCTCTCTCTCTCTCTCTCTCTCACTCACTCTCTCTCCGTTTATATACCGAGTATGTTAGTGAGTATACAACAGGGGTTCTGTGTATGAAACTACATCGCATCTGATAGTGTAGTTCTTGAGATGTAGGGAGTGGGGAGTACAAAAACTTCATAGCAATTACTCCCAGATCCACTCTGACCGAGAGTGGTAGTTCCTGTTAGTTTTCCACCTATGTATCAAACATATTTGTTTAAAAATTATTTCTACTAATACGAATACTTAAAACTATATAACTGTATGTAAATTATCTGTATAAGAATCTATTTTACTTGAATCTCTAAATGTTTACAAAAGGATCATAATTAGATCCTTGAAATAATATAACAATAATAATACTCGTGTTCCTTAAAAGTACGACCGTTATCATTTTGTAACAACCCCTGCTTAAAAATGAGACCATCCAAATCGTGATGAACTGCAAACATGTAAAATCCTGATTATCTGGTGTTGCGTATCCACCGAATTCTTATTTCTCGTCAGTTTCGTTACCTCAGCTAAATAAATTCTGTTTTATTATAAAGAAAGAAAGGAAGAAAAAGGACATGCTACACAGAAAATATATCATCAGAAAGAAAGAAAGAAAGAGAGGGAGAGAGAGAGGGGTAGGAGAAAAATGGAAAGAGGGGAGGGCGCGTGGAAGCAATAACGCTAATCTGTTTCAATCGAACATAATGAAAAAATAAAAGGAAGGTAAGAAAGAAGAGAGAGAAAGAGAGATAGAGATAGAGATATAGATAGATAGATAGATAGAGAGAGAGAGAGAGAGAGAGAGAGAGAGAGAGAGATTAAGATTATCATACTTTTTATTTATTGAACTATTTGGCAATAGCTCTTAAGTGAACATATCAGATGTAATAATTAAATTATCATACTCTAGTATATCCACACGTCCTGCTAGTATAATAATAATAGTAATTATTATAGGTGATATACCCTATAGACTAATGGAATGCGCCGACTGTTACTATAAGTAACAGGGACAATTATGGCTTTAGAGTAAGCCAATGCGAGTCAGCTCATAACTCTATTGTCGGACGTAATTCCCACTTTTCTGTACTGTAATTGTCTACTCTTTTGTTAATACATTTTCCTACATTTATTACTCGTCGTTTTGTTCTTATTTGACCCCTTAAAACCCCACAACAATAATTATTATTGTTTGTAATGCCTTCAATGCTTACTATCTTCTCACACCAATCTAAAAAAATGCTAATCCGTGAAAAGAACTACACCTTCATCGCCATTATTCTCAGGTCTACTATTTAGTAGTACCTGTTTGGGTCACATCTATGGGTTAATAGATCAAAAATAGTTTTAAAAATGTGTTCAAAAATGATTTTTCTTATTGTATACTCAACAAAAATGAATAGAATAACGGCTTTGACATAGAATAACCCAACAAGGGTTGACATGCCGTAAAATCCAACCATCCAACCAGATTGAGGAGGAATATAAAAAAAAGTGATTGTCATAATTAGAAATTCCATAAATTATTTTGAAAGTTTCAGTTAGATCACCTCTAATACTTCTTTCTAGTAGAGGTTGTTAATCCTAATTTCTCCAATCTATATCTGAGAACTGTAATCTTTTACTCTTTTAATTAGTTTTGTCACTCTTCATTGTATGCCCTCTGACGTCTATATTACAATGATACAGGAACTTAGGCTTGAGTATAATTTGTAAACATAATATTCAGGAAATATATTTTAAAAAGAGAACAAAATTAATGAAAGCCTTATTCAAAAGAAAGAAAGAAAGAAAGAAAGAAAGAAAGAAGAAGAAGAAGAAGAAGAAGAAGAAGAAGAAGAAGAAGAAGAAGAAGGAAGAAGAAGAAGAAATTGGCAGAAAAGAGCGACAGATTTACAATAAATAAATAAATAGATAGATAAATGAAAAATAAATAAATAAAAGATACAGATATAAAAAAAAACACGAAAGAATTTCAAGACAGAAAAATAAATGGTCTAAAAAGAAAGAGAACAAAGAAAAGAAGAAAGAAAGAAATTATCTGAAAAATAATGAAATAATTCTTATGAATAAAAGAATGAAGACTTAAAAGAAAGAAGAAAATGAAAGAGAGAATTATAAAGAAAAAACCTAATTCAGAAACGAAAGAAAGAGAAAAAAAAAAAAAGAAGGAAGAAAGAAAAACACTGAAAAAGAAATAAAATATTAGTGAAAATATTTAGGAAATAAACTTTAAGAAGAGAATTAACGGGAAAGAAAGAAAGAAAGAAAGAAAGAAAGATAAAAAGAAAGAAAGAAAAAATGTTGAAGAAAGAAATTATCAGAGAATAATGAAAGATTAATAGTAAATAAATTTCCGTCCACTAAGGACGATGGCGTAGAGTCCAAAATAGAAAATAACATTATTTATCTGCATTGCAGGCCAATTCTTGAGTGACAGTCTTTGGTGCACTAAATGCGAACAATATGTGATGCTTTCTGGAGCTGCTGGCTTTTCTCTCTCTTTCTGGCTCTCTTTTCTGCCGAGGCTACTCTCCTCTCTGCCTCACCCCTCTCCGTGCCTTGTTTAACGTTGAGGCGCCAGGCCGCTCTATCTTTTTCATCTACCTCCCACGTGTTTGTGTCAATATGCTATATTCTTATAGATCTCCTGCAGATATCTTTAAATCGTTGGTGTTGTCTACCAACCAATCGGGAGCCTTTTGCTAATTCACCATACAAAAGATCTTTTGGGATGCGTCCATTTTCCATTCTCCTGATATTTCCAAGCCAACGAAGGCACCTCTCATAGAAAATGGAGAACAGGCTGTTCATGTCGGCGAAATCCAGCACGACTGTGGTGGGCACTTCCTCCTGCCAACGAATGTGTAGAATACGTCGTAGACATCGGAGATGGAAATTATTGACTTTCCTTTCGTGGCATGTATATGTCGTTCACGCTTCACTACTGAAGAGGAGCATACTGAGGACACATGCATAGTAGACACACATCTTTTTGTGCCATGACGTTGGTCTTACTTTTACTTATGGAAAGTCCGAACTCCTTACAAGGCTGCGTGGTCAGCAAATAGCATTTCACGAATTAGGAACTTCTTGACTTTACTCTTGGCACGAACACGAGCTATATTGAATAACTTTCCGTCTTGTGTGAATGTAAATTCCTTCACTGCAGTCCCTGAAGGACATATTGGAGAAGCATAGAGAAAAACGATTCTGAACAGTGTAGGCACAAGGACACAGCCCTGCTTTACTCAGCTGTTGACTGGAAATACCTCAGATGTTGTACCATTAAAACAGACTGGGCTGTGCGTATCTGCATGGAAGGAAGTGATGATTTCTAATAGTCTGGGTGGGCAGCCAATTTTTGCAGCAGTCTAAAGAGACCACTTCAGCTGACCATGTCAGACGCCTTCGTTAAATCAATAAATGCAATATAAAGTGGCATCTGCTGTTCCTGACACTTTCCTGCAGCTGGCGTAGGGAGAATATCATGTCCTCAGTTGACAGGTTAGAACGGAAACCTCACTGGGACTCCATGTCGATGCGAGAGGCAAGAGTCTATAGCCGAGTTAGTGAAACGCGAGCAAAAACTTTTCCAATGATGCTAAGGATGGACATACCTCGATAATTATTGCAGTCACTCCAATCTCCTTTATTCTTGTATAGAGTGACAATGATAGAGTCCTGCATGTCCCTTGGGATGTGTCCCTTTTCACAGCAGCTACAAAGTAGATTATGTAATGGGTGAAGCAACTCTGCTTTCCCGCTCTTTAATACTTCTGATGGTATGCCATCCGGTTGCCTTCCTATTTGCGAGGCGGTCGATGGCTTTACTGAGTTCTTCCACGGTTGCTGATGTGTCTAGCCCTTGCAACGGGATGTCCGATGAAACCTCCATCGACACCAAGTGGTCTCACCTCAGGGATGCCGTGTATAACTCGGCCATCACTGCCTATGGAAAAAAGGAAAAGAAAAACACTGACTGGTTCGACGCCCACTGCTCGACAATACTTACTGGCTAAATCTGTGTTGTGGCATAGAGATAGCTGTCAACATGGGAGATGCAAGAGACCTGTACGAGGGCATAAAAAAGCAACCGGCTCACCCATCATAAAAACTGCACCACTCAAGACTAAGATGGGAGAAGTCATCACTGACCAAAGGAAGCAGCTACAACGTTGGGTTGAGCACTACCTACAGTTATTCAAAACCCAAAACGTTGTGACGGACAATATATATATATATATATATATATATATATAATATACCGTATTTTCGAACATAAACACATTAAATTAGGAGACCACAATAATTATCTTTTTCAACATATATCAGAAAGACAACACAACTTCGACTTAAACAATGCCCCCTTGCTTGCATACATCTACAATAAAAGATTAAGGCAAATCTTCGAAGTGAACGTGATTAATAACATACATTCATATATATATATATATATATATATATATATATATATATATATATATATATATGTATTTTTATAATTTGCTTGAAGCATTGTGTATATATTGGTTAGGAGCTTGATTTAGAAGGCTATCAGAATGCAGTTTGGAATAAATAAAAATAATAATAATACGGTAACAATGGTGTTGTGTGTTGATCTGTATTATAAAAATACAGGTCAACACACAACACCATTGTTACCGTATTATTATTTTTTATTTATTCCAAACTGCATTGTGATAGCCTTCTAAATCAAGCTCCTAACCAATATATATATAATATATATATAAAAGTATCATGTTATACCGATCTCTACAAGCAATTTAACGCTAATTTCGTCCCTCATACACTTGTTCCCGGGCCAAGGAAAGCTTAACTTCAATAATCTATATCCCTACTATCACTACTTCAATCACCTCCCATTCACACCATTCATTCACGTAATCATCCGTTCATTCGTTACACGCTCATTCATTCGTGCGCTAATCTATTCCCTTTGTTGTGTTTTTGCTGATTTATTTTCTTTGTTTTTCGTTTTTGTTTTATTCTTTCATTCGTTCGTGTTGTTGTCAGCCTGCAAGTGGCTCCATTTCCCTGCCGTCACGAAGCGTTTTTTCCCAATGTCGCCATCGCTGTAGTTCATCGTCAGCCAGTCGCATTGTTCATTTGGCAAACGTCTTTTATATAGAGTCGCCGTCCCCGGCGTGTATCTCTTTTTAAATGCAACCATAACCGTTTCTCTTCCTCCTCCACTTCTTACTAAAACTCTTTCTTCTCCTTTTCTCTTTATTAATCAGTTCTAAGCGTTTTCATTTTTTCTTTTCTTCTTTTCGATGCCATAAAACACACAGACTGGCTCGAAACCGGTTGAATCTGCTCATCTTATAAAACGTGCTGGCTTTAAGCGACTGCGACGGAACATTTACTAAGGGGAGATTGCCAAATTCTTTTTCAGAATAAAGCGATCAAGTGGACCCAGTTATACAGTCATAGTTTGCATACGAATAATATAATTTGTGTGTTTCGTCCTTTGGACTTCATTCAAATAGTTTAATCCTATAAATCGTCTTTAAACTTATTGAATTAGGCTTTTATCTTTTTAGTATTCCAGACGCTTTATACATCTGACGTCAGTTGATTGATTGATCGATTGATTTTAACGGCGATTCAACGTGTCTAGGCTTATTCTATGCCAAAAGATTAAGATATCACTTTTATATTTACATTTGTGTGGTTTTGATTTAAGATTGATTCATTGATTTTAACGGCATGTCAACCCGTCCAGGATTATTTTATGCCTAGAGATTAGGGAATCACTATCATATTTACATTTGTGTAGTTGTTAACTAAGATTGATTGATCTTAATGGCATGTTAAACCGTCTAGGGTTATTTTATGTTCAGAGGTTAAGGATCCCTTTTCATATTTATATTTGGGTAGTTTTGACTAAAGATTGATTGACTGGTTGATTTTAACGGCACTTCAACGTGTCTAGGGTTATTTTATGCATAGAGGTTTGAGAATCGCGTTCATCATATATTCATATTTACATTTTTGTGTAGTTGTTTCTTAAGAGTTTTGTTTTTAGATGATTCGATCGAATATGAATAATTTTTGAAGAGATATATTTGACCCATTGATGGGACTCTCTCACGTCTCTACTTTTCTGTTGTAATTGTCACGAGATAAGAACGAGGAATGAAACTGGCGAATCGAGCTGAAACTATGACAAGAACTTTTACTTCTCACAAAAAACTCTTGGAGAAAGGCATGAACTGCGCTTTTCCTGTTTGGGTAAACAGCTGTTAATGCGCTTTAACTCGGTTGAATGAATCCATCTTGGGTGTTTGATAAGAGATCAAATCGGAGATCGTTCTCTGCAGTTGTTGGGAGCGCGCCTGGTGTAATGGTTAGAACCATTGGAAATGATCTCATCGAACAGAGTTCAAATCCTGGACGAAGCTACAGTTCACATAGCGCCAATACCATTGGGAAAGGTATGAATCCAGCTACTCTTCTACCAGCTATGGATAAATATTAGGACAGACTGGGCTCTTTAACCTTGGTTAGGCTACCAATCCAGGAGAAGGAAAACCTGTTAAACTCTGCTTGGGGTGGTCACTACTAGAATAGGCTAGTTAGTGATCTATTTTCACTAATTTTTAATAACATTTTTTTTATTTGTATAGTCATTCTTTAGATTGAGACGTATATTCATATTACTCTTGTATCTGAGATGTATACCCGTATACCCGTATACCCATAATTTATACCGTTGGGCGTATACCCATCTTGTATATTGTAAGTAAGTAAAATTAAAGTCGTCGGAGTGGCCTAAAGTCGGTATCAGCCAATCAGCGAGGGAGTCTATCCCCTTTTCACTAGCGTTAGACCAAGGAGATTGTTTTTGCATCTTACTTTACCGCACAGATCTATGTGCTACTCATACGCTTAGTTTGTGAGGGCCGGTATCGAACTAGGACCCTTGTGGTTTCTTGCCGAACGCTCTACCGATATTGTAAATTATACTTATCTTCTTCGATAGATCTGAGTAGTTGATGTTTCTGAATCTGCTCTGGGTAAGTTTTTTTCTTCCGTTATCATTCTGAATCTGGGAAGTCTTCCGTGTCTTGGTTCGTTGTTTCATTCTTAGTAAGAACACAAGACTTTATTTTGTTTTTCTTAGAGCTCATATTTAATTTTACATTATAAATTCCAGATGAAGACACTCATATGAAAAATTTGGACAAGAGCCACAATCTTGCAATCCATCTCGCCCGGTCACTCAGCTAAATCTAATTTCCTAAACTAACTTTCTCGCGTTGGCTAATCCAGTGAGTGAAAAGGTCAACACAGGGTTAAATGATGTCCATCAAATTTCCTGTGTTTTCCCTCAAAACCATTAGTTTGATTTAAGCTACACTATCGTGCATTATTGATAGGGTACCCATCATTTATGAAACACGAAGCTCAGTGAGATCTGCTGGAGTAGCGATCAACATCATAATCATTGGGTCACGTTGATAGAATTGATATTCATGACTCTCTCTCTCTCTCTCTCTCTCTCTCTCTCTCACACACACACTCACACACTCTCTCTTTCTCTTTCTCTCTCTCTCTCTCTCTCTCTCTCTCTTTCACACACACACACACACAGACACATACACTCTTTCTTTCTCTCTCTTTTTCTCTCATTCTTGCACACTCTGACTCTTTCTCTCTCTCTCTCTCAAACAAACACGCATACTCTCTCTCTCTCTCACTCACACACTCTCTCTTTCTCTTTTTCTTTCTCTCTCTCTCTCTCTCTCTCTCTCTCTCTCTCTCACACACACACACACACACACACACATACACTCTCTCTTTCTCTGTCTTTCTCTCTGTTTCTCGCACACTCTGACTCTTTCTCTCTCTCTCAAACAAACATGCATACTCTCTCTCTCTCTCTCTCTCTCTCTCTCTCTCTCTCTCTCTCTAAACCGTCCCTATCGGTCAACGTCCTTAAGAAGTACCCCGCGCAGCATCCCGAATCCGCCCAGAGCTGATTCTTAAAGGTTTTTACTGGTCAGCCTGCACTGGTGTGTCCATATGTAGATGTCCACAGGAGAACGTCACATGATTTCTTCCTTGCTTCTCCAATAGTCTGACCTGACTTGTTTGTCTTACTCGGATGGTCTTCTTTAATAGGATCCAAGATTTCTTTTGTTGCGCTACTTCCAAGATTTGTTCAGAGCAGCTCACAACATCTTTGTGTAGCTCCTATCTATCTTTTTCTCTAAGCACGTTAGCATCCAACCGGTGAATAGTTGGATTCATACCCTTCCCAAGTGTATTAGCGCCATGTGAAATGCAAACAACCTCCTCCAGGATTTGAACTCGTCTCCCCGTGTCCATTTCCTACGACGGTAACCATTACATCATGTGCTTTAAACTTTGCATATAACTACATTGTTTACACTTTAACAAAGTTGAACCTACTTTCATTACTTTTATTTAAAGTCGACTTTAGTATCGCACTATTTTAACTTTTATTCAATATATAAGATATCTAGCCACTGCTTCACGGATGAATATCTTGTTTCAATGCCAAACAGTTCAGTTAAAGATATGAATTGCTAGACAGCCTACACAGGTCGTTTATTTATAGTCGTGAATGTCTGTGCAAAGTCAGCCACAATTCTTTTGGATTAGCTGATAACAAACAGGAGATGAATCGGGCACGAGTATGTCACAGATTCTCGAAAAACACTCTCCTGGTTTTGAATTTAGAGATTTTCTTTCTCCTAGAGCGGTTGCCTTATCAAGGTTAAAGCGCCCTGTTTATCCTACTGGGAAGGTAAAAATATAGAAGTGAAGGATTTGCAACTTTTCTTTAGTAGTTAAACTGACGAGTTAATAAATGATTTTGCCCGGCAAAAATATAAAAATTGTATCACATTCTCATTCCCAAAATGAGTAGCGCCAGTTTCTAACACTGTTGAATGTGTAGACTAAATCACGCGGCACCCCGTCCCTGCCGGCTGGAGCTTTAGAATACACCGACTGCACCTCTGCAGATGTGTAAGACCCCCAATGGAGCCACATATTGGCCGTCGGTGGCGACCGGTGATGCCTGAGAATCCATGACATGTAACATTCCATTTTGTTCCTTACTTAGGCTAGACGGTCGGTTGGAGAGAGAGAGCCCTTCTGATCAATCAGTTACTCACGTCCTATATGATTGTTCCAACCCCATAATTCTAATGACAAACCTCCAACGTTTTTTAAAATCATATATGGGCTAGAAAGCGGTGGTTGAGGGTTTTCGTGTCCTGGGTATGATGTTAAAATCTATCTGATAATGAAGTTCCAATTCTGGAGCTCTGGGGAATGTGGAGTACTCCCTCATCACCATTGCTCCCTGGTCCACTCTTACCCGGAGTGGTAGTACCTATTAGGGTCCATTCCTGTATTAAATAGAACAAAATATGTTCTAAAAATATGTTTAGAAATTGAGTACATATCAAGAATGAATTAAAAAATGTCTTCGGCATAAAATGAAGCAATGGGTTGACATGCCATTTTAAACAACCAGCCAACCAATTTCCGAATGGAGAGATGATGGGTTCACGTTGCTTAACGTTACGGTTCTTACTTCTTATGGAGTGAATGATGTGTGGATAATAAACATATTCAATATACTTATCTCTTCACCGGTACTACATCGGAGATGGTGGAATCCTTGTTGCTGGGCTGCTGTTTAGTTGACTGGCAATTTTATGATGTTATGGAGTCTGGACACCAATTTGGAGCTGAGAGTTATCTTGTCTTGTGCCATTTGGATTTTTCTTTTCTCACAACGGTTATTTGCTAGATGATTTATCAATTCCATCAAACACAGTGTCCAATCACAAGTGATCAACTAAAAAGTTGCATCTGCAAACCAACCAAATATCGATCCACCAAGTTAAGGATCAGCCACTTTTGGTCTGATTTTAATAAAACCTTCGGAAAATTTTAGGATAATCCATGAATAAATTTTTTAAGATAATGCCAAAGGAAACACAAATAAATTCGCCCAGGAATCAAACACGGCTTAATCCATTTCCTACGATGATAACCGTTGCGCCATGTGCGTCCCCTTATTGTTATTATATTCTAATTTAAAATCCACATTAAATTTCTACCTTTAACACGATTTTATGTGTATCTCAAAAAAAAAAATTCTCAGTTACATTCACATTGGAGGCTTTATGAACATGACTCACTAGCTGAACTACCCTCACTTCACTGCGACAATTTCTTTTTTAAATGATTTGTTATCGTGCCATGGAAACAAAAATATCGAAAAACAAAAGCAAAAACAAACAAAAATCAAATAAGAAAACAACAACAATAACAAAAAACAAAACAGAAATCCAATACAATAGATATTATTCCTCACTGTGTCCATACGATTTATTGCCTATGCGATTACAAACTGATATTGAATGATATCGTACGTCCATGTTAAACCTTTGAAGAGATCAAACAATAAATAACTGAATTTGTTCGATAAAATCAGTACATTAATATGTTTGTTCGATCTTATCTCTTTCTTGATAAATGTCCTTAAAGAGTATTGGACCGACGCCACACTACATCAGTGATGGTCCTGTTTTTTTTTTTTCAGAATGGAGTTGCTATCTCCTGTGCGCTGGTTTTGTTTTCCTTATTTTTCATTCTCCTAAGTTTAGTTGCCTACCTATAATCTTAGAGAGCCTTGTTCGTTCGTTGGATTTTACGGCATGTCAACTCTTGTTGGGTTATTTTATGCCTAAGATATTTTATTCTATTCGTGCTTGATGGGTATCTTTAAACTCATTTTTCTAATTAACCCATAGATGGGACCCTAACAGATACTACCAAACTGGGTCAGAGTGGACCTTGGAGTAATGGCGGTTACGGGGTACTCTACACTCCCTAGAGCTCCAAAATTGGAACTTCACCATTAGATGCCATTTAACTTCATACCCAGGACACTAGGTAAGTTCAATAGTACGACTACTGTTAGTCTACTAGGTTGGTTTTGGAATTTAATAACCCATGATGGTTGATATGCCATTAACAAAAAAAAAAAAAACTAAAGCAAATTTATTGAAGAACATAAACTCATAGATTTTCCGTGTATTCAATAAATAATGATAAATGTTTATAAACATTTTTTGATATTAACTTTATCGAACAAGAAAATATTGGGTAATGTATAAAAACGTTCGTTCGTTTAATTTGGGAAAATACAAACAATTTTTTTTATTTGATAATTTTGTATTGATCAGCATGTTTGGTTGTGTAAAATGTTAATTCGATTTATTTAATAAAATAAGAATTCTTAGAAAAATAATTTTAGTCATCAAATTTATTGAAAAATATATTGAATAAATATCGTTTGGTTTAGTAAAATTTAGTCATATTTCAAAATTTTCAATATTCCTTTTATTTATGGATTCTAATGGCATTTCAACCCGCCATGAGCTATTTTATGCCATGAGATAACCAGCAATCGGCTAAATAAGTGGTGAGAGGAGTTGGGCAAGACGATACCACCCACCTAAGTTGAAAGTTGTGTTCTGTGATCCTAACATAAGATGACGGATTTCTTAAAGTTACATAATTCGTTGGTTGCCTACGAATTATGTGCTGTAGTGAAGTAAAATTTAAATGGCTGTATTGTGGATGTAAAGTTACCATTGACCGTTATAGAAGTTATTGACAACAGTTCACATTTCACTGACCTAGCCGCTGATTTCTCATTGGCTAAAGGCAAAGCGTGTGCGTCATTGTAATTAGAATTCGGTGGTTAGTCGAAGGGGCCAGATGTGATGGCCGTCTGTTCCCCAGTAGGCCATCTTCTCACTGCGCGGTTAAACCCTTTTGGGATTTAGTTTTAATAAAGACGTGTGAGAAAATAAACTTGTCTTGTTTCATTATTAAAAACAATGAGAATGAGCAGAAACAAGGAAGCTCGTATCAACCAGAGAAAGAAATCAAACCCAAAAGAAGATGGCAAGTCGTTGAAATAGAACCTCCTAAAAACTCTCCTCTCGCCATTTATATACGCGATGCAAAAGTGGTATGTAACATTAATTCTCCCTCTTTTCGTGGCTGGTGTGCGAGGAGACAAACATTTGCGTGAATGGAGAACAATCAACGAATCAGATACGAAACAGTTTTTTTGTAAATATATATGAGACGTCAGCACTGGAGTTGAGTGAACGTTGCTGATATCAAGTAAAGTGAAACCTACAATTACTTAATGAGCCTTTCGACGATCGGACAAAACAACGAGGACGAAACCCACAAAAAGCGACTCACATTTTCATCCGGCAGATAGTAGTTGCCGGTAGACCAAAGTGTTTAGGCTTGCCAGTGTTCCTGATGAACCCATTCTCTTCCCTTTTTCCACCTAAAATATGTATTTACTTGTAGATTTTGCTGACAATAAAACGGTATTGATTATAATTTGTCATCCAATGTATTTTCTTCACAACGTGTGTTTTCTAGACGAAATGGCCATTTCATCTGATTCTCTTGCGATGATCAAAGAAGCTGCATCAGCAAACCAACCAGATACTGGTGTTTGCCACAAGGCTATATTCTTCGAAGAACGAAGAGACTTATTCCAGGCGTTGTGTCAGTCATGTATTCCCACCTATTTCCACTGTCATAAAGGCTAATGAAGGAATAAAGCAATACAGGTCATAACGCTTAAAAGAAGTTCTGTTTTTGTTTTTCGTCCCTCCCCATCCAACCACAAACAATTACCGACATGGCAACCATTGGTGACTTTCGTACAGCTTTAACCACTAAAAATATTGACCTTGTGCCGCATCTTATTCGTAGCTGATGATAAATGATTACACCAGAATATGTATATATTCACCAACCCCCTGCCAAACTGGATGTGATACTAGGTCAATAATTTTAAAGTGTAAAAAAAATGCGGGGCGTATAGACCCAGCTTGTGGACCACATTTGGCCCGAGGACAGCAGTTTTTAACTTAGTCGTTGTCATCAATTCGAGGGACAACATTAATATGAAATTCATAACCCATATAAAAATTTACTACACGAACAGGATGCAACACAAGGCCAATTTTTACGTGAAGTTTAACGGTTTTAAATTTAGATTTTTTTCTCTCCTAGATAGGTTGCCATACCAAGATTAAAGAGCCCTGTCTTCCCTAATATTTACCCATAGTTGGACCGGGAATATTTGGATGCATACGTTTCCCGAGGGAATTAACGCAATTGGAAATGCAAACAGCTAACTCCAGGAATGAACTCGATTCACCGTATCTATTTTGCACGATGATAATCGTTACACGACGAACTCCTCTTCTGCATTTTCCGATGTATAGTTCTAAGATTGACAATGAACTCATCGTACACAGGAAGATTTATTAATAAACTCAGAATTTATTTCGAGATCAACATAATTGCTTCCAGGAGTGGAATAGCAATAATTATATAGTTTCAAGTAATAATTTCTGTTTAATAATAGGCATCTGTTTGTATATGGTTTCAAATCATCATCATCATCATCATCATCATCATCAAGTCACGTTGGCAACACAGATATCCATGACAACCTCTCGGCAACCATCCTTATCAGTCATCGATCCTCTGTGCAGCATCTAGAATCCGAATAGAGCTGATCTACAATCGAATTTTTAAAAAATGTATATTTATTTTATTTTTAATATTTTTTTAAATGTACATATGAATATACAACGAATGTGGTATCTTAAAATAACCCTAGACGGGTTGACAACAAATTCACGACGGGCGCCTCCTACAGAGGAAGATTTATTAATAAACTCCAAATTTATTTCGAGACCAACATAATTGCTTCGAGGAGTGGTGTGGTCGATTTTTGGATTTTCTTCCTATAAAAATAATCTCTCCTTTCGAAAGACTTGAAATTATACCTCTTGATAGACGATGATACTAATTAGGCTAAAACCGATCATCAAATAACAGAAAAAGAAAAAAGAAATGTTGGGGTAACGAATCGATCATTTTGATAAAGTAAAGCCGGTGATTTCATCGGAATAATATGTAGCCTTCCCGCCCCTTTTTTTTCATTGTTCTATCAGCGAGAAAATTGCTGCTTAACTTCTTGACAAAGGGTATATTTATTTATCAGCAGGGGTATTCGACGTTGCCTGGGATAAATAGAAAAAAGAAAAGATAAAATAAACTATTTTTCTGCATAATCTCCTCCTTTCTTAATACATTTTAAACTGAAATCAATTAGAATAAAGTAAAAATAAATGTAATTTTATTTGTGTTTGTATTTCATTTCCTTAGTCTTTCTAATTCATTATAATATCTAATTAGATTAAAATTTATATAGTTGTACCCGGGTGGTTAATTTTTGCTAGTTTTTATAATAATGATTTTCGTCTTCAAATTTATTGAACTACGTATTGAATAAATTTCGTTCGGTTTATTTAGTTAAAATTAAGAATATTTTCATATTTTCAATATTAGCTTTGTATGAACAATATGCCGAGTTGCATAAAACGTTTCTTTATTCGATTAAATAAACTGTTTTTTTTTTAAGTTTTTGAAATCAGTTTATTCACTCGACAAGGGTAAATTCTCCTCATTCCACTAACCATGACCGGGTACAAGAGTTAAACTATGTTAAATAATCTTATGTTATCGCCCGTAGTTAGTATTGAACCTGCAACCTATAGATGACTATTGCTTAGGAGTGTATTAACTCAACGCTTATATCCGTTGCAAAAAATTCAAATAATCCAAATCATCCACCTTCATATGAAGATTCAGACAAATAAAATATGGTTTCCATAATTTGCGCATAACGACTGGAACTGAGCAGACCATGACATGCAACACTCCATTTGGCTCTTACTTAGGCAAGACGGACGGTCAGAAAGGCCCCCTCCAATCAATCGGTTGGTCACGTCAAGCCCAAGCACTTGTATGATTGTCCCGACCCTATTGCCCTTAAGTCAAACTCCTAACCCTTTTCATATATGTGCAAGAAGGCGGTGACTGAGGGTCTTAGTATCATTGATATGATGTTAAATTTCATCTAATGGTAAAGATGGTTGAATAGATGAAAAATGAGTTAAAAACGTGTTTAAAAAATTAAGTTAAAAAAAACAAAACAAAAACAAAAAACAATAAGAATGATTAAAACAAAATGTATTCAGCATAAAATAACCCAAAGGTTTGACCTGCCGTAAAATCCAACCAACTAACCAATGTCTTTGTTCTGTGTTTTAAAAATAAATACCCAACAAGAAGGAATAGAATAAAAACGTTTTCGGCATAAAATAACCCAACAACGGTTGACATGCCGTAAAATCCAACCAACCAACCAACAAACCATAAGTTGTGAAAATCGCTGTAATTGTTTCATCGTGATTTGATCGAGTGGTGTTTGTTTTCATTCGTTGGGTTGTGGCGCAGAATTGGATACAGAATTGATTAAAAAAAATACATCTGATATTTAATTAACTGAAGCTTTGAAGCGAAAGATATATTTATCTACCGTTTTTCCCCTTTTATCTATTTGTAAGACTTTGTGAGTTTTGCAAGGACAACGCCAATGTAGATATTCTTATCGTTTTTTTCATTCAATAATATTAGCGCTCGGAATTCATTAGTTTGGAATAAATGTGCTTGGGTGCAAGAACAGATTTTTCATGGACAAGAAGCGAAGCATTCTCGAAACTAAAATAGGATATTCAGGATGTGGCAAGAATAATTCCCATACCTGTCATATGTGTGGTGCAAGTAAACTTAGGCAAGTGGTAATGGTAGCTGTATAAGCAAAAATATTAACCTGTTTAATATTCAATGTATGACAGTAATAGCTGTGTAATCTGTGTGGTGCAATTGAACTTAGGCAAATGGCAACGGTAGCTCCATCTAGCAAACGTATTACCTTGGTTCAATTTAGCAAAAGTTTTACTTGATTTTTTAATATAAAGTACGTTATACTAATTTGATTATTACAACTTTTGATAGGTTTACTTAAGAGCTATTATAATAGTTCAATATGTAATAAGTATAATAATCTCGATTCAACTTTCTCTCACCCTTTTCTTTTTTTCTTACTTTTCATCTTTTCATTACGTTCGAATGAAACATATTAGCCTAATCCCTTCCGTGTGCTCAACCCCTCTCCCTATATTTCCCTTATTCTCTTTTTTTCTTTTTCTTTCTTGTTTCTTAAAATATTTTTCTGTGTAACATGTACATCTTCTTCCATTTCTTTCTTTATAATAAAAACGGAAAGGTCCATTATTAAGCTGAGGTGACAACACTCATACGAAATAAGAATTCGGCGAATAAGCTAAGCAACACCAGATAATCAGGATTTCTATTTTTGCATTTTCATCTTGGAGTATTTGGATGGTTTGACTTTTAACCTGAGGGTGTTGAAAGATGATAACGGTCGGAATATTAAAGAACAAGATTATTAATATAAAAATACTCATTCATAAGCTTACGCCATTCCTGACAGATAAACGGACACCGAATGTCTATTATAATAAGATTAATGATATTGAATATGATATTAATTAGATACTCATTAATACTCATTAATAAACTTACGCAATTCCTGAAGGTATTATGACGTAAGCAATGATGTATTTCGGTTACAGATAAACACCGAATTTCTATTATAATATGATATACGAAATTCGCCTTTATTGTGAACTTAGAGAAACAATTCTTGGTGGTTCCAAACTTTTGGTCGGTAGTGTATGTGGGCCTAGAATGTCGGAATATTCAGATGGAGTAAGCATATTCTAAGCCCCGACCACGGGGAAATTGATTAGCGATTCTCTTTTTCTCTAAATAGCCAAACTAAACTAAATAACGCCCGAAGCAGTTCTACTTATTTTAAAAGTAATATGCTCACTTATTTGAGTGTACGAATAAATCTTGATATTTATGCCGATCTATTGTAAATATCGCAGCTACTTGAAGGTGAGCTCTTGTCTAGTTTTCCTTATCAGATTTATTATTGCTCCAAAGCCAAGTGCTTTGCAAAGTGTCTCAGCAAGCCAATACCAGAAATAGAACATTTCCAATCCCTTAACCTGAAACCCCGTACTTCAACGACGTTGATACACCCACTTGTCGACTACTTTTTGTGTGCGTGCGTGTGTCTATCTACAGGCTGATTGATAAGTAACTCCCTATTTTAAACTATCTATAATCTTTTTTTTATATGAAGTTAAATTTTTTTCAATTCTCTAATCTATATTCCTTAATATATATATATATATATATATATATATATATATATATATATATATATCAACCCTGTCCGCATGAGCAGGGTGTGACACAAGGTCATTTTCTTGAGAGGATTTTAGCAGGCTTGAACTCAGTTTTCCTTCTCCCTAGACTGGTTACCTGGGCAAGGGTAAAGAGCCCAGTGGGTCCTACTATTCACATTTAGTTGGAGGGAGAGTAGTAGAATGCATACTTTTCCCAAGGGTATTAGCGATGTATGAAATACAAACAACCTCGTCTAAGATGTGAACCCGGGCCGACCAGTCGATTTCGTACGACTCGAACCATTGCACGACGCGTTCTTTAATATACGGCATTTAAATCTGTTATTTTTCTTTTCAAACTGATTTTTTGTTTCAAAATTCGAAGCCCTATAAAGATGTCGGGACGTTTAACTCTAATCTAATTCTAATTCCAGAGCGGCTTGAGAGGCTGGAGGCGAATGCTGGTGCCCATATAGAATTTTAAATAAAACTCCACGTTAAGTGTGTTCTCATATTCCCTTTTTGTAAAAATAAGGATTCAGAAATAAATTATAAGTTTTTTTTTTAAATAGGGAAAGGAGTTACTTTACAATCACCTTGTATATAAGTACCCCCTTTTATATATATATATATATATATATATATATATATATATATATATATATATATATATATATATATAATACGCTTGTCCCTAAATCTTCCGTCCGTTATCATCTTGCAACAAACACCCTCTGGTTTAAAATGAGATTGTCCAAATCGTCCAAGATGAAATGAAAAAAATCCTGATGTAAATGTGGTGTTGCTTATCCACCGAATTCTTATTTCTTATGAGTGTCGTCACCTTAGCTAAACAATGGACCATTCTGTTCTTTATAAGAAAGAAAGAGAAAAAAAGAAAATAAGGAAAAGATAGAAAGGGACGAGTGTGCGGAAGCGACAACACTAATCTCTTTCAATCGAACATAATGAAAAGAAAGAAAAAGAATTAAAGTAAAAGTAAGTGTAAGTGTGTGTGTGTGTGTGTGTGTGTGTGAGAGAGAGAGAGAGAGAGAGAGAGAGAGAGAGAGAGAGAGAGAGAGAGAGAGAGATAAATCAAGATTTTGTAATTTTTACCCTAATGAACTATTTGCAATAGCTCGTAAGTAAACATCTCAAACGTTGTAATAATTAGATTATCATACTGTGGTATGTCCACAGGTCCTGCTTGTATATTTATTATTATTGCTAGCGTTGACTACTTCGTTGTGTCCGTGTGTTCGTGTTATCGGCTTCGTGATGGCCACCGGCGTATCGTGGTCTAACGTGTCGAAGTGACTGACTCCTGACATCTTCTCTGATGAGTGTCACTTTTATCGTAAGAGACACTCGGCCGAAGAGAGAAGACAATGACGTTCCGTCTAAAAGCCGAATCTTTTATTTCACTTGCTCTTCGGAAGTTTCCTTTTGATTCTTGGCAAAAATCCACATTGGCTTTTAGTTTTCGATTTTTTCTCTTTCCTTTACTCTCTCCTTTCTTTCTTTCTTTCTTTCTTTCTTTCAGTCATTTTTTATTCCTTTTTAGTCATTTCTTTTTTCTTTTACTGTCTCTTTCTTTATTTTTTAAACCCTTTTTTATCTTTATCTTTTTCCTTCTTTTTAATTTTTTTTACTGTTAATTTCTTTTTTTCCATTTTAAATCATTTCTTTCTTTCTTTCTTTCTTTCTTTCTTTCTTTCTTTCTTTCTTATTCCTTTTCCCTTCTTTTTTTCTTTTTTTCATTTCTTTGTTGGTTTTCACTATCAAATCATCTTTCTTTCTTTCTTATCTCTTTCTGTATTTCTCTTTCGTTTTTCCTTCTTTTTTCTTTTCTTCTTATTTTTTCTTCTTTTTAAACTACTATTCATATCTTTCTTTCTACCTTTATCTTTCTTTCTTTTTCTTTCTTTCTTTCTTTCCCCTTTTCCTTCATTTATCTTCTACTGTCACTTTTTTCCCTATTATATCATCTCTTTCTTTCTATCTTATCCTTTCCCTTCTTTTGTCTTTTATTCACATTTCTTTCTTTGTTTCCACTATCATATAATCTATTTCTTTCTTTCTTTCTTTCTTTCTTTCTTTCTTCTTTCTTTCTTATCCCCTTTCTTTTTTTCCTTTTTTTTCTTTTATTATTATCAGTTCTTTTTGCGCAATTCTTTCTTTCTTTCTTTTTTCTTTTACTGTCATTTCTTTCTTTTTTCACTTTCATATCCTATTATATAATCCTTCATTCTGTCTTTCATTCTTATCCTTTTTTTCATATCTTTTTTCTTCATCTATTTCTGTCTTTTTTTCAGTATCATATGATCTCTTTCTTTCTTTCCTTCTTTCTTTCTTTTACAATAAACTCTTTCTTTCTTTTTTTACTATTATCACTTTTTCTTTCACCCCATATCATCTCTTTCTTTCTTTATTCGTTCTTTCTTTTACGATTACCTCTTTTTTTCTCTTACTATTATATAATAACATTTCTTTATTTCTCTTACTATCATCACTGTCATATCATGTTTTTTTTTTTCTTTTTGTTTTTCTTCTTTCTTTCCTTATATTTCCTTCTTTTCTTTTACTAACATGTGTCTTTTTTTCCTTTTTGTCTTTCACTATCATATTCTATCTTTCTCATTTTACTTTTCTCTCTCCTTTATTTCCTTTTCCTTCTACTACCCTAATTTTCTTTCTTCTTTTATTCTTTTTGACTTTCTAACTTTTGAACAACTAACATAGTGTAATAGTTAGAAGACCATTGTTAGTGACTTCGATTCTTACTGGGTGTCTAATACGTCAAACCTTGTATTAAACTAAGCCAATCTCAGAAAATCACAACTAGACACCTTTAATGATGCAATGGTTAGAGAGATAGGTTAGCATATCACTGTTAGTGAGGTTGATTCTCCTGGGTGCTCCATACTTCAGACTTGCAATGAAATAAGCTATGCTTTGAAAATGTTAATTGGACACATGTCATACTCTTATAATAAGTGAGATGGGCCAGCAGAGTATCTTAGGAAATTTGATTCTCACTGTGTCCATAATTCATACCTAGTTTTAGTGAATAATAAAGACATACTCTGGGTTGTAGAATGTGACACATGAGGCTAAAAATTGCTTTGGTCCCCGCGACCAGTATTATAAAGTCCAAACTGGCTTTTTTAATATTTTTTCTCGTCCCGTTAGGGGAAAGTCCTCGTGATGTGCTTGTCTGTGACATCGTAGTAAGCAAGTTCGAATTCCAGTCGCGTTATTACATTTACTTTCGGACTAATACCCTCGAAAAGGTATGAATCCTCTCAGCTCCCCTGTAATGGTTATCATCATAAGAAATAGACACGGAGACTCGAATTCAAATCCTGGACGAGGCTGTTAATTTTTCCAATAGCGCTAATGCCATTGTGAAAGGAATGTATCCAACTATTCTCCCTCCAGCTATGGATAAATATTAGGGTGTACTTAGCTCTTTAACCTTGGTAAGGTAACTGATCTAGGAGAAGGAAAACTCTGAATTCAAACTTGTCAAACTCCGCTTGATTAATTAATTTTGTATTACACCCAACTCGTGAATTCAGAGTTTTCCTTCTCCTATATTGGTTACCTTGCCAAGGTTAAAGAGCCTAGATTTAAAACTTTTAAAAAATATCAATATTTCAATGGGCATAAATATCTAATTGTTGCTAAAAGGTAGAGTGTGTTTATTTTAAATTCAAAATTGACAATTTAAAACCATATGAAATGGCATTTATGATAAAATATTACATATTTTAACCATGCCAAGTTTTAAGTAACATATCATCTGCAGACAAATATTAAACTACAAATAAGAGTTACAAAAAGAAAAAAAGTTCTGTCAGCTGGTCTTTTAACTAACAAATCTGATGACTGAAGACAAACTAGAAGAGAGATAGCAATATCAATAAATAACCCAATATAAAAATGAAGTTATTTAATTGACAATGAAACAAAACATTGGGATGCTGCAAATGACTGAAGACAGGGAAGACTAGCTTTTTTTAATTAATAAAAATAAAGTTAGCAAGCCAATTCAGTGTCAAGCAAATTGTAAGCAAGGCTTTTATTGTTAAAAGTAAAATATTATGTTACCTGACCAAGTGCAGGAAGAATAAATAATGCTGTCAGCTTTATCATTTATCTATGGATAATCTATTGTAAAATGAGAGCAACTTGATACATTACTTTTCCAAATGTCTTAACGCTATGTGAAATGCAAACAGCCTCGTCCAGGATTTAAACTCTGGTCGACAAGTTCATTTCCTACGACTCTAATCATTACATCACGCAACACATAAATGTATATATACATTTACCACCTCCACCACACGAGCAGGATGTGAATCAAGGCCAGTTTCTTAAGCGGAGTTTAAAAAGTTTGAATTCAGAGTTTTCCTTCTCTTAAACTGGTTACATTGCCAAAATAAAAGAGCCCAGTCTGCCCTATCATTTATCTGTGTATAACACCTGACGTGAGAGTAGCCAGATTTATACCTTTGCCAAGGGTATTAGCGCTATGTAAAATGCAAACAGCCTAGTCCAGAATTTGAACTCATCTCGCTGTGTCCATTTTCTTTGACGGTAACCATTAGATCACGCACCTCCATGACACGAAATGTATAGGTGTGTCCGAAAAACAAGAGTTGCATTTCTCGCTAGACCAAAACCTTTTCGTAAAATCAATCAAACAAGAATACGCGATGCATCATTCTTGTTTAGAAGATTTTTGGCCATAAAACATCGTCCAGAGTTTCAAACATTTGTAATCTTATCTACAAATATGTCGGCTATACGTTCCTCTAAGACAGTTTATTGTATGACGGCGCACTAAGAAATATCGGCCCACGCACCCGTATCAGCCTTACTTCAGAAAATTTGTAGATAGGCTTCTGGCTGATGCAACACTGATGATTGTACGGGGTAACTTTATCATCATCCTTCTGGTGGTACAAGTAAATAATATAATAATAATAATAATAATAATAATAATATAATAATAATAATGATCCACTGGGAATTATGCAAAAAAATTAATTTTGACCACACAACAAAATGGTATATGCATAAACCAGAATCTGTTCTTGAGAACGAAACGCATAAAATTCTCTGGGACTTTGAGATAAAAACGGATCACCTTATCCCAGCAAGAAGACCAGACCTAGTGTTGATAAACAAAAAAAAAGAACTTGTCAATTGGTAGATTTTGCAGTGCCAGCAGATCGCAGGGTAAAACTGAAGGAAAATGAGAAAATAGACAAATATCTGGACCTTGCCAGAGAACTGAAAAAGTTATGGAATATGAAAGTGAAAGTGATACCAATTGTAGTTGGTGCACTTGGAACAGTCCCAAAAGGATTAGAAAAGGGTTTAGAAAGTTTGGATATCAGAGGAAGGATTGAAACCTTTCAGAACACTGCACTGCTGCAATCTGCCAGAAGAGTTCTGGAGACCTGAGGAGACTTGCTGTCACTAGGACTCCAGTGAAATCAAATCAGCATTAGCTGATTTGAAAACTCAATAGAAGTGAAAGAAAGCGAAAAGATAGACAAATACTTGAACCTTGCCAGAGAACTAAGAAAACTGAGGAACATGAAAGTGAAGGTTGTGCCAATTGTAATTGGTGCTCTTGGAACCATCCCCGAGGGTCTGGAAAAGTGTGTGGATGAACAGGAAATCAGAGGAAGAATCGGGACCATCCTGACAACAGCACTATTGAGATCGGCTAGAATACTCAGAAGAATCCTAGAAACCTGAGGAGACTTGCTGTCACTCAGCCTCCAATGAACCACTAGCTAAGGTGGATATGAAAAACTCAAATGGAGTGAAATACTGATAAAAGTGAAAGAAAGCGAAAAGATAAACAAATACTTGGACCTTGTCAGAGAACTGAGAAAAATGTGGAACACGAAGGTGAAGGTTTTGCCAATTGTAATTTGTGCCCCATGAACGGTCCCCAATTGTCGGAAAAAGAATTTGGTTCAATTGGAAATCGTAGGAAGAATCGAGATCATCCAAACTACAGCACTATTAAGATAGGCAAGAATACGCAGAGGAGACCTGCTGTCACTCAGCCTCCAGTGAACCACTACCAACAGGTGTCAAAAATTCGTAATAATAATAATGATAATAATAATAATAATAATAATAATAATAATAAAGGAAGTGAAAGGACTCGATGAAGGCCCTGAAGCAAATGTGCATATAATTTCGCTTAGAGCAACACTCAAGAAAGTAGCAAAATGAAAAACATTCAGACTTCAGGGAAAGATTCGCAAGGAGTTTAATAATTATGATAATATTGCAATGATTTGGAAAGAAGACTCAGGGAATTGGAAATAAAGAAAAGATGAGACCATCCAGAAAACAGCATTATTAAAATCGGCAAGAATACTCAGAAGAGTCGTTGATACCTAAGGAGACTTGTTGTCACTCAGACTTTAGTGAAAGACAACCAGCTATGGTGAGTATGAAAAACTCTTATGGAGTGAAATAATAATCTATATATTAATACTTGTGTTCCTTGGTTGAACGGCAACACCTTCTCTTAAAAAATGTGACCGTCCAAATCGTCCAATGAATTGCAAAAATGTAAATCCCGACTATCTGGTTATCCACCGAATATTTTTGTAGATTTAGTCATTTCAGCTAAATAATGGACCATCCCGCTTTTATAATAAAGAAAAAAGGGAAGCAAAAGACATGCTACTCAGAAAAAATACAATAAAAAAGAATGAAAGAAAGAGAGTAGGCGAAAAAAATAGGGAGAGAGTGGGTTAGCACGCGGTAGTGATAAGACTAATCAGTTTTAATCAAACATAAAGAAAGAAAGAAAGAAAGAAAGAAAGAAAGAAAGAAAGAAAAATAGAATGAGAGAGAGAGTTAAATCAAAATTATTATACTTTTTATATATTGAAGTATTTACTAATAGCTCTTAGGTAAACATATCAAACGTAATAATGAAATCATCATACTGTGGTACAACCACAGATAATAATAATAATAATAATAATAATAATAATAATAATAATACAACGTGAATACATAGCTAGGCACGACTAGGTTGGAAAGGTGATCCACTGGGAATTGTGCAAGAAACTAAATGTTAACCACACAACAAAATGGTATATGCATAAACCAGAATCTGTTCTTGAGAATGAAACCCATAAAATTCTCTGGGATTTTGACATTAGGAAACATATTTGATTTTTGAGGCACACCAAATCTGTACTTTATTAGAGCGTTACTCGTGGTGTAATTATTAGCGAGTTCGATTCTCACCGGGTGCATCATACTTCTGACCTAGTGTTCAACTAAACTAAACTTAGTAAATAACTATTTTTCCCCATCCTATCAGCGGGGCTTAGAATACGCTGACTGTATCCCCTTGCAGAGAAATACGACCTTGCTAGTACTAGTAGTATCGAACTTGCTATACAGTGGTAATGGATCTGCGAGATTAGGCTGCTAACTATTAGACCATGAGGGGACGACCTAAATACCCAACCCGTTTACAAAGGATGTAACTCAAGGTCGTAATTATGGGGCACCCAGTGAGGATCGAACTTGCTATTCAGTAGTAATGGATTTTCGAGATTAGGTTGATAACCATTACACTTTGATGGGAGGCCGAAAATGTATATCCTTTATGGGTGACTAGATCGGACAATTGTGTTTTGTAGTTGAAAACTTGCTCTATCCAACATTGTCTTATTGTGCGCCTTGTATCCGTCTTACATTCCTTGGAAATAAATAGAATGCTGTATCGTCGAAGCATCCCTCCTGTTGGTTCATAAGTTGTAGATATTTCCAGCTCGGATGTTTATAAGTCAATTAACGTGGGGAGCTTCATACAACCAAAACTCATGCAGTGGCCAATACAAAAAGTGGTGTGAGGCTAATTCTATATCAAATCAGCCAGAAAAAATTAAAATTGTCACCCACCCCCTTCAATTTTTCTGAATTTTTTGTACAGGTGTGGATTATGTTAAAATTAGACAATCCGCAGAATTTGAGTTTTCAATTCCAAAAATTGCGGAGCTAAATCTCTAAATTTGAGGGGGTTCTCGAAAAATAGCGTTGTAAAATGAGTTCTTGAGCTTCCCTGCTACTAAAAATTGGTTTTATAAAACATTCTAGCAAGGAATTCAACTATCATAAAAGTCTTAGTCTTAACAAATTTTAAGTTATTGATGATTTTTCATAGCAATATCAATATCCCAATGTGGTACTGCATCTATGACAAAGATTGTTCTATTATCATTTCATGTATATTGAAAATTATTTGTACCAAAAAGGTAGTTTGCTTTTTTTTTTTTAGAAAAGTTGAAGGTGGTGGATGACATGGCCTGGATGATTTGACATGGAATTACCCATGAATCTCTTCGGCATTTCTCTTTTGAGGCGGCTCAATCACCGAGTAATAAACCCTGCCCTGCCCATTTTATACAAAGGGGCAGGATACCCCCTGGAATCACGCTATTTATTTTTGTCCTACAGACACAGGGGCCGAAGCTCCTCTGTCAGGTAAGCATCTATTTTCTGACCTTGGTTGGGAAGAACATAAAGTCCGATTAACATTGGGACCCACGCACAAACCGAAACTCATGCAGTTGTCAATGCAAAAAGAGCGCGAATCTCTTCGGCATTCACCTTTTGGGATGCATCAGGCACCGGGTAATAAACCCTCACCTGTCCCTTTAAATAGAGGGGACAGGCGTTACCTGTGTAGTTATCTGCCCAGAATTCACGTTATTTATTTAACAGACACAAGAGCCGAAGCTACTATTGAAGGTAAGTATGGTTCATACCTGGTATGTTTCGATGCTTGAAATTTATTTGGTGGTGATGATGGTGGGGGAGGTTTTGGTGACACACTTAGGAGATAATTGCGGTAGACGATTGTGCCGTTGTAAACCGTTGCTCTACAGGATGGTTGGTTGTTTGTTTGGATTTTACGGCATGTCAACCCCCGTTGGGTTATTTTATGCCAAAGACGTTTTGTGCATTAATTTCTCTTAAACTAAAATTTTAAACATATTTTCTAGACCTCATTTTTCTATTTAACTCATAGATGGAACCTAACAGGTACTACCACTCCGAGTCAGAGTGGATCTGAGAGTAATGGCAATGAAGAGGTATTCCACATTCCCCAGAGCTCCAGAACTGGAACTTCACCATCAGATAGAGTAACGTCATACCCATGATAAGAACCTCAGTCACCGCCTTCTAGTACATAGATGATAAAAAGGGTTGGGCTTGCCATAAGGGCAATAGAGTTGGGGACAGTCATATAGTTTCTAGGAGTTGACGTGACCAGTCGATTGATCGAAGGGGGACTCTCCGATCATTTGTCTAGACTAAGTAAGGACCAAAGTGGAGTGTTGTTAAACATGGACTGCTCAGCCACCAGGATTCCATCCTTAAGCCTCACTAGTCACCACCCACTTCAGAGGTACAGTCGGTGTATTCTAAAGCTCCAACTGACAGTTCTATCTACAGAATAGATGTTTGTACTTCAAGCGTAATATGTTAGACAGACTGAACAGGCTATTAGGAGTTTATTCTCATCTCTAGCTGGTTTATGTCTGTAGGTTAACAGAGAACAAAACAAACGAAAAAAAGAACGGTCAATTATTTGATGTTGTAGGCGTTGTCAGATAATAGGAATGGTAACATTTGAAGGCTAATAGTATTATTGTTCGTAGGAAGTTATTTTTAATCTGGAATGAAAAAAACCTGGTTTCTGTGTAAAAGTTCTGATCCTGCTGTGGTTATCTTCTTTACTGACGGGTGACGTTCGGTAAGAAAAGGTTAAGGTCACACAACCAGCTTTTGAAATGATAACATCATGGGTGTGCGTTTATTTGGTACGAATTGAGAGGAAGAATACTGACATCTGGATCACCCACATTATGTAATGAATAAGACGATTGGTTAGATATGAGAAGAAGATAAAAAGAAGAAGAAAAAGAAAATATGAGAGGAAGGGGGGAAGGGGAGGGGAGAGAGGAGAGGGGGAGAGAGGGAGGGGAGAGAGGGAGGGAGAGTTTAAGAAAAGATTGAGAACTAGAAAGAAAAAAGATTAAAAAGAAAACGAAAGAAAAAAAAAGAAAAAGAAGTAAAGAAAAAAGAAAAGGAAAGAAAAGGACATAAAGGGGGGGGGGAGAGAGAGAAATAAAGTAAAAAAGAGAGAGGGGATGAGAGAAAGCAAACAAGAAAACTAAACATAAATTTTTTTTAAAAACTTTTGAAAGAGAAAGAAAAAGAAAGAGGTTAACAAAAGAAGGTAAAAGAAGAGAAAGAAAACTAGAAAAACTAAAAAAAAAACTAAAATGCAAAAACAAAAAAAAAAAAATGATATAATATTTTAATTTGAAAGCAATTACAATGCAAGTAAAAAATAAAAACAAAAAGATGTTATTTTTTGTCTTATCGATTTCAAAGTAAAACTTTATCTTCAGAGACAATTTACGGAAATGGACGCGTTTTTTTTGTTTTTTTTTTTTGGGGGGGGGGGGGTCGTTATTTTTTTTTATGTTATAAACACGCGTCTCGTGGTGTTCTTTTTTTTAAAACGCCACGCGCAAAGTCGTGGTGGTCATTTAGCCGTTCATTCAATTTCAATTTTATTATTTTCATCTATTTATATATTTATGTATTATTCATTTGATATATGTAAATATATATTATATATATAGATTAAAAAAATGAAAAAAATGAAAACGACGACTAAGAAAGTCGGAAAGAGAAAGAAAGAAAAAAGGAGAGGAAGAAAAAGAGAAAAGGAACTAGAAAACAATAAAAAGGAAAAAATGAGAGCGGAAGAAAATAAGTGAAAGAAGAGAGAGAGAGAGAGACAGACAGACAGACAGACAGACAGACACACACAGAGAGAGAGAGAGAGAGAGAGAGAGAGAGAGAGAGAGAGAGAGGGGATCAAAATAAATAAATAAAGGAATAATAAAAATAGAAAAGAAAAGAAAGAAGAGAAAAATCAACAAAACAAAACAAAACAACAAATAATAAAAAAAACAATAAAAGAGACAATGGATCAAGAATAAAGTGAGAAAGTAATTAGGAAAAAGTTAGCTGGGTAAAGAGAGATAAAGAAAAAGAGAAGAAAAGAAAAAAAGAACGTAAGAGCGACAAATAATGTAAGAGAGAGAGAGAGAGAGGGGGATAAATGTGGTAAAAGAAGAGAAAGACAAACAGACAGATAAGAGAGAGAGAGAGAGAGAGAGAGAGAGAGAGAGAGGAGAGAGGGAGGGAGAGAGAGAGAGAAAGAGAGAGAAGGCAGTAAGAAAAAAAGTTAGAAACTGAGCTGAAATGAAGGAAAGGAGAAAAAAAGAAAAAAAGAAAGTAAGAGGGAGAAATAAGGTAAAAGAAGAGAAAGACAAACAGATAGATAGATAGAGAGAGAGAGAGAGAGACAGAGAGAGAGAGAGAGAGAGAGAGAGAGAGAGAGAGAGAGAGAGAGAGTAAGAAAGAAGAAAATATAGAAAGAGATTGAAGTCAGTAAAAAAAAAAGAGAGTTAGAAAAAAGAAAAAAGGAGAGAAGAAGAAATGAAATTCAATCGATGTGCCGAATTCAAATCCTGAACAAACCTGGAAGTAATTTCACTTGGTGTTAATGTCATTGGCAATGACATGGATACATCTATTACCTGTTCCCACTATGGGGAAATACCAGGCAAATTTATTTAGTCTTGTTAGGCAACCGATCAAAGAGAAGGACAAGACTGAATTTAAAAAAAAACTTTGTTAGTACGTTTAAAAAATGACCTTGCACAACATTCTGCTCGTAGCGAGAGTTTGAATAAATACGTATAAACCTAAGCTGCGGAAAGATTAGTAATTAATTCTTAAGTGAGTTAGCTCCTCACTGAGTTCTCAAAACTTGTGTTCTTGTGCCTTACAAACCTAAGCGCACTAAAGATTAATAAATTGGTTCGCTACGGAGAAATGTCGAACATGCGAGTTTAGTAAAATGTTTGTTCCTCATTGAGTACTCAAACCGTTATGTCATAAATGAGTTAGCTCCTCATTTGGTACTCAAAATGTATGGCCTTGTACCATACAAACCTGAGATCACTAAATATTAGTAGAGTAACTGGCTATGGAGAAATGTCTAACAAGCTAGTTTGGTATATTCTTAATTCCTCACTGAGTACTTAAAACGTGTGGCCATGTGTTTTACAAACCTAAGCTCAATAAAGTTTTTTTAGAGTACGTCGCTACGGAGAAATATCGAACACGCTAGTCTGAGGAGTTAGTATCTCACTGAGTACTCATAACTAGTTGCCTTGTGCCTTACAAACCATAATGATGTCTAACAAGCTAGTTTCGTAGACCATTAATTCTTAAGTGAGTTAGAAGAACTCAAAAATTGTTACCTTGTGCCTTAGAAACCTAAGCCCTGTAAAGATTTGTTGAGTACCCCGATATGTAAAAAAGTCTAACTAGCTAGTTTGGTAAACTGTTACTTCTTAAGTGATGTAGATCCTCACTGAGTGCTCTAAACGCATAGTCTTGTTCTTTAAAAATCTAAACTCACTAAAGATTAGTCGATAACCTCGCTATGAAGAAATATCTTACAAGCTTCTTTGGTCAACAATTGTTATTGAAGTGTGTTTGATCTTCACGGAGTACTACAACAGTGTGACCTTGTGCCTTACAAACTTAAGATTACAATATAAGGGTGTCTATAAAGTCCTGCAACAGATTTTAAATGTAACAACAAAGATGACAGTCTTATTAAAATGCCATTTCAAAAAGTGCATACATAAAATTACTAGAGTTGAATTTTCATTTGGTTTTTACTAAATAATTCTATCATTTGTACAAAGTGAATTATTACATTTTAGATGTAAAACTGCTTCAAGATTTTATGAATGCCCGTCACGTGGCATTTTTTCATAAAGCAATCTAGCAAACCAATACGACTTAAGTGTGTTCTCTCGTAACTGGGTACTGGCCTTGTTTTTTACTAATTTAATATACTAATAGGGTACTATACAAGTGCCCAACAGTTTAAATAAGATGTGACCCCAAACCCACACACCCCTGTAGTTAAAAACAGAACCAGTGCTTAGACTTTTGGGAAAGCTTTATTACACTTTACTCTGACTACGATCTGTGTGACGTTTTCAGAGAGCTACATTTATAGATCTCCGATTTCCAAGAGGAAGTAATTAAGGTGGATAAACCCCTGTTTTTTTAGGTGGTGTGTTAGGATTTAATCCTTTACAGGGATACAGTCAGTATATTCAAAGCCCTATTGACAGTGTTAAGATTCACCAGAGGTATCAGATTCTCGAACAGAACCCCCCAGATTTTGAATTCAGATTTTCTCCTTCGCCTTCTTGCCTTACGAAGACAAAATACGATAACCATTACATTAGCCACCATATTAAACGTCAACAGCGAACCTCACCGTAGCACAATAGTTAGCAAGTAATCTTACAGCCTCTAACTACAATGTTATCTTCCATGTTGTGCACTCTTGCACGTATTTAACTAACCAGTGCGTCAAGATCAAGATGTGACACAAGGTCAATTCTTAAGCGGTGTACAATTTTTCCTTTTCTTTGGCTAGTTGCCTTAACATGGCTAAATAGTATAGTCTGCCCTATTATTTATGCATAGCTGGGTGAGAAGAGTGAGGAGAACTCCTGTTTTTTTCTCAAATGAATTAGCATAAAGTGAAACGCAAATAGCTTCCTCCTGGATTTGAACTCGTGTTTCCGATTCCATTTTCTACAACGATAACCGTTATGTTAAGTATTCTACTAACCCTTTTGCATTAAAGTAAGATAAGTAAATATTATGGGTTCCTCAAATTTTGTGCGATTTACTCAAACTGTTACTTCATATATATATATATATATATATATATATATATATATATATATATATATATATATATATATATATATATAGAGGTAGCGTGACATGGAATCAACGACGAAAAAATATCAGGTGCTGATGACTCTATGTCCACGCTATCTAAACTTAAATATAAATGCTGTATCAATGATATAAGCAGTTTACTTATAGATATAGCACCCATATTATCTATAGAATATCGATATATATATATATATATATATATATATATATATATATATATATATATATATATATATATATAATCCTACCAAACGAAACCATCCAAAACTTTTACTTCAATTAAGTCTCATTAGTATACTGACATTTTACAAATTATTTTTTGATAGTTTGTCTGAAGGAAACCATAGAAATATTGTTTATATTAATGATTCTTTGAATTTCATTAAATTTCTCATTTGAGGGGTACGTTGTGTAATGGTTATAGTTTACGTAAACGGACATGGTGAGACGGTTCAAATCTTGGATGAGGCTGTTTCACATAGCATCAATACCATTGGGAAAGTATCTAATTATTCTCCCTCCAGCTATGGGGAAATACTGGGACAGACTAGGCTCTTTAACTTTGGTTATGCAAAAAGTCTACGAGAAGAAAAACTCTGCATTCAAATCTGTTAAACTCCGTTTAAGTAATTGACCATTTGTTGCATCCCACCGTGTGGAGGATGGGATAAATACACACACGCACACACATGCATTCATACAAACACACGCGCACACACACACATGTACATATACAAACACACGCACATGCAGATGCACACACACTCGCGCACACTTGTGTAATGGTTATCATCGTAGGAAATGGATTCATCGACCGGAGTATCTTTGCATTTTCCATAGTGCTAATGCCCTTGGGAAAAGCATGATACCATCTATTCTCCCCCCAGCTATGGGTAAAAAGTAGGGAAGACTGAATTCTTCGGTTTGGCTAACAGTCTAGGAGAAAAACTCTAAATTTAAACCTGTCAAACTCCGCTTAAATGGCCTTGTGTCATCCTAAGGGTTTGTTAAATACATAGAGGCGTGCGCACACAGTAAATATCACTTTGGAAAAATATAAGTAGATGCTTAAGAAGTATATAGGTGAGTGAATGCTTTCGTCATGTAACGGTTATTGCCTTAGAAAATGGACCCGGTCAGCCGAACTTCCTTCCTGGACAAGGTTTGCAATTCACATAATGCCAATATATTTAGGAAAGGCATGAATTCAACGGTTCTCCCTCTGGCCATGGGTAAATAGTATAGAAGACCTGGTTCTTTGTTGGAATATCTATGGGTATATATATTTACCAACCCTCCGCACGAGCAGGATGTGACACAAGATCAATGTCTTAAGCAGAGTTTAACAGATTTGAATTCAGAGATTTCCTTCTCCTTGACCGGTTGCCTAACCAAGGTTAAAGAGTCCAGTCTGCCCTACTATTTACCCATAGCTGGAGGGGATGTAGAATTCATACCTTTCCCAAGGGTATTAGCGCTAAGTGAAATGCAATTATCACGTCCAGGATTTGAACTCGGGGCAACGAGTCCATTTCCTATGACTTTAACCATTACACCACGCGCTCCCTACTATCTATGGGTATAAGATGAGCGCAAAATCGTCACTTCTATTTATGAACTTTTCCAATATCAGCAGGCATTTCCGGTAAGAATTGGCCAAAGAATGACGATGATAAAAAGCATTTAAGATCGTTTGCAACTGTTCTCAAATCAATTGCTAATTGAACCTTCTGCCAGCAAGACATATATTTTGGACTTATACATAATACAAGGAACTACTACAGACTTGAATGAACACCAGAGGGTCTCTTTCCTTTCTCGTTCATTTTCGTTCCTTAAGTTTCATTTCAGCTTACCAACCTACAAGAACAAAGAACCAGCTTTATTGGGGACAAGATACCAGTACAGACTAACTTAACTTAGCCCAATACACATGAATTCTGTGAACAACAGAACAACTGCACCCCTACAATGGCGACAAGGATTCTAATACTTTTTAACCTTGGTCTGACTACCCGTCTTGAAGAAAGCAAATTCTAAACTCTAAACTGTTCAGCACTGCTTAAAAATGACTATGTGTCACATCCTAATTACATAAACTAAATATAACTTAGGAACAAAGAGAAATGATATTTATGAAAATGCAAGGAGAGGCTTAAGAAGTACACGTGTGTGTGTATGGGTGTCTTTTTGTATCTACGTTTGTCTGTCTGTATATAAATATGTGTATTTGTATGTCTGGCTGTTTATTATATCAGTGAAGAGCTGTAAGTGTTCCTGTTGGCCATGCCTTAGTGCAATAAAATTATAAGTTATTTTCTCTCCATTCATTGCAATGATTTATATTGATATATACGTTCTTAACGATAATAGATAACGACAGACTAGCAACGATTAAACAACATAAACCTCCGCATTCTGTTCTTTTATTTTTCTTTACTTACCAAACAAATAATTGGTTCGTCTTAAGTGGTCATGAAAGCAGACGACTTTGCATGCCTCGAACGCATATCTCTGATAAATACGTACATAGGCCAGGCGTTTCATGTAAAGCGAAGAGTTTCAGATTATTTCAGAGCGTAATGATTGCATCACTGATGAGGATTTGCGTTTTTCTGAAAAAAAAAACAAAAAACACCAACAACAAACAAACAAATAAACAAAAAAAAAAAACATACCGTAACTTTAGTAATATCTACGAATTTATTTAACTGAGGTAAGTTTTGACATAGGATTAGAAATACGGGACAGCCGGTGCAATATATATATATATATATATATATATATATATATATATATATATATATATAAGAAAGAAAGAAAGAGAATAGGGAAATATAGAGAGAGGGGTGAGTACGAGAAGCGATGAAGATAATCAATTTCAACTGAACATAAGAAAATGATGGAAAAAGGAAAGACTGAAAAAAGAGTAAGACAGCAAGATTATTATACTTTTTACATATATCGAATTGTTTGGCAATAGCTCTTAAGTAAACATATCAAACTTTGTAATAATTAAATCATCATACTGTGGCATGTCCACAGGTCCTGCTAGTTATTTTAATAACACTTACCTAACACATCTTATCATAATGTATATTATGTGTCTATCTGTCTGTAACCGAGACTACATTACCACCGACATCACGATTCCCATTCTTTTTTGTAATTTTATTTAAATCTCAATTACTGATCATCAGGTCGTGCTTACAGCACATATTTCCATGGCTCTTCCTCGCCACCCGTCCCTATCGGCCATCGCACCTGAAAGGTAATCTACAAAGCATCCAGTATCCGCGCAGAGTTGATTGATGTGTTTTTGCTGTCTGTCCCGCACTGGAGTGTCCATAATTAGGTGACCATAGGAGAACACCACTTATAAGCTCGTTCCTACTTTACTTACAGTGTTTAGCATGTCTTCTTCGTTTCACTGGAATGGTTTGTGTAATAGCTTTGTTTTGTTTTGCTTTGTTTTACGGCATATCAACCTCAGCGGGTTTATTTAATGCCGACTAAGTTTTGAAATAAATTAATTCTTAATTGATATTCAGTTTTTTCATAAACTCATGTTTTTCTATTTAACCCATAGATGGGACCCTGACAGGTACTACCACTCTGGGCCAGAGTGGACCTGGGAGTAATGCGTATATTGATTATCTTATGCGTATATAGATATCGGTTTTTGAAACATCTTATTATAATGGATATTATCTGTCTGTCTGTCTGTACCCGAAATAACGTCACCACCGATATGACAGTTCCCTTAATTAGCTGCGTCGAATTCTCCGTGATGTTATTTATTTAAAGTGGATAAGATATTTGTTTTATTTTATTATATATGCTGCTCGAATTATCTACATAAATGCAATTTATATATATATATAAATGTATATTTACTACACAATAAACGTCCACTTACCTACTATGGTAGAGGCGTGTAGTAGTATCATTGACAAGGTTAATTTCGCAGGGATTGTTCGCTATGTACCGGCGGCCGAACGGATATGGTCTCTGACTATGCCTGTGAAGTCCCGGTTTCGATTCCTGTCGGAGGGGAGTCGTTAGTATACATCACTGAAGAGACTTGATAAAGTCGAAACAGTCTGTACGGTGTTCTGCATGGCGAACCATCCTTTGCGGGATTCACTTGTCAAGATTATTTTCTATAATTATCGAATTTTATGCGATACATGCATTATAATTGCCTTCAAGCAAATATATATATATATATATTATATATATATATATATATATATAATATCCAAAAGTCCAGAGAAGCTAATCCAAAAGTCCAGAGAAGCTCCCCGAAATAGGCTATATGCAAAATCTCTAAGTCTTTTGATATTTCTTTACTTATATATATATATATATATATATATATATATATATATATATATATAAGGTGTGTCAAAAAGGTATCGATATTTTTTGTACTTTTTGACACGCCTTCTATTCAGAAAAAATTAACGTTCCATTCCTTGTTCATTCTTATCTTGGTAAATACAGCTTGAAAGTCGGTACTTTTTGAGACACATTGCATTTTGAAAAAAAAAAGTTTCATTAATTGTTCATTTCTATCTTGGTAAATACACCTTCAATCTCGATACTTTTATGACACACCCTGTATATTCTAATTAGCATTTTATAGTTAACAGCAATTCATGATGATATTGACGCTTTTTTTTAGGAAGAAGAGAAAGATTTTAATTAGCATTTCATAGTTAATTACGTTGTATCGAGAATGTATTCATGCCTTTCCCAAGGGCATTAGCACAAAATGGAAACGCAAACAATCCCGTCCAGTAATTAAACTCGGTTTCCTCCGACTATAACCGTTACGCTAATCATATCTATTTCTCTTATGTAAGTTTCCTGGCCTTCAACAACAAGGAATGTTTATTTCAGTTTCGGGTCGGACCAATCAATTTCGTCTAGGAGGGATAGGGAAAGGTTTGTTGCCTGATGCTTGAGCCCCGTTCAAAAAGGAGAATATCGATGGAACTATGATATTTTTGACACTGCTCATCAGGTTTTCCGCTTAAAAACCACAATTCTTGATTTTTCTTCTCATGGGGAGAAAAAACTCAATCTTAAGTGGTGATGACATGTACGCCTTGCATGCCTAGAAGGCATCTAACTAATTTTACAAAATTGAACAGAACAAAAACAAAACATAATAAAAAAGTAAAAGACACGTTCGTTTTACCTTCAATTTATCCAAATATAACCAGCTAAGTGCCCTTAAAAAAAGAGACCATTTGGACTTTAAGAAAATGCTTGTAAAAAAAAGGTTAGATGGGAAATATACAATGCTGTATGCAGTTTTGAACAAATCCTAAAAGTGTAAAATAAGGAGATGTGGAAAAATCACAGATTTAGTCATACGTTACATAATAATGAAAATAAACTAGAATTTGGGATAACGTGTGAAAGGCTGGCCTGTTGGCATCTGATTGGTTGAGGAGTCACAACATGGACAAGAGTGAATGGCTGAGTGAGAAATTGGGCAGATTTGCCTAAGTGTTCGGAGGAAGTGGACGTCAGAGTTTATGATGAGGACAGAAGCAAGATGAGTGTTTTTTCTCCATGGTATTTTTACTTGGGTTTGAAATTAAATATATGAGCTAGAAAAGCAACAATGTCCCGTGTTCGTTATTAAGAACTGCCATCGGACGCTAGTATATTCGAAGAAGACCCAGACTCAAATAACAGAGACAATGCCAGCCCAACCACAGATCCAGAATACCAGCAACCCCGTTCCAGAATAGCAGAGACCCAATCAGATCCAGTACAGGGGGTAAGTAGAACAGTATGATAAGTATTGAAACTACATGATCCTTCAATTAGATGCCAAGTCACATATCTATTAATAATGGAGATTTGCTTCCAGTTTTTGTCTGTAACAAAAACTACGTCACTGCTTACGTCACATTACCCCCAAAAACGCCATAATATAGAATAAATACACTCAAAATCTGAACCTGCAACATTAGACAGTCCTCATTGTTTGTTAAAACAAGTTTTGATAAATACATGACTGGTATTATATATCTATATATAGTTTGTTTTATTTTAATACACATTTAAAGTTTACATTTCAAATTGTTTTATTTTTTGATCCTTTAATGAATTTGATGATTTTACTTACTTAGGGTACAAACTCGCTGACATTGAATGTTTTACTCCCACCACTCAGGTAATATGTTTTAAAAATTTATGTTTACATCGCCCGGAGGGTGTTTTTTATTTTGTACTTGTAAATTTAATATCCTTAAATAAAGACACTCCAAATAGATTCCGCCACCTCATAAATACAATTCAATAACTAATGACTGTTACCTACCTACCTACCTACCTACCTATACATATTTTATGGATCCCGAAATGTTCCAAAAACAGCAGATGTACAGCCACTGTTCCGCTGTTTTCAAACCATCAAAATATAATAAGAAAGAAACAAAGAAATAGAAGAGGAAAGTTTGAGGGGTTGTGTGTGTATGTGTATGTGTGTGTGTGTGTATGTGTGTGTGTGTGTGTGTAAGAGAGAGAGAGAGAGAGAGAGAGAGAGAGGGGGGGGGAGAGAGTTAAATCGAGATTATTATACTTTTTATATATTGAAGTATTTTCGAACAGCAAGTAAACATATCAAACGTTGTAATAATTAGGTTATCATACAGTGGTATATATATAGGTCCTGATAATAATAATAATAATCTTATTATAATGGAGATTGTGTGTTTTTCTGTCTGTAACCGAAACTATATTACTATATTACTATATTAATTATTTACGTCAAATTCTCCATGATTTCATTCTTTTAAACCTTCAGTTATTAATAAAAATTGTTTTACATTATTAATTCTGTTGACCATATCTACGTACTAATAATATACAATTGTATTTATATATACAACAAAATAGCGGTTTACAGTTTGGACAAGAAGGCTAATTTGCATATTGATATTTAAAATTTTATTTTAATAAATATGTGCTTTGTATTATTGATTTCTAATTGTTTGGTTTTATCTTAAGAAATATAAACAAAAATCTCGTGGATAAATCTTAAAAGAAATTTATTTACAAGAAGAAATAACTGTAATATTATCCTTTACTTCCTATTTTAACTAAATAGTTAAATTAGGAAAATTTACCAATGAAAGAGGAGAGTAATGGAAAATGATGGAATAGTTAGTTTCAAAGTTGTTCTATTTTTCGATTATACCCCCTCTGTTGCAGATCTTTTTATCTGCATTCTTTGTCAGTTTCATTAGCCATTCTAATTTAATATGATATTTTATTATATCAAAACTTAAATACTTGCACCCGGAGGGTGCATACATTTGCTAGTAATAATAATAATGAACGACAAATCGAAGAAGTTGCACATGAAAAGACTTGGACATGGTTAAGAAAGGGAAACCTCAAAAGAGAAACTGAATCACTTATAATTGCTGCACAAAATAATGCCATAAGGACAAACTACATCAAAGCGAAAATTGATAAGACTCAACGAAATAGTAAATGTAGACTTTGCGGTAATAGAGATGAGACTGTAAACCATATACTCTGCGAATGTAGCAAACTAGTACAACGGGAATACAAAACTAGGCGACTGGGTTGGGAAGGTGATCCACTGGGAATTATGCAAAACATTTAATTTTGACCATACAACAAAATGGTATATGCATAAACCAGAATCTGTTCTTGAGAACGAAACACATAAAATTCTCTGGGACTTTGAAATAAAAACAGATCACCTTATCCCAGCAAGAAGACCAGACCTAGTGTTGATAAACAAAAAAGAAAGAACTTGTCAACTGGTGGATTTTGCATTTCCAGCAGATAACAGGATGAAGCTGGACCTTGCCAGAGAATTTAAGAAGTTATGGAATATGAAAGTGAAAGTGATACCAATTGTAGTTGGTGCACTTGGAACGGTCCCCAAAAACTTGGAACAAAGATTGGAGGAACTGGAAATCAGAGGAAGAATTGATACCATCCAGACTACTGCACTGCTGCAATCGGCTAGAATACTCAGAAGAGTTCTGGAGACCTGGGGAGACTTGTCACTTAGATTCCAGTGAAATACCATCACATAACGCTGATGTGAAAAACTCAAAAGGAGTGAAAATAATAATAATAATAATAATAATAATAATAATAATAATAATAATAATAATAATACAAACCGACAATTAAAATGTATTTTCTTCAAATTGCATTCGACTTGTAAAAGTGTTGGTGTAGTGTAACCAGTGCTCAGCAGGTGATTCGTAAAGAAATTCTCTCTCTCTCTCTCTTTCTCTCTCTCTCTCTCTCTTTCTCTGTCTGTCTCACTCTCTCTTTAGCTACCCCCTCTCTCTCTCTCACTCTCTCTCCATCTCTCTCTCATACTTTGCCTGTCTGGCTCTCTCTCTCTCCTGCCTATCTGTCTCTGTCTCTTTCTCTCTCTGTCTCTCTCTCTCTCTTTAGCTACCCATCTCTCTCTCTTTTGTCTCTCTCTCTCTCTCTTTCTTTTTCTTTCTCTCTCTCTCTCTCTCTCTTTAGCTACCCCCTCTCTCTTCTCTTGTCTCTCTCTCTTTGTCTTTTTTCTCTTTCTCTCTCTCTCTCTTTCTCTCGTTCTCTCTCTCTCTCTTTCTACCCTCTCTCTCTCTCTCTCTCTCTCTCTCTTTCTCTCTCCGTGTGTAGGAATGGGGTAAATAAGAAGCAATTTCATTTTCGTAAAGGGCATCAAATGACATTTTCTCAAGCGAAATTTCTCTTTACTTGTTCTGCAAAATGTTTCTCAATCGCGAATTTCAGTTGTAACTAGACGATGCGCAAACCTATTGGTTTCACTCGTAATCATAGTGGTCCATTATGATGTTGATGCTTCTGTTTATAAAGTGGTAAATGGTCCTAATCAGCATTTCACGGTTATATCCGTTATGTCTTAGAAAATGGACTGCATGAGGCTGTTTGCAGTTCACATAGTGCTAATACATATATGCATCCAACTACACTCCCTCCAGCTATGGGTAAACAATAGAGCCGATTGGGTTCTTTAAACTTGGCTAGGTAACCGGTCTCGGAGAAAGAAAACTCCGAATTCAAACCCGTTAAACCCCGCTTCATAAATTGATACTGTGTCAAATCCTGCTCATATGGAGGGATTGGTGAATATATATACTCGTTATGTCGAGAATTTAAAGGATGATTAAAAAATCAGGTTCAGTGCGAACGGAGACCCCAAAGAATTATCGTTCAGTTATGAATAGGAATAGAAATTGCTTTATTTTCTAAATTAGAGCAATAAAAGTTTGTGGCTCGAATAAAAATCGCGCTGTGATGTGCTCTGCTAACGTAATAGTGTTATGATCAGACTGACAGACAGACGCACCCTCCCCTTGTGCCATATCTAAGCTAAGCTTAGTAAATGACTCTATGAAAAACTTAAATGTTTTTTTTTGTTTTTTGACCGTTAAATTTTGAATTTTGGAAATAGTCTGATTTTCTCAGAAAATTAGACTTGAAGATGCAAAATTAGTCGAAATAAGTTTATTTCTGATATATTAAGGTTTTCATATATTCATTCTTTTATGATATACTCCCTATATGTACAACACACGCACACGCGCACACACACACACACACACACACACACATATATTATAATAATATATATATATATATGTGTGTGTGTGTGTGTGTGTGTGTGTATGGGTATAATGCGTATTTTTAGTTTTCTAACCTTTTCCTGATGCCGATTCGAATTCAGAAAATGTTTAAATGAACAAAAAATGATAATGCATTGCCATGAACATAATATGCACAGACAATGACTAACTATGAAGATGCTGTTACAAGCTAAGCTTGTTGTAATAGAAATAAATTATCACACGAAACAAATTTAAAGTTTTTCCGTCATTTATTAATCTCCCTCTCCCTTTTCTCTTTCTCTCTCTCTCTCTCTCTCTCTCTCTCTCTCTCTCTCCTCTCTCTATGTATATATATATATATGTATGTGTGTGTATGTGTGTGTTGTGTTGTGTGTGTGTGTGTGTACATTTTGTTGAAGAGGATCACTCCATGTAGTGTTAAACTGCAATGTTACAGGTCACCCGTGTGATAGTTCGATGTGCTTAATTCCAATATGAAAAAATAAAGAATAAGTAAAATTTGCTTTTTGTATATAATTTATTTCAATTGCAAAATACAGAGCAAAAAACATGTATGTTACTAAGTAACAATCATGTTTTAACATATTAAAATCAATACTATGAATGATTTTATATAGAAACCAATTAGAATAAGTGTAATGCGTTTTTATCTAATTTCGTTAATCTTTATAATCTCATATATTTCATCATCTTAGGGCGAAGTATAAGTTTCGTGCATAACTTTTATTAAAAAACTTAAACGTTATCTTAATTCTATTAAGTTGGAATGAACATAAACAATTTGCAACGTACGTGCAAAGGCTTCAGTTTTTTGATTACCTTTGAAAAAGTACATCGCCTACACAGACACGCGAACAAATAAACAGACACGAAATGAGAATAAACGAACAAATTGTTTTGTGATGATTATAATAAATAGAAACACGTAAACATCTCTCTAAACAGAGAGAAATATATGATTCATTTAATAATATTCAGAGTCTCTTAAGTGTTGTTTTTTTTGTTAAAAAACGTTATGAAAAATGTACATGATATTTCGTCTCGGTGTTTTAACGATGCTTTGTCAGAAGTTTACTCGAGATCTTTTGAAGCCTCGTTAATACACCGAGGCGAAATATCAATTGAATGAAATTATTTGTGTCACCAAGAAAACGTGATTAAAGATTGAGGAGTATCAGATATACTCCTCAATCTTTAATCACGTTTTCTTGGATTTTACCCAATCTGTTATTTTCTTATATATATATATATATATATATATATATATATATATATATATATATATATATTAATGTTGATATTATGATTTCACACTCATAACTTAAAGTTTTTGGTAGTCCAATCATCAGATGAGAAGTGGTTGAGATGTCAAAAACCAGTCGTGAAATGGTAAAAATCAAATTGTTTAGCGTTCATATGCAGCGTTTTTCACGCGATGGGAAATGTAAAGCTAAAAATTGTTTTTTTAAACTGTGGCTTGTTTAACGTTTATGTGACGTGGATTGTATTCACGTGATGTAATGTCATGACGTTAAATTTGTATTTAAAAAAACATTATAATCAAACAAACTTGCATTGGTGTTAAAAGCACGCGGTTTCAGATGAATTATTTTTTTTTTAAATAAATAAAAGCAGAGCGAAAATTCAGGATCAATTAGGGTCAGGTGGTAAGTGACACAGTAAAAATTTGTTTAAATGCCTACATTTCAAAACGAGTTCACTTCTCTTATTTAACAAGTTATTGCTTGCATTTTGTAATATTTCTTGCATTTTGTAATATGCACAACTTTTCTTCTAAGCAAAGATCGCAACGTTGTCCGCCTTTGTATGCCTGGGCTTTTTTTTTATTTCCCATTTTACTGTAGGTGTTCTGCCCGTTTTTTCATTGATCTGCCATATATATTTTGATAAGGTGGTACTGTTTTCATATTTTGTTGTTGAAACTTAAATTGTGGTTATACCACCTACTTTTCCAATTGTTTTCAGTGGCACCAATGTATGTTTTTTCCTCGTTGTTATTTACATTGTCCTTGATTGTGGCTTTGTAAATGATGTTGTTAGCCAAACAATTGCCACTTAATGGGCATTCATTTTTAAGGCGACAGTTGCATCTATTAATCTGGTTGTTGTTGTTACGATTTAATATTTTAAAGTTGTGTTTATCGATAATGTTTTTAATGTTGTTCATGCAGCAATAACTTATTTTGAGATTGTTTTTGTTAAATAGTTTGTTTAATGTAATTGTCTATGTTTTTTCCTTAATTGGAAAATATTTTACCCACATTCGTTATCAAAGGGGTAAACCAAATCATCATAATAATAATGACAAATCAAGAAAGAGAAACATCAACATCATTTACAAAGCCACAATCAAGGACAATGTAAATAACAACGAGGAAAAAACATACATTGGTGCCACTGAAAACAATTGGAAAAGTAGGTGGTATAACCACAATTTAAGTTTCAACAACAAAAGATATGAAAACAGTACCACCTTATCAAAATATATATGGCAGATCAAGGAAAAAACGGGCAGAACACCTACAGTAAAATGGGAAATAATAAAAAAGCCCAGGCATACAAAGGCGGACAACGTTGCGATCTTTGCTTAGAAGAAAAGTTGTGCATATTACAAAATGCAAGCAATAACTTGTTAAATAAGAGAAGTGAACTCGTTTCGAAATGTAGGCATTTAAACAAATTTTTACTGTGTCACTTACCACCTGACCCTAATTGATCCCTGAATTTTCGCTCTGCTTTTATTTATTTATTTAAAAAAAAAAAAAATAATTCATCTGAACACCGCGTGCTTTAACACCAATGCAAGTTTGTTTGATTATAATGTTTTTTAAATACAAATTTAACGTCATGACATTACATCACGTGAATACAATCCACGTCACATAAACGTTAAACAAGCCACAGTTTAAAAAAACAATTTTTAGCTTTACATTTCCCATCGCGTGAAAAACGCTGCATATAAACGCTAAACAATTTGATTTTTACCATTTCACGACTGGTTTTTGACATCTCAACCACTTCTCATCTGATGATTGGACTACCAAGAAACTTTAAGTTATGAGTGTGAAATCATAATATCAACATTAATTATAAACCTGCTCTGCTTTATTAGCATTGAGCACCTTTCCATGCAAATACTTTTCTCATTTTTTCATTCACTATTCATATATATATATATATATATATATATATATATATATATATATATATATATGATGTACTCTCCTGTCGATTTCGACGTATGAAGTTCCGACAACCTCTTTCATTTAACCTTGTGTGTTAATCGCAAGTAACATTTCAGCCCTGCCAATGATTTGCAAAGAATTCCACAGATGGAACAAGAGTGTGCATTATTAGAATGTATTGCTGGGACACTAGCCAATGCTCTAGTCCTTGTTCTAGCTTGACGCAGCTTGGTGACCTCCGATGCTGCAAAATTCTTGATACCATTGTAACAAAGTCCTCCTCGTTTTACGATCGAGGGCTGTGCTCTCAAAAGTAGCGTAATCTATATTTGCAGCTGAGAGGTTACTTTTCAACTTGTCCTTAAACCTGAGCAATGGTCAACCCACGTTTCTTTGAACACTGTCAAGCTAACTATACATGAGAATCTTTGGTATTCTGTCATCATGCCTTCGCAAAACATGACCAACCCAGCGCAATTGTGATTTTATGAGGAAGCTCTCCATTCCGTCAATGTTACATATGGTGAAAAGGTCAGCATTAGACATTCTGTCTTCGAGAGTGAGTCCACAGATTGCTTGTAGGCAACCTTTGTGGAAAACTGCCGAATCTGTTTTCGACACAGTGTCCATGACTCCGAGCCGTACAAAAGAGTGGTAAGAACAACAGCTCTGTATACCAGTATCTTTGTTGCAAGCCTAATGCCCCGTTCATTCCAGAGTCGGTGGTGAAGCTTCCCGAAGGCACTAGAAGCTTTGGCAATTCTATTAACAATCTGATCATCCAGGGTTCTACTTGAATTAATTTTGCTGCCAAGATAGTTAAAGTTCTTTACAAATTTCAGATCATTTCCGTCGTACTTGCTTAGGTGTGAGAGATGGCTATATATATATATATATATATATATATATATATTTGGGAGAATATGTGCTTAAATGAAGTCGAACCTATTTTTTGAAATTTAATTCATTAATAATCAATTAGGCGGGATTAAACTATTTAAATGTAAGGCTAAACAAATCGAGAAAAATCAATCTCTGTATGTACATTTCGGCCTATTAGGCCTCATCAGCAGAGCTATAGATACGAAGACCGCCCCGTGTGTGATTCGAAACCTGTCTGTCAAATTAGCAGGCAAGTGTCTTACCTCCACACCAAACGACTTAGCAAGATTTTCTTCGCTTTGTTAAGTAGTAGTATTTATATTCCTCTTAAGTGACCTCTACACGAACTTACGAGACGTAAAAAACAGACGATGTTTGTGATATGGCTATTTTCAGCCGACAATATTTATATATATAGTTTTTGTATTGTTTGAACACATTGATGTCCACTCCCCCACCTTTGTCAAATAAACACCACCAAAAAGAATTACAAACACAATGACTCTGACTTCCATAAAGGATTCATGCAGGGAATTATCGCAGCCATCACCACCAACCAAAAAAAGGATTCCACCCTATCCAGGAGATACATAACAGCATTAAAAGATTCATCACTATATATATATATATATATATATATATATATATATATTATATATATATACCAATCGCTTCGCATGATCAGGATATGGCACAAGGTTAATTTCTTAAACGGAGTTGAACAGGTTTTAATTCTGAGTTTTCCGTCTCCTAGATTGGTTTCTGAACTAAATTCAAAGAGTCCAGTCTCTCTCTGTTTACCTATAACTGGAGGGGGATATTTGGATGCATACCTTTCAGAAGGGTATTATGTCTATGTGTGATGCAAACAGACTCGTCCAGGATTTGAACTCAGGTCACCAAGTTATCACCATTATATAGAGAATGTTGATGATATTTTTCTTCTATTTCTCCAAGTCTGTCTCCTCCCTCCCTTTCTTCCATTTTTAATCCAGGGTTTGATCTGACCAAGAGTAAAAGGTTGTAACTGTCAAGATCCCATCTATGTGTCAAACAGATTTGTTTAAGATAATGTTTTGATTTTAAACTATCTTCATACAATAGATCTTAAAACATTGATAAATTAAGTATGTTGTATTTTTCTCAATTTTTTAGATGAGGCTTGATCATTTGTATTATTTGTATTATTTGGACTATTGACCTCATCTTAAATTGTTATCTACATAACGTTTCGGCCGATGTACCCTCCGGCCCTTAAAAGGTATTTCTTATCTGACCTTCTCGAACTCGGGCTGCAGGTTCAATCCTGGCCAAGCACGATATTAACATGGAATAATTAACACATCTTAACATTTAACACGGAATGAGAACAGTGTAAACCTTGTGAATTGAATAAAGTGGTCAGTTTCAAGTTGCGTGAAACCACAAAATTGCTTGCAAATTATTAGTATTAGATCCTTAAGATTGTATGGAGGGAATCTCCGTGGCGTAGTGGCTATCATGCTGGACTGCGACAATGTAGTAGGCGAGTTCGAACTCGTGTTGCGATATTTCGTTCACTTTCAGGCTAATATCCTTGGGAAAATTAAGGTACCCCCATCCCCTAACTATAGGTTATATAGTACCACTTCTGTTCTTCTACAAGAAATGCTTTGGCATAAAATAACCCACCAACGTTGGCATGCTATTAAACAAACAAATAAACCAACTTGTAATTGCATAACTGTATGGAAATTGTTTGCATTAATTATAATTCTTTACGAATGATTATTATCATTAAATTGAGAATTGCACCCCCTCAAAAAAAAAACAAAAAAAAACACTAACTTCGGCATTAAAAAATATTCTTGTTCGTGTTCTTGTTCTTGTTCTGCTTCTTTGTATGGATT
>CM042162.1:82913401-82938401 GCA_023376005.1 Doryteuthis pealeii
TTTCTTTTACGATTTTTCTCTTTCTTTCTTTCTTTTCTTCTTCTTTTCTTCTTTTCTTTATTTCATATTTCTTTTTTATTTTCTTTTGTTTTTTCCCTTCTTTTCTCTTTTTTTCTTTCTCTCATTTTTTCTCCATTTCCTTCCCTTCCATTTTTCTTCTTTTTCTTCTTCTTTTCTATTTTTCTTTCGTTTTTTCTTATTTCTTCATATTTTCTATTTTACGTATTCTTTCGTTTTCGTGTTTTTTTCCTTTGTTCTTTTTTTTTATGTCAACACAATCTCCATGATTATTTCCTATAACTCCAACCTAAAAAAGGGGAACCACTCTGATTGACTGATACATTATTTATTCATTTATTGATCTACTCGGAAAAAAGAAGAAAGGGTTAGGTGTTAGGGTTAGTTTAATGGGAAATAATGGGTAGATTAATTAACAGATAAAATTCATTCAGAGTGGTTCCCCTTTTTTAGGTTGGAGTTATAGGAAATAACCATCTCCATACTTAAAAAGTATGGTTGATATTCTTATTCTAAGGAGGCTTTTAAAATAGTATAAGAGAACATTCGGTACAGTTGACCAAATTAGACACTTGCTTGGGCATTAAAAAATATCGGGTTAGAGTGATCATTTTCCCGTTACAAAAATATAGAAAATAAAACTGAAAAGACAGTTTAATGCAAAAGTTTAGATTAGTTAATACGGACATGTGAGTAAAAATAGAAAACTGGATTTTAAGTTGGTTAGTTGGTTGGATTTTATGGCATGTTAACCTTTGGGTTATTTTATGCTGAAGACATTTTGTTTTATTCATTCTTCTTAGATATTCAACTTTTTCCGAACTCAATTTTTCTTAAAAAACATTTTTAATACTCATTTTTAATCTATTTAATCCATTGATGGGACCCTAACAGGTACTACCACTCCTGGTCAGAGTGGACATGGGAGTAATGGTAATGAAGAGACACTCGATACTTCCCAGAGTTTCAGAGCAGGAACCTCCCCACTAGACACAAAGACTCTCAGCGATCGTTTTCAAGATGAAAAGAGACGGATGTTGCCATAAAAGCAATAGGGTCGGGATTATCATAGGGCTTGACGTGACCAGACGATTCACTGGATGGCGCCTCTCTGACCACCCGGTTAGCCCAAGTGAGGGCCAAAGTGGAATGCTTGTATATCATGGGATTGCTCTATAACTAGGATTTCATCCTTTAGCACAGAACGTCAACCGCGCGGTCAACAAGTGGTCACATTGAGAGGAATTCCCCCCCTCTGCAGAGGTGCAGTTGGCGTATTCTACAACCCTAGCCGACTGGGTGGGATTTTGCGTAAGATTTCAAGAGTTGGATTCAGGACACCGAAGAAAACTTCATGTCCGTTACTCCCAGGTACACTCTTACCTGGAATGATAATATCTGTTAGGGACCTATTTATGGTTCAAATTGATATTTAAGAAGTGCCTTTCTCAAGAGTCTTGATTAGAAAATCCTTCTCTGGAGTCTTGCAAAGAAATCTCCTAAGAAATGCCTTTCCCTGGAAAATTACTAAGAAATACCATTCCATTGAGTCTTGCTTAGAAATGCCTTTTCCTGGAGTCTTACTAAGAAGTGTCTTTTACATGAGATTGCTAAGAAATACCATTCCATGGAATCTTGGTTAGAAGTGCCTTCCTCTAGAGTTATGCTAAGAAATGCCTCTCCTTGGAGTCATGCATGGGAAATGCCTTTCCTTGGAGCCTTGCTAAGAAGTGTCCTTCATACTAACATTAAAAGAATTGCTTTTCATTGGATCATTATAAAGAAATGTCTCCAGCCAGAACATTACTAATAAGTGCCGTAATCTAAGAACTACCTTTCCGAGGGGCATTATTACAAATTGCCTTTCCGAAGATCATTAAAATAATTACCTTTCCCAAATGAATTACTAAGAATTACCTTTATCAAATCAATAAGAAAAGTTTTACTCTGGAGTCTTCATAAAAAAGTGTCTTTCCCTGAAGTCTTTCCCAAAAGCATTACTAAGAAATATATTGCCCAAGAAAATGAAAAAAAAAAAGATTTTTTTAGATGGCACAACGGATATCAGGATTTAATCAATACAGCTGTAAGAGACAATCATCTGTAGGTTGCAGGTTCAATCCTGACCACGGGCGATATTAACATAGAATAATTAGCACCGTTTAACTATTGTAAGCAGTCATAGTTAAGAGAATGAGAAAAATCTATCGCAATTGACTAAATAAAGGGCTCGGTTCAATATTACGTGAAGGTTCCCGATTACGATATGAAACCTCCCAAAATCGACTAGAAGTTTGCCGAAGTCTCAAGAAACACCTGAAGAAGGCCGTAGGGCACATAGACCGAAACGTTATGTATAACAATAAAGATGAGGATAACAGTCACAAAATCTAACTTATATAAAGTGTTTCTTTTCTCAAAACTATAACTAAGAAGTACCATTCCCCCCAAAAAAACAATTTTTAAAGTTCAAGTCCACCAGAATCAAAATCTATTCACCAATACAATCTTTGCACCAGTTTGTAACTCATAGCTAATAGTATTCTCATTTCAAATACGGGAAAATGGCCCACACAAAAGAATTTGCCCTTGCCTCTCGGATCAATGTTGAATTCAATTAGCCGACGCAACAATTTGATTAGTTGACGGCAATAATCAAATCAAATGATTCCAATGACTAGTAGATCGTCGGTATACCATACAAGATCCTTTAGATGTCCTAATAGCGTAATGGGGTTTGGAGATTGGAGAGCAGGGTGTTTGCTCTAAATGGCCTGTAAAAGAGTGGATCAGAAATAGAAAGTAACCCATTAACTCGATGGATTGAGAGCAATGGATTAATAACTTTCTCAAGGGCATTTGCATAAACTAAACATAAACTGTCTAAGCTAGGATTCGAACTCGGAATCCATTTTTTGGTTTATCGTAATATCAATTCACCACCATACAGTGATACAAATAGATCTTAGATTTGGTGAATAACCAGAAATCTCAGAGATAAATCTTAAAAGAAATCCATTAACAAGAAGAAATAACTGTCATTTTATTCTTTACTTCCTATTTTAACTAAATAGTTAAATTAGGAAAATTTAGCAGTGAAAGACGAGAGAGATGGAAAATGATGGAAGAGTTAGTTTCAATGTTGTTCTATTTTTCGATTATACCCCCTCTGTTTCAAATCATTTTATCTGCATTCTTATTTAGTTTCATTAGTCTTTCTAATTTGATATATTACATTAAATTAAAACTTGAATACTTGCGTCCAGAGGGCGGTATTCTTGTTAGTATATATGAAGGAAAAACTTATATATTTATTGAAGAAAAAAGTATGTTGAATAGAATCATTCCCACTACCAAACCATCTGTCCTTATATATATATATATATATATATATATATATATATATATGTATATTACTTATGGACTTCTTTTATTCCTTCTTTACTCTGGTGGATACCCCACAGTCAATCGATGTTTAAAAGACATTGGATTTTTTAAATTGAATATTATTTGCCTGCCTGGACACATAAATGGTACATGGTCAACAAAACAAGATTAAAGAGCTCAGTCTGACCTATTATTTACCCATGGCTAGGGGAAAATCGTTGGATTCATACCTTTCCCAAAGATATTAATGCTATGTGAAATGCAAAATGCCCGATTGGGAACCACTCGATTAGAGTTTAGTGTCTTCGAATATTCAGTATATCAACACAAAAACATTAGTATGATAAAATTAATATAACAAATGTTTTTGATAATAAACCTCAGTTAATATCAGATGGTATAAGATTTACGTAAAATTATCACTTCTATTTATGAACTTAGTCAACAACAGCAGGCACTTCCGGTTATAAATTCGCCAATGAGAGATGAGGACAAAAAGTATTTAAGATCGTTTGCAACTGTACTCAAATCAAATAATCATTGAACTATCTGTCAGCGCAATATCAATATTTTGGATTAACCCCAAACGAATACTACAGACTTGGACTTATATGTATTACAGAAGATTAGTAACTCACAACAGACTAGGATTACCAACTGGATTCTGTGAACAACATAACAACTGAACCCTTACAATGATGACAAGGATTCTAACACTATCCTTCGATTCAAAAATTAAGAACTTCCTTTCTTACCTTTAGATTCCCTCAACGTAGGGAATATAGCACCGCTTTTACTTGCAAAATGATTTTCCAACCGGGGTCGCATTTATTTAACCAAAATTCCGTGATTTTTTAAAGAAAAATATTTGCGAATTTCTTTATGTTCGGAGAATATAGTTCAATATATCAATACAAACAATTATTTCTCTCCCATTCAGTTATGGGTAAATAGTAGGGCAGGCTGAGCTCATTAGCCTTGGTAAGGCAACTGGTCTTTGAGAAATAAATCTCTGTTGGATATTGTATTAGTATAAGACCCACACGGAATCGTCACTTTTATATATAGACCTCACCATCAGTTATAGGAGCAGCAACATCAACTTCCGGTGGGTGGGTAGAACAAAATGAATTTAAGATGATACACTGTCTGAAATCATTCACTAGAAAGTCAAGAAAAAGTCAGAGGAGAATTAATTCAAATTTGGATTCATCATGATTCAGTAGAGCAATTTCTACGGGAATCTCAACAGGTTATTTGATGAGAATGAAGCGAAATATATCTTAAGATTCTGATTTCAGGCGTTTACTTCCCTGTTGATAAATGAAATGGTAGAAAAGAAAGTTCAATTTGCAATTGATTTCAGGACAAATACCAACGACCTTAAGTGTATTCTATATAGTTTCTGATTGGCTAGTTTTTACCGGAAATGCTGCTGATGTTGGGAAACATCATAAATATGAGTGGAAATTTTGCGTAAACTGATACCAAAGATAATCCAATAATATGAATTGTGGGAAGTATCATTTCTCAGACATCTCCGAATATAGTGACTCAACAATGGCTACGAGAATCTCAACATTTTCAATTTAAATCTGCTCTAACTCCGCTTAAAGATTAACCTTGCGTCACATCCTGACAATTTTATCCAGTTTTTCCCTTTATTTCTACTCCGTGTATAGCTGTACACCGACCTCAATGTTAATCTACTGAAACGGAGGCGCTTGATTATAACGGTTATCGTCGTAGGAAATGGACGCGGTGATTCGAGTTTAAATCCTGGACGAGGCTGTTTGCATTTCACATAGCTCTAATACCTTTGGGAAAATATGCATCCAGCTATTCAGTCTACAGCTATGGTAAAGGGTAGGGAAGAGTGAGGAATGAACCCGGTGACTTGATTTCAAATCCGGGACGAGGCTGTTTTCATATCACATAGCCATAATACCCCTGGGCAAGGTATGCATCCAAATATCCTTCCTCCATCTATGGGTAAATATTAGGACAGTCTGAAATCGTTAGCCTTGGTAAATCAACCAGTCTAGGACAAGGAAATCTCTGAATTCAAATCTGCTCTAACTTCGCTTAAAAATCAACCATGTGTCACATTCTATCTGTTGGAGGGTTGGGTAAATACATATTTATCCAGGCCTCAGACTGTATTACTGTAATTGCTGCTGTTAATGCATTGAAATAGAGGCGCTCGTCTGAAACGGTTATGGCACTAATAGCCTAATACCATAAAAGGTGTGCATCTAATATTTTCCTCCATCTATGGGTTTGGCAAATTGGACCCTTTAACCTTGATATAGCAACTGGTAATAGGAATAGAAAAACACTGAATTCAAACCTGTTAAACTCTGCATAAAATTGACCTTGTGTCACACTATGATCATGTGAAGTTGTAAATGCATATGAAACTTGATATCAACCAACTCACCTTATGAATGAGCGCTTTATTGTAATATGAAGCAGGGTAAATAATGGTAACAGAACAATTGCTGATTCAAATAGATCCGGTGACGCGAGTTCATGTCCTGGACGGGGTTATCTGCATTTTACATAATGCGAATACTATTGGGGAAAGGTATACAATCAACTATTCTCCCTCTAGTTACGGGTAAATAGTTGGTTGGCTGGTTGGATTTTACAGCATGTCAACCCTTGTTGGGTTATTTTATACTGAAGACGTTTTGTTTGATTCATTCTTGATGTGTACTCTTTATTTTCTGTTTAAACTCGATTTTTAAACACACCTTTTTTTAAAATATGACTAAAATGTATTACCACCCGATGTCAAAGGGGACCTGAGAGTAGTGGTGATGAAAGGGTACTAGACCCTCTACAGAGATCCAAAATTGGAATTTAACCATTAAATGCAGTTTAACGTCATAGCCAGGACACTAAGACCCACAGCCATCGCCTTCTAGCACATATATGATAAAAAGCCTTGTTAGTTTGCCAGAAAGGCTATAGGTTGAGAAAATCACATACGTGCTAGGGTTTGACATGATCAGCGATTGATCTGGTGAGGCCTCTCAGAATACCCGTCAAGCCTAAGTAAAGACGACAGGGGAGTGTTACATGTCATGGACTGCTTAGCCACCATGATTCCATCCTTAAGCATCATGGGTCGCCACCACTAGAATTCCATCCTTAAGCATCATGGTCGCCACCACCATCAACAATAGATGTTCTATGGTCCCATTTAGGGGATTTTACGTCTATGTAGAGGTGCAGTCGGTGTATTCTAAAGCCCCAATCAATGGGATGGGGTAAATAATAAGGCAGACTGAGATCATTAGCCCTGGTAAATCAACTGGTCGAGAAGAAGGAAATCTCTGAATTGAAAAGAAAGGAAATATTCTTAGTTAAACTATTTGAGATCTCCTCCTCCTCCTCCTCCTTTACGATACCCGCTCTTCTTGATTGAAATTAATTTTCGAAGAATTGATGTGCTGTGTTGATAATTGAAAAATGATTATTTTGATCTTTTAAGGGTTAATGATAAAAGATTCAATCTTTTATTGTTCTCTCATTTTTTTTTTTAATTTCGTGTTTGCAGAACAAAATAAATAAATAAATAAATAAATAAATAAATAAATTAAGAACAAATCTTTTATGAAAAATCCCCAAAATGTGACCCCCTTCCAAAAATCAGAAGATTTCTTAAACGGAGACATTACATGCAGCACTCCACTTTGGCCCTTATTGAAAGTAAGGATACCCACGTGACCAAATTGTTGTTGCATAATATAATTAAAATTGACGCGTATTTCTCTTGTATTTCTTCGATCGTTATGGGTAAACTGTTATGGCTGTTATCTCATCTACTACTGTTATATATACACGTTCAACATCGGGTGTATTGTAATGGAAGAGAGGCAGATAGATAGATTAAAGGATGATGATATTATGATGGTCTTGTGGGGATTAAAATAAAACTACTATTTGTCGAACAGTCGCCTTCCGATCCAATCGGCTGGGTACGTCATGCAATAGCACTTATACGATTGTTCCAACACTATTGCCCTTATGGCAAACCCCTAAACCTTTTATCATATATGTACGAGATGGCAGTAGCTAAGGATCTTAGTGACCTCCGAATGTCGTTAAACCGCATTTAATGGTGATATTCCAATTCTGGAGCTGAGATACTACCACCCTGACCCGGAGTGGTAGTACCTGTTAGGGTTTCATCAATCGGTTAAATAGGAAAAAATGAGTTAAAATGTGTTTAAAAAATTGAGTTTGTAAAAAAAAAAGGATAAAAAAAAACTTCTTCGGCATAAAAGAACCCAATTGATGGAGATGCTGTGAAACACAACAAACCAACCAACCAACCAACCAACCACTCCCCCCCACTGTGCCTCTTAACTGAAATTAATTTTGAAAATTTTTATGTTATATTAATAATTAAAAAATAATTATTTTCATCTTTCATCGATAGGTGATTAAATCTTCGATCTTTTATTGGTCGCAATTTTTTTTTAATTTCATATTTGCAGGATAAAAAAGATTTAAAAAGATAAATTATAAACAGATCTTTTATGAAACATAAAAAACCAAAGTGAAAAAATATGTGCCCCCCCCCCAAAAAAAAAAAGTAAAAAGACACAAAACAAAAAACAGAAGATGTCATAAACGAACAAACATAAAATGATTGCATTTCTTTATTTTCTTTATTTCATTTTTTTTTGGGGGGGGGCTTCAACCATTTTTTTCCGCTTGACTAAAACTGACTGAATCTTGTTACCCAGCAACAACTGAGCCGAGAAAACCTAATGAAACATTGGAGACAAACTAAAGTCTTTCTCGTTTCTTTTTATGAATGAGGTTAACACATCTATTTTAACATAATACTTCATCTTAGTGCTTGAACGCACAAATTAAATGGCCATGTTCACGGGGCTTAGAATATGCCAATTGAATCCACAACAGAGGAGAGGAACACTCCACAAAAAAGTGGAGTCTTGGTTAGGACACTAAACTACATTTGATAGTGAACCACTAATTCTAGAGATCTGGGGAGTGTAGTGTTGCCCTTCATTGTCATTAATTTCGGGTCTACTCTAACTCGGAGTGGTAGTACCTGTTAGAGTTCTATCTATATAACCATGTAAAAATTATTTGTATTGGTTAGGAATAAGGGAAACCATATAATTGTGTGAAAACAAATTATGAATAAGTTTTCATTGGAGTCTGAGTGACAACAAGTCTCCTCGGTCTCCATGATTCTTCTGAGTATTCAAGCCGATTTCAACAATGTTGTTGTCTGGATGGTCCCAATTATTCCTCTGATTTCCAGATCCCCTATTTTTAAAGCTCGTGGGGGACCGTTTCAAGAGACCCAACAGCAATTTTCATTACGTTCAGTCTTTTTCTCACCAGCGTCTGAGTCTGAGTGACAACAAGTCTCGTCGGGTCTCCAGGACTTTCCTGAGTATTCCAGCTGATTTCAACAATGATGTTGTCTGGACAGTCTCAATTCTTCCTCTGATTTCCAGTTCCTTTCGTCTTCTTTCTCAGCTTTTGGGGACCGTTCCAAGTGCACCAACTACCACTTTCACCCTCATATTCCACAGGTTTTTTCAATTCTCTAGCAAGATGTTAATAGTGTATATATTTTGAAGACAAATAAAAAATACATATAATTGACTTTTGATATTGTCTTCTGCTTTTATTCATTACTTCACTGTCGGACTACGATGTAACAGATTGATATCATCTCGTCGCCAATCTCTTATATCGTCGTCCGACAGTTAAATAATGAGGAAACGCAGGAGACAATACTAGAAGTCATCTATATTCTTTTTTATTTATGTTCAAAATATATACATCATTTATAGTCTTTTCAGACTAGTCCATTGTGTCAGAGAGGGGTGTTCTTATCACTCCAAAACATTAACAACAACAAAAACAGCAGTAACAACAATAACGACGACGACGATGATGATGATGATGATGATGATGATGATGATGATGATGATGCTTGGAAAAGTTAGCTAATAATACCTCGAAAGAAGAGCACATAACTTAATCAAAGGAATAATTACTTGGTCAGAAACCATCGTATGATATCCGGAACGTTTCCGAAAACTGAACAAAAGAAGAACAGAGAAAGTTGGATTGGAAAAACAAGAATTTTTCTTGTCAGTGCATTAAAGCGTCGTCCCCGGAGAGATGACGTTGATAGAGCGAATGTGAAGAGGAAAGAGGGAAGAAAAATAACTTTTTCTGGATTAAGTATTGCGTCGGTTCTGCTATCAAGGGACTCTAGGAATTACACAAGTAATGAAAGATTAATCATAATAGCCAAAGGTCGTCGAATAAACTGACAGGGAAACAAATTGAGGATCTGAAAACACCCAAGACAAAAGGAGAATGAAAGCAACTACACTGACGGCTCATATGACAAATTAAAGGAAAAAAACAAATTACGGTTATGAAGAGGACATTTAAAAGGAGAAATTGAATCCCTATCAATATTCAACACAAAATGAACAGGATACAGTAAACTAGTAAATGCAGAAAATAAAGATGAGACTTTCAATTCGAAAATAACGAAGCAATTTGGTTAAGAAGGAATAGAAAAACAGATGATTGGGTGGTAAAGGTGATCAAACGAGAACTGCTCAAATGACTGAGATTTGAGCATGTAAGCCAATTGGATACATACCAACCATAATAAATTCGAGAGAATAAAGAATATAGAATTGTGCGTTTTGTTTTTAAATTCAAACTCACAAACTAATAACTAGCAGGATCTTCGGATATCTCACAGTATGATAATTTAATTTATTACATTTGATATGCTTACTAGCAAAATAGTTCAATATGTACAAAAAAAAAAAAAAACAAAAAAACCTTCCCTGCCCATACATAGATACTCACTACCTACCCTGCTTCACTTCGTTTCTCCCCCCCCCCACATATACAAGGAATCAAAATTCTCCCCCCTACTCTACCACAAAAACTGACCCAGTGATCTAATGTCCCTCGACTCTCCCCTCCTCCTTATCATCCTGGCATCAAACACTCCACTACTATGAACTTTACCCTCCTCCCCAGACCAACCCCTTTTCCCATCTAGCACCTAGCTTCCTCCCTGCTTCCTGTAAACTTTCACCACACTTTATATCATGTTATCCTCATCCTTATTCCCCCTAACCTCCCTACCCTTCATTTCCGCTACTAACTCACTCCCTCATCAAATCACATGTACGTAATTTTTGCTTTGAATAAAAGTCATTTGACTGAGGATGTCCTTATGAATAGGACGAAATATTTCAACTCTCAGACTTGTTTGAGTTATTATTTTTGTTCACTTTCGTTTTACCTTACCTCATACTGTTGGATTTTACTCCAACCCCCTATCTTCATGTACAAAGTATAATAATCTTGATTTAACTCTCCCTCACACTTTTTTCTTTCTTTCCTTCTTTTTATATTTTCATTGTTTGATTGAAACTTATTAGCGTTATCGATTCTGTTCGCCCACTCCTTTCTTTCTTTCTTATTTTGTTTTGTCTGTGTAGCGCGTCTTTTTTCTTCCCTGTATAATAAAAACGGTATGGTCCATTATTTAGCTGAGGTGATGACACTCATAAAAAATAAGAATTCGGCGGATAAGCAGGACCAGATAATCAGGATTTACATGTTTGGATTTCATCTATGACAATTTGGACGGTCTCATTTTTAACCAGGAGGGAATTGCAAGATGATAACGAAAGGAACACGAAATATTAATATGTAGATAGTAATTGTATGTATTCTTATGTAAATAAGTCTCTGCAGCTTTTTGAGCTCTGGTTGTGAGTACGTGCTTAGAGTACACCTCACTTTTCTCTTGAAAAGAAAATCCCTCTTCAGAATGGAAATAGTCTCCTCAAAGTCAGTTGGTTCGCTGAAAAGTTCGAATACATCATGTGATACGGAATGTATAGTTTGAAGTACGTCCAACCTCTTTCCTTCAATATACGAGATACGAATATACTAAAGTTTGAAACTGCTCGGTACCAGTGATTCAGTATTTTCTGTGGCCCCGGGGTTCTTGCTATCGAAAGTCAGAATCTGATGTTTTAACACCTTGTCCATTTTAAAATAAATGAACAAAGGAGTTTATTAGTGAATGTTGTAAACTAGGAATTTGATAAGGCTGGTTGGTTGGATTTTACGGCATGTCAACCCTTGTTGGGTTATTTGATGGCGAAGACGTTTTGTTTGATTCATTCTTGATGGCTATTAGATATTCTTTCAAACTCTTTTTTTTTCAAACTCATTTTCTTTCTATTTAACCCATTGATTGGATTCTAATAGTTCACCAGGCATGGTCAGTGTGGTCCTGGGAGTAAAAGCAAGGGGGTACTACACGCTCTCCAGAGCTCCAAAATTGGAACAACCATTAAATACACTTTAACGTCATACTCAGAGCACTAAGGTCATCAACCACCGCCTTCTAGCACATATTGGGTTGGGGGGTTTTGCCATAAGGGCAATATGGTTGGGGCAATGCTATAGTTGCTTGGGATTGATGGGACCAACGGATTAATCGGGGCAGGGGCTCTCCGACCACCCATATAGCCTAAGTAAAGACCAAGAGGAATGTTGGATATAGATTGCTTAGCCACCAAGATACCGTATTTATGCTTGATGGGTCGCCCCGCACGGCCAACAGGTCTTCTCATTGGTGGGATTTTACCCTTCTGTAGAGGTGCAGTCGGTGTATAGTCCCAACCGAAAGGGGGGATTTGCTAGATAGTATTTTATCTTTTCCTTATGTTCGATTGAAACAGATTAGCGTTATTGCGCGCTTACCCCCTCTTTCTATCTTTCCATTACTTCCTGTTTTTCTTTCTTATTATATTTTTCTGTCTAGCATTAGGGTAGGTCGATTTTCAACTTTTTTTAAATATCAAAATGATACAACCAGAGAAAGTTTGGCATTGGTATGATAAGTACTGACCACGAAAAGTAGGTTTCTAACTTGCACTAAATTTTGAGCATTTAGTTTTAAAAATTGTCTAATATGAAGCTCCCCTCCAATTCTTGTTTTTGCTATATTTACACATTAATTGCTAAAAAAATCTTATAATTTCCATCCAGAAATGTTTGTCAATTTATTTTATTTAAATGAATTGAATGAAATATATCAAAAGTAACATTTAAAGTAAACCCTAAAAACTCAGACAAGCTGCATTTTACCTCATTGAGATCCGTCAGTAATCATTACAATATATTGTTGTAGCGTTATTTTGTCTGTTATCAATTGATCAAAAGCTAACAAATATGAACTCTGCTAGGAACAAATGTAGGGATATTGATTTTAATATAAGCTAAGATTATAATTCGAACACTGCTCTAAATATCTACTGGTTACTAATATTGGGTCTTTAAGTTTCATTTTATATAATAATTGTAAGGTATAAAGTTATAAAAGACATATATCAAATATACATAAATATTGTGAGAATAATAGCAACTTTTATCATGCCATCATATTAAACTGTTCTACATGAGAGCCCTTTGAAGTAAAGGAATGTCTCATTTCATGACATAAACTTTTGTAATGATATTCCTATATCTTGCTTTAATTCCATAGACCGAACGGGGAGCTGCAGTTAATGTTACTGCCATTTCGACACTTTATGAGTGTGAAGGCAAATCAGGCAACTCTAATATTGTCCTACTCTTTGATGACTCCAGAAGTTTATAATCTTAAAATTCGTCAGTGAATCCAGGCTCACAAACTCCATTTTCAGACAATTGAGACCAATTTGTGGCATCGAAATTTATTTTTGGTGTTCTCCTAGCCTCTTTTTGGGTTGGATCCCCTCTCTGAAAAAAAAAAAGAATCATCTTATTGAATTAAATTAAAAATTTAACCTCGAGTCCAGAAACACATTAGTCTGGTGGCTAACGTTAACCATCTTGCCCAATTTTCCATGCAGCATATATAGGGCTGATTTTCCATCGAGAAATCCTTACGGAATATTTTAGAAGAAGTATCTGATCACTACTCAGATCATCTGTATCATTGATGCAAGATAATGCAGGACTAACTATTGGTACACATTTAACCAGACTAATGTGTTTGTGGACTCGATGGATTTACCTGAAAACATATCAAAACTACACAGCGTAATCCAGTTTATTGTTGAAGTGTATGCAGTTAGCTGGTTTGAAATTAAAAGAGACTATACATTTCAGAAGCAGCAATTGTATGTTTTCAATATGCTGCAAAGAATCAAAGAGGTACCACCAGAAATTCAGGAGTTTGAGTTCAGAAATATTCAGCATAATGCTTTTGTTCTTCTATCAGAAAGTATGTTGTTTTCAATGCTTAAATCAGATGAACTGGAAGTGTTGAAATGAAGCAGTGAAAATAACTTTAGCCATTAGATAATTAATTCACATGAAATTAATTAAAATGATTTAATCCTTTTATATTTTTATTTTTACGTAATATCCTAATTTCATAATAAAAATTAGAAATTAAAACAAGTAACGTTTGAAGAGTCGATGCTCTGTTGTATTATATCAGTTTTGTACCAATTTGATATTTATTTTACCTGAATTTTTGAAGTCAGGTTTAATATGTAATTTTTTTTTATTTTTCGGACTTTTGTCCCATCTCTATTAGGAAATATAAAATCTCAACGTTTCGGCTGTTGTACGCTCTGGCCTTCTTCAGTTACAAAGAGTTACTCTATTGTTGTATTATATCAGGTCTGTCCCGATTTGATATTATTTGTGTGAGTTTTTAAGATGAGCCTTGATATGTATATTTTTATTATTTGGACTGTTGTCTTCATTTTTATCGTGACATATAAAAACACAACGTTTCAGCCATTATACAGTCTTCTTCAGGTGTACTTTGTCCGTCCGAGCATACCCTACTTTTTGCGACCTTTTGTGCTCTTCCTAGAAAGAATTGGTAATTTAGGTGTTTGGTCTGGTGTAAATAGATTGAGATCTTGGCATCTGTATAAAAAGATTCAGTCAAAAACTGGCATGAATGATGAACCCCTTTACATTTTTATACAGATGCTGAGATCTCAAATTAGTTCCACAATTAGTTTGAAATTTAAATAATCAATCTTTTCCTGGAGAACACAAAAAAATTTCAAAAAATTAGTGCATTCTCAGACGGAAAGAGGATACCTGAAGAAGGTGTGTGTGTGGGGCGGGGGGGGGTGTTCATGCTAGCAATGTTGTGTTTTTACATGTCACGATTAAGATGAGGACAACAGTCCGAAAAATCAAAATCATACATATCAAGCCTCATCTAAAAAAAATTAGACAAATAATATCAAATCGATACGGGCCAGATATATTGCAGCAATAGACCCGAAGAAGGCCTGAGAGTACAACGGCTGAAATGTTGTGTTTTGTATATCACGATAAAGATGAGGACGACAGTCCGAAAAATCAAGCCTCATCTAAAAAATTCAGACAGATTATATTAAATCGGAACTGATCCGATAAGGATGAGGACAACAGTCCGAAAAATCAAAATAATTCAAATAACTTGTCGGAAACATTTGAAAATTATATTCCTAAAATGAAAAAGTTTTTAAAGCATGATTCTTTCCCTTTTTTTGTTAATGACAAATTGTTTTTGAATTGTGATTTTCTTTTAACTTATAGGAATGTAAAATCCTATTTTGTCTGTCATTACGAAAGTTTCAATTCTATGGAGATCTCTAAGTGCTTTTCAATATTAGTATCCCCCCTCCCCTTCATTATTCAAATTAAGATGAAGATTACAGACCAATGGTATGAATGAAACATTAAAGATATCGAAATGATGCATCTGATCACATGATCAGCCGGATGATATAAAACAGATGAGAAAAAATTGAGAAACTATGAAAATGAATAATATTGATGTTTCGGACGGTTGTCCTCATCTTTATTGTGGTATGTATAAACATAAAATATCAGCCGTTGTATCTTCTGGCCTTATCTGGGTATAGCAATGACGCAACCTGGGAAATCATTTTTAATCGTTTGACTGTTGATCAAACAGGCGTCAAATAATTTTTGAAGATCTTATTCAACTAATGACGTCATTGTTTTTGCACGCCTATCATTCCGACACGTGTCACGAGAAGAATCACGATGATTTAGAAAAAAATGTTTATTGGCGTTTCCTGTACAACTCTCTGTGTTAAATCCAATGACATCAATCAAAATACATTGCTGTCAAAAGTACAGACAATGTTATCAGAAAGGTTTACTTTTTTATGCCAGACAATCGGTATTCGATGCCGGGTAATGAATCTCACTACTCTTAAAACTGTGCAGGGCCACGGGAATCATGTTGTGGTGAAATGGGTGGCAAGCTCATCTCACAAAACAATTATAGAATAGTAGGTAGGTAGATATATACCCAACCCATTCGGCACGGATAGGATGTGACACAAGCTCGTAAGAATGGATCATAAAGAAGCAATACATCTGTGAGAGCAGATTACTGACGATTACATCACAATTGAACACCCTCTATTACTAATAATAGCAAAAAAGGGGCATCTGCGCGGTGTAAAAATTAATTTTTACCACGCTCTTTCTTTAAAAATTTCAAACAGATCTTTGAAATCTTATAATTTGTTTTAAATAATAGATATAAAAATGGTTTTACTGTCAAAATTCAAATGTATAAGTTTTTTTTTTTCAAATAAAACCAAATTTCAAACAAGTGAATTCAAATTAATTCAAACATTTAAAGTGAACAACCCTTTATGGGCACCGAGGTAATCTAAACATTCGGGATATTCATCCCGAAATATTAAGGAAACATCAAAAAATAGAAATACAGATCAATGAATAACAGACTCGTTACATTTTTCTTCGTTCGCATTGTAATAATCCTTCAAAATCAATCCAGAAACCAAATATACACATAATGCTTCAAACAAACTATAAAACTATTATATATAAATGTTGGTTTGGTGGTTGGTTTTGAAGGTTATCACAATGAAGGTTATCACAGTGTAAAGAGAAATGAGGTAACTATGAAGTTCGTTTAACTTTGATTTATTCTTGATATTTCGAGATAAATAAAAGATAAATCAAAGGTAAACAAACAACATCATAGTTACCTTATTTTTTCTTTACACTTAGCATTGTGATAGCTTTCAAAATCAATCAGCAAACCAATATAAACACAAAGCAAATTATAAAACTCTTTAATCTTATATATATATATATATATATATATTATATATATATATATATATAAAGACTTGATAAGTCGAAACACGTGTCTGTGGATGACCCTATATATATATATATATATATATATATATATATATATATATATATAAATCTTATATATATATATAATCTTATATATATGTATACATATATATATAATCTTATATATATATATATTAATCTTATATATATATGTATATATATAATATTATATTTATATAAATATAATCTTATATATATATATATATATATATATATATATATATATATATATATATATATATATATATATCTTGGTGTGTTTGTGTCTCTTTGTGTAGGAAGCAGAAAGATAATAACTTTGAGATTGTGAAATTGTGCTGTAAGATGAGAAGCCGATCTAAAATATCTTTGTTAAAAGAGAACTTGGAGAAACCTAATACTTTAGGTCGAATACCGTTAGGAAATGCCCTCTTCAAGGATAAATGATGAACTGTATTGGACTTAAGGGTTAACGGCTATTAGTAGTGAGGGCTTCTTTTTTTTAAACCCTCCTCCTTTCTTATCGATGGGTGTGTTTCTAAAGGCATGTAACCGTCGTCACGGATACCGGATATCAGGATATCGGAAGTAGATGATGGTAATTTGAATATTTTCTTTTTTTTTAAGAATTTTTGGACGTGATGAATGCTACGCTGACCGTGAAAAGAATTTTAGAAAAAAAAAAAAAAAAAAGAAAAAACGAAAATGAAAAAAGTCAAAATAAAAACACAAGGTGGAAGTTTCGGCAAAGATACCGCAATGTGTTGGCTCCAATCTGGCTGATGACGTCAATGCAAACATAATCTCGCGTTATGTACGAATGAGCATCTGAGTTCTCACGTGAATAGGCGTGTGCACGTGTGTCTGTATGTGTTCGGTGGATAGGTGGAAGAGCGACTATATACCCATTTATGGTGTGCGCGCGCGCTTGTGTGTGTGTGTGTGTGTGTGTATGCGCATGCGTGTACGTGAAAGAATGAGCGGTAAATAATGAGTCAGTGAGTGCACTGTGGTAAAATAGAATGTGCATTTGGGTGGATCTATCGTCTCCGATTTATAATGATGATAATTGTGCGTGTTTAATCGTGTACACGTCGAATTCATGCTCAAGCGACAACCCCGCCTCTTCAATTTTGTTTAATTTTTTCACAAAAAATCTATAGTTCCCTTAAATCAGGTGTCAATTTTAGGAAGTGTTCAGTATTGTTAGAATGTTAGCAAATAATTTATTGGAGGGGCGCCTTGCGTAACGGTTATGGTCGTTGGAAAACCTATTCGTCTTATCACTTTTGCTCATCTACTTACACACACACACACACACACACACATACACACGCACACATATATATATATATATATATATATATATATATATATATATATATATATGTATGTATAAATGTATTAATATTGATTGACCAACGGCGCTTGGTCACGGATATTTTGTGGTTCTATGATTTTCAATCAGCACACACACACACACACACACACACACACACACACACACACACCTACATACACATACATAGAAAAAGAAAGAGAGAGATAGAGAGAGAAAGGGAGAGAAAAAGAGAAAAAGAGAGAAAGAGAAACTGATAGAGTGACATGGAAATGGAATTTTTTTTCAAACTCAATTCTTTTAATATTCCTTTTTTCTATTTAACCTATAATTATTTTTATATTTAACCCTGATCCAAATCCGGGTCAGAGTGGACCCGGGAGTAATAGCGACGAAGGGGTACTCCACATTTCCCGGGGCTAAAGAATTGGAACTTCATCCCATAGAGTTTAACGTTTTATCAATTTACCATCATACCCAGAACACTAAGACTCTCCGATTTCTAACACATATATAATAAAAAAGTAGTATTTGCAATAAAACAGTAGGACAGAAACAATCCTATAGTTCCTAGGGATTAACGTGACATAATCGAAGGAGGCTTTTCCGACCGACCGTTTAGCCTAAGAACCAAACTGGACTGCTGCATATCATGGCCTGCTCAGCCACCAGGATTCCATACTTAAGCATCACAGGTTGCAACCCACGCCTAACAGCTGGCTCCACTGGTGTGGGGGTCTTACTGCTCTGTGCATAGGTGCAGTTAGTATATTCTACAGCCCCAGCCGACAGCGGAGGGAGGGAAAAAAAACTCTGGATTTAAACCAGTAGTAAAAATAAGAAATAACTTTATTTCGCAGCCTAAAGATTGGATAAATGCATACACTGTAGTAATGACATCTCTACACAAAATAGCTGATTGTTACAACTAAATGAGACGTTCATTGTCCCCGTTTTGTATATAAGAGCGAACATGTTATTTTAAGAATAACATATCTGTGTTAATGTATAATAATATCATTTACTTATAAAATGGCGGAATTGTAATGAAAGAAAAAATCCTTAAGATATGAAAATTATTATAGCATCTCGCAGTGATAGGTGAGATATATTAATTCGAGTAGATTAGCATATACATTGAGATAAGAGAATATAAAACCAGTTTAATAAATACATATATATATATATATATATATATATATATATATATATATATATATATATATATATATATATATGTGTGTGTGTGTGTATGTGTATGTGTATATATGTATATAAAAAGTCAGGTCTTCTTATTCTCTTGTCTCGTATATATATATATATATAATATATATATATATATATATATATATAATACATCTCTCTCTCTCTCTCTCTCTCTCTCTCTCTATATATATATATATATATATATATATATATATATATATATATATATACTAGCAAATATATGCACCCTCCGGGTGCAAGTATTTAAGTTTTAATGTAATGAAATATCGTATTAAATTAGAAAGTCTAATAAGAATGCAGATAAAAAGATTTGAAACAGAGTGGGGTTATAATAGAAAAATAGAAATGAAACTTACCCTTCCATCACTGCCGTCTTTCATTGCTGAATTTTATTTATTTAACTATTTAGTTAAATTAGGAAATAAAGAATAAAATTACACTTATTTTTTCTTATTAATGGATTTCATTTAAGATTAATTGAAGAGATTTTTGCTTATATTCATTAAAATAAAACCAAACAGTTAGAAATCAATAATACTAAGCACATATTTAAAAATCTCATTTTTAATATCAATATGCAAATTAGCCTTCACGTTCACACTGCAAACCGCTATTTTTTGTATATATAAATACAATAGCATGTTATTAGTTTATATATGGACAACACTAATAAAAAGGTGAAGCAATTTTATTAATAATTGAGTTTTAAATATAAATAAAATCATGAAGAATGTGATGTAAATAACTATGTTAATTGTGACTCGATTAGTAATTTTAGTTTCGGTTACAGACAAAAAAACACAATCTCCATTATAATAAGATATATATATATATATATATATATTATATATATATATATATATATATTTCATATTATATTATTTTTATTGTTATTATTATTTCATATATATTATATCTATATTACATACATATTATATATTATATGTATATTCTAAAGTATATCACATATATACATATTATGTGTCTATTGTAACATATATTATGTTTATGCTATATATATTTACGAACCCCTCCATCGAGCAGGATGGGACACAAGGTCAATTTCTTAAGGAGAGTTTAACAGGTTTCAGTTCAGAATTTTCCTTCTCCTAGGTTGTTACTTAGCCACGGTTAAATAGCCAAGTCTACCCTACTATTTACCCATAGCTGGAGGGAGATATATATCATATTATATATATCATATTACATATATATTATATCATATATATATATCATATCTATCATGTGTGTATACACACACACCTACACCCCACATACATACACACACACATATGTAAATAACTTATAATGCAATCTAATTTAAAGTATTTTAAAAGTCAAATAAAACAATAATAGAAAGCATTGTGTAATTCTGTCGGCACCATCCTCAAAAAGAAAAGTTGTGTTATGAAATGTGACATTACCGTATAACGCAATGATGAGCAGTAAACATACATTTCCACATAATCTAATGCATATAATCGCGTATGAATTGATGTGTCTCAATTAGAAAAATGAATAAATAAATAATAATTGTCACTTCCCTTTTATGCTTTAAAAACAATAAATAAATCGCTACTTCTTGGAGCAGCGAAAAAAACACGTCCATTCTTCAGACTATTCAGCGTTAAATATATATATATATATATATATATATATATATATATATATATATATATATATATATATATATAGCGTTTCATATATATATATATATATATATATATATATATTATAGTGAACAAAAGTTATTAGATGAATAGAAATGTTTCTTTTATATTAATTATTTTTAGTTGGTTTGTTGCTTGTTGTTTGGATTTAACGGAATGAAAACCCCTTGGGTTAATTTATGCCGAAAGCTTTTGTTTTACTCATTCATATTGCGTATGCACAATTTTAAACCAAAATCTCATTTTTCATTTATTTAACACATAGATCGAACCCTAACAGGTACTACCACTCCGAGACTGAGTGAACCTGGGGGAGGGGGGAACTCAACACTCCCCAAATCTCCAGAATTGGAACCTCACCACCAGATGAATTTTAATGTCAAACTCAGGACACTTTATTTTTGTTTGTTTTTTTGTCGAAACTAGTTTCGACCTTAGGTCATCATTAAGAGATGAACAAAAAAATGTAAAAATATTTTTAAAAATTAAAAAAAAAATTATTTTGAGCGTTCTTTACTTAACTTTATTTATAAATATTGCAAAGCATATTATCAATATTTATCCATATTTCGCTGACGGCCGCCAACTCAAGCGTAAATACAACGCTCACCTATATATAAGGGAAGGAGCACTCTGTGACGGCCTTTACACACAAAGCGATGTGTGTATTAAAACAGTTAAAATCCCTTCGCATTCTGTAAGTGAGACAGCCTGACGGACTACACCTCGACCGATCGGATTTCAATCCCGGCTGTAGGTAGCTTACAAATGTCTAGCCACTCTGAAGAGACTTGATAAGTCGAAACACGTGTCTGTGGATGACTATATATATATATATATATATATATATATATATATATATATATATGTGTGTGTGTGTGTGTGTGTGTGTGTGTGTGTGCACATACATGTAACTATACATAGATATTATTATACACAAAATACTGATACACAGACCCATTATATATATAGCCAAGGGAAGCGCGTGGTGTAATGGTTAAATCATGGGAGTTCAAATCCTGGACGTGATAATTGTATTTCACTTAGCGCTAATACCCTTGGGAAAGGTATGAATCCTTCTCTCCATCCAGCTATGGGTAAATAGCAGGGCAGACTGGGTTCTTTAACCATGATTAGCTATCCAGTCTAGGAGAAGGAAAACTCTGAATTCAAACCTGTTGAACCCCGCTTAAGAAATTGACCTTTGTATTATATATATATATATATATATATATATATATATATATATATATTATATATATAATACAATGGAGAATGAATATGAAAAATATTAGCATATGAAGGTGATCAATGATAAAATAGCAGAGCAGATTTGAAATTATGCAAAGTCCACAGTTTCACAGTTTCACCCTTGTAAGTCGGGCCTTTTTGATAATTTCACATTCTATCATAGGTGTTTTGCCTGTTGTGTTTTTAATGTGCCATACATGGATGATGCGGTACTGTTTGTATCTATCGTTCGGGTTGTTGTCATTTTCATTTAAAATTTTAAAATTCTACTTTTCGATGATTTTTTAAATATTGTTCATACAAATTTTAAAATTATTCTTATTGACCAGATGAAATGAAAATGATTTTTCAAAGTGATTTTTCCTTAATAGTTTTTAACGGTTCTGCCGAAAAGGGGTTAAACCAAATAATGTTTCTCTTTCTTGATTTTTTATTATTATATTTTGTATTCTAGTTTACAGTATAATCCGCTGTTTTTTAGGGCGTTTTCATAAGTCGCCATTGGTGGAATTAGTAGAAGGTCTATGTTCTATAGACTTATGAATGTACTTTGTAATATATATATATAGAAACACACACACACATTTATCGTCAATCAAAGCCACATGAAAGATCACATATATATACATACATACAAACACACACATATATATATATGTATGCGTGTGCGCTTTCATGTGTTCATTAGTGTGTGTGTGTGTGTGTGTGTGTGTGTGTGTGTGTGTAAAATCATCCAATCTTCTATAATAACCAGTAGGAAATGGAACGTCAAAAATGCTGCAGAAGATGGAAATTCCTCTGTTAAGATGAAGAATGTGGTTGTTGATGCTGCAACTGGACACAGCCAGTGTCGTTTCCCATCTATGACTTTTTGTGGCCAAAGGAATCCTCGACAAATAGAAGAGATATTGTGTCAGATGAAATTTGTTACATCAAAATGATCAAGTGTCTCGCTACAGTTGTTGGGCACAGATGGGAAATTATCAAAGAAATAATTCAAACCGATGAACCATAGAAGAATAAGTTTTCTTTGTAAATGTAGTTCAAAACATCTAACAAACGCCAGTCAACCTGAAATTGTGGAAGTCCAAAATACCTGACCAATTCAATACAATGCTGGTTGGTTGATGTTTAACGGTAGATCAACCCCTGTGGGTTCGCTAATGCCAAAGCACACACACACACACACACACACACACACACACACACACACACACACACACATTTATATATATATATATATATATGTGTGTGTGTGTGTGTGTGTGTGTGTGTATATATGTGTGTGTGATTGATGTTGTTATGAATTCCAATATGCTTCTTTGTCAGTATATCTAATGAGTATTTATGTATATCTATCTATCTATTTATCTATATGTGTGCGTAAGTGTGTGTGTGTATGTGTATGTATTTGCATTTGAATGTATTATATATATGTATATTATGTAAGTTGTGTAAAAAATTATCATTATTATTTCGGAATACAAGGTGTGTCAATAAGTGACAAGTTTAAAGCTGTATTTACCAAGATAGAATGAATGGAATGTTATTTTTCCAGAGTACATGGTGAGTCGAAAAGTACAAAAATCTCGATAGAGTAAAAAATGGCAAAATTCTGAGTTTGTTTTTGAAGAATGAGATAAAATGGTGATTATAGAAATCTTATTCTTATTTATTTACCAAGTATTTTGAGGAACGTTTCTCTTTCTCAAAGGTTTATGGTAAACTAGAGAGAAAGAAATTAAGAAATTGTAGATTGTAAAACTCATTAGGAATCAAATTGTGTATATGATGTAGAGTCGATGTATATGTATTTATTGCATATATAAATACACAAATACGGCAGTAATGTCGATGTATATGGCGATTAAATTTCGACGTGGCATCTAATTGAAGAACTATCTAATTTCTATACTTATCTAGATAAGTGGGGTCTGCTATTCTTCCTATCTGTTATTCTGAATCGTTGCTGGTATTCTGCAACTGACATTGGGCTGGCTAGTATCTCTCCGTTCTCCGAGAAACAAATTGGGTCCTCTAAGGTTGTTTATTGCGTCCGTTCACAGTTCAAAGTTCTTAATGACGAACACAAGACGTTTTTGTTTTTCTGAGATCATTTATTTTGTTTTCATTAACATTATTTTCCCTATTACATAACGTATAACGAACATTTTGTTTTTTTCCACATTTCGACATCTCATTATTTTACATTTGCACAACTATATATATATATATATATATATATATATATATATATATATATATATATATATACGCAAATGTATACAGAAAACGGACACGCGTACAAAACCAAAACTGTGGTCAGTCATATTTAACTAAGAAAATCAAACAAAATCAGTCTATTCTTTGTTTTTTTGAAAAGGTTAAATGTTATTATATGGACAAGTCTTGACTAAGGTGGCCTTTAACTCATATGTGTTTCGGAGGAAATATTTTCCGATGAATGGGGGCGTTTAGTGATTGTTGTAAAAATACATTGGGAATGCAGATGTTTCTTATTCTTTAAATGTTGCTCGTCGTGGAATGGTTATCATCGTTGGAAATGGACACGGTGACACGAATTCAAATCCAAGACAAGGCAGGTTGCATTTCACATAGCGCTAATACCCTTGGTAACTGAATGTTTCTCATCTGAGAGCATTCACAGACCTCAGTCCACTACCTTAGCAGTTCGACAGTTCAGCAGTTGGTCCACTATCAGGAGAAAGTTCAAAACGACTGGATTGCGGAACGACTACAGAGGGCTGTCTCAGGCAGCACTGAGTCACTTCACGGAAGTCTAGCGCTTGAACCCAAGCGACAGGTTGTATTGGGGATTTTTTTGTAACTAGTAAGTACCCCAATT
>CM042162.1:82943401-83013401 GCA_023376005.1 Doryteuthis pealeii
CAGTGGTATTTTTATTAGGTAGGGATACTTGAAACCATCCAACTGTATCCAAATTATTTGTATTAGATAGGAATATTTGATATAATTATTTATATTAAGAATATTTACTCGAAGCTTTTTCTTGTTTCCTATGGATTATTATTATTTACTCCTTTTGAGTTTTCACATCAGTGTTAGCTGATGGTCTTTCACTGGAGTCTGAGTGACAGCAAGTCTCCTCAGGTCTCCAGGACTCTTCTGAGTATTCTGGCAGATTGCAGCAGTGCAGTGTTCTGAATGGTTTCAATCCTTCCTCTGATATCCAAACTTTCCAAACCCTTTTCTAATCCTTTTGGGACTGTTCCAAGTGCACCAACTACAATTGGTATAACTTTCACTTTCATATTCCATAACTTTTTCAGTTCTCTGGCAAGGTCCAGATATTTGTCAATTTTTTCATTTTCCTTTAACTTCACCCTGTGATCCGCTGGCACTGCAAAATACACCAATTGACAAGTTCTTTCTTTTTTGTTAATCAATACTAGGTCTGGTCTTCTTGCTGGGATAAGGTGATCCGTTTTAATTTCAAAGTCCCAGAGAATTTTGTGCGTTTCGTTCTCAAGAACAGATCCTGGTTTATGCATATACCATTTTGTTGTGTGGTCAAAATTTAATTTCTTGCATAATTCCCAGTGGATCACCTTCCCAACCCAGTCGTGTCTAGTTTTGTATTCTCGTTGTGCTAGTTTGCTACATTCGCAGAGTATTATTATTATTATTATTATTATTATTATTATTATTATTAGAACATATAACTATGTGAAAATAAATAAATATCATTAGATAGAAAGAATTACTCTAAACCCTATAGTTATTAGTATTAGTATTAGATACAAATACTTGAAAGTATCCAACTCTGTGAAAATCATTTGCATTAAATAGGGTGGTTGGTTGGTTGGTTTTATTGTATATCATTTCATTTTGGATTATTTGATACCAAAGATTTTTGTTTTATTCATTCAAGATGGATGCTCAAATTTTTTCAACTATTTTTCCAACTAATTCTTCCCTATTTAACCCATAAATGGGAACCTAACAGGTATTACCACTCCGGGTCAGAGTGGACCTGGGAGTAATGGTGATGAAGGGTATTCCACTTTCCCTAGAGATCCAGAATTGGGACTTCACCACCAGATAGAGTTTAATGTCATACATAGAACCCTTTCCACGACTTTTCGACTTTCCATGAATCGTTAATTCAAGGATGCAAGATTTTAATAAACTTATTAAACGACACGTCAATACACTAAACGAGAAATAGAATTTCCGTAAAAATCTAATTAGGAGTTATATTCTATTAACGGGTGACAAGCTTTTTGGACCACCCTGTATGTAGTAATATTAATCAATGTTTGATCTTTTTTTCAAAGTTCAATGTTCTCCTCTCGTTCATATTGATAACAATATTTCCCGTTAAATTCTATTTATGGGTGTGACTATTCGATATTAAATTTTAGTTTGTGTGGCATGTTTTCTTGGCGCGATTTTATCAGAAAATATATCATGTGTCAATAACGAATGGTGGGCGTTGTTGGTTGAAGGAAAGATAAACAAAATATATATGTATATATCAGCACGAACACTTTCTTTGAGATTTCTACGTTTCCGTAAAAAATAACGAGATGTTTAGAAATAATAATTGATTGATTGATGTTAAAGGCATGTCAACCCGTCTAGGTTTATTTATACCAACTAGTTAGAGAATCGCAATCATTGTATATTTATATTTACAGTTTTGTGGGTTTTTTTCTTAAGAGATTTTTTTATTTTTTGCACACGGTTATGATATCAACAAGTTTTCTTATCGAATACAGAACCCTGACGACTGGGACTTTAGAATACACTGACACCACTTATGCAGAGGGTTAAGACCTCCCCCCTTTGGGTACACTTGCTTGCTGTGGGTGGTGACCCGTGATGCTTAAGTACGGAATCCTGGTTTCTGAGCAGTCCATGGCTGTTTGGTCCTAATTTAGACTAGACAGGCGGGCGGAGAGAGCTCCACTCCGATCAATCGGTTGGTCACGTCAATCTCTAGCACCTACATGATTGTCCCAACCCTATTTTCCTTGTGGCAAGCCCCAGTATTTTTCATCATATGTGTGCTAGAAAGAGTGGCTAAGGGTCCTGAGTATGAAGTTAAACTTTATCTGATGGTGAAGATCAAATTCTGGAGCTCTGGGGTATGTGTAGTACAACTTTAAATAGAAAAAATGAATTTAAAATGTGTTTTAAAAAAGGGTGAGTTTTAAAAATTGAGTATCTATGAAGAATGAATAAAACAAAACATCTTTGGTCGAAAATAACCCAATAAGGGTTGACATGCCGCAAAATCCAACCAACGAACCAACCAGATCATTTAATGCCAAATCAAAACATTTTTGATAGATAATGGACTCATGTTACTTACAGTATCCACTGTTGCTACTATAGTTACCCATTAAGCATTGCACAGGTCATCTGTGCTTAACTTCGGTGATCGAGTACGAACCGGTATGTTAGGTGTGACTTGAAATTATGTAACTTGATCTTAATGTGACTTGATGAAGAAATAATTATGTTGCTCACAAATATATCCAACGGTGCTAATTTGCAGCCTGTGTTTGTTGTAGTTTCAGTAGAATTAATTAAGGAGACATTGTATGGGAGCACCACAAGGTCAAAATCTTAAGCTGAGTCTAACAGCTTTGAATTCTAAGTTGTCTTTTTCTTACATCGGTTAACATATCATATCAATGATTAATGGAGATTGTGTGTTTTTCTGTCTGTAACCGAAACTATATTACTAATCGAGTCACAATTCACATAGTTATTTACATCACATTCTGCATGATTTGATTTTTATTCAAACCTCAATTATTAATAAAATAGTTCTACATTATTAATACTGTTGACCATATCTACATATTATTAACATGAAATTGTATTTATATATACAAAATATAGTGGTTTGCAGTGTGAAGGGAAAGGCTAATTTGCATATTGATATTAAAAATTTGATTTTAATAAAATGTGCTCAGTATTATTGATTTCAAATTGTTTGGTTTTATCTTAATGAATATGAGCAAAAATCTCTCCAATAAATACATTAACAATATTAACAGCAATTCTATTCTTTACTACCTAATTTAACTAAATAGTTAAATTATGAAAATTTAGCAATGAAAGACGGGAGGGAAGAAAAAGCAAGTTTTAGTTGTTCCCCCTCTGTTTCAAATCTTTTTATCGGCATCTTATTTAGTTCCATTACCCTTTCTAAGTTAACATGATATTTTATTTCATTAAAACTTAAATACTTGCACCCGGAGGGTGCATATATTTGCTAGTATCAATAATAAACAGCCGAGTCTGCTCTGTTATTTACCCATAGCTGGGGGGAGGAAAAGCTGGATTCATACCTTTCATACCAGGGGTATTAGCGCTATGGGGACTGCAAATACCCTCTTACATTTCCTGCGACGATAACCATTACACAACGTGCCAAATTTTAATATTTCGATTAAACACCTACCCCCACAATACTTTAAGATGGTGGTGACTAATTTGGACAGGGAATTCCCATGTTCAGTGGCTTATTAATTAATATCATGTCCCCATGGGATCGTTCATCCAGGCAACATCTGCACCCCCCCCCTTCTAAAAGAGGCAGGAATATGTTTAATACCCTGTGGCTGAGGGGTTCCAAAAAGGGAACGCTGAAGGGATTCACGCAGCTTTTGCATTGGCCACTGCATGAGCTTCAGTTTGTGCGGGGCTCACCACTATTAAAAAGATCCTGTGGTAGTCCTGCCTGGTGGAAAGTCAGGAAAATATTTTCACTGGTAGTGACTATATATATATGAAGGAATAATTTTGTTGCTAAAAATCCTATCCAACGGTGCTAAGTTTCCGTCTGTATCTGTTGCCGCTTCTGTGGAAATCAAAGAGGAGTGAGCATTGTTTTGGAGCGTCTTCTGTAGTAACCAATTTCAACTGTTTCTTATCCAGTCAGTAGTGCCTTTCGTAGAACATTCTGCAGATTCTTGGAATCTTTTAGTGATTCCATTATTGTCTACGCATTGAATTTTCCATTATGGTAATGTCCACAAATAAACCGGATTGTATGGACCTAGTTTAGTTGTCTCTTTCTACTGCAGTTAATGTCTGCATTGCGTACTTTGTTGCAAGACAGAAATAAAAATCTTCGGGTCAATGCAAATTAGCATCTCTTCTGAAAAGGCCACAAACAACAAATGGTTTTATTTCTTGTTTTTTCTTCTTCTTTCTCTTTCCTTTACGATGAATGTAAACGTGTTGTCCAAAAGTGTTACATCCTTTGTTGGAAAACATGTAAATTAAACAAAGTCACGTGAGTTCGTGTTTATCTAAATATTGATACTATTGTTTCTTACTCTTCCGACCGTCATCATCTTGCAACACCCTCGGGTTAAAAATGAGAACGTCCAAATCGTCCAAGATCAAATACAAAAATGTAAATCTTTATTATCTGGTGTTACTTATCTGCCGAATTCTTATTTCTTATGAGTGTCGTTAGTGAGCTGAATAATGAAGCATTCCGGTTTTATTATAAAGAAAGAAAGGACATGCTACACAGAAAAAACAATAAGAAAGAAAGAAAGAAAGAAAGAAGGAGAGAGAGGGGGATGAACGCGCCAAAGCGATAACGCTAATCTGTTTCAATCGAGCATAATGAAAAGTTTAAAAGAAGGAAAGAAATTTTTAAAAAAAGACTGAGAGAGTGTTACACCAAGATTATTATAGTTTTTACATATTGAACTATTTCACTACAGCTCTTAAGTAAACATATCAAATATCATAATAATTAGATCATTATACTGTGATAAGATCACCTAAATTATGCAGCAATAAACCTGTTCAATACTTAATTGGTCGACTACTGAAGCGAAAACAGGTACTGTAAGCAACATGAATCATTTGTTTATGAAAATGACTTCATTCGGCATTAAATGACCCGAAAAGAGTTGATATGCCGTAAAACAAAGCTACCGATCCACCATCATTGTACATTCCTCTTCTGTGGATGTTGTCTCCGTGTTATATATCCCTTTGCATCGGGTATATAATGGGAGAGAAGAGAGAAGAGGGAGGAGGTATGTTCTTATTGGTTCTACTTCGTTGGCGGCCATCTTCCTCCGAGCTGATTTCTTCCTCTGCTGGGCAAACCCTGCCTTGTCTATGCTCATTTCTTGACGTTTTACAAGACGTCTTTATTCTTTATTAAAAACCGAAGCCCAAAAGGTTTTTCAACCGCGCAGTGAGAAGTTGCATTTTAGGACAGAGTAACGTTACGTCTAGTCCCTTTGACTAATGGCCAAAATCTCACTAACTAAACTCAATTTCTGTTTTCTCGTTTCCCATTGACTATCAATAATCTAACACCCTCCGATTTTGAATTTCAACGAATTTTAGTTAAGAATCTAACTACGCTACAGTCATAATTCGTAGGCTAGACACGAAGTATGTAACACCGAGCCGAGAGTGCTTCAGGTGAAACCGATAATAATTTCTAATTTAAATATAACCTAAATTACATCTAAATCGTAAACAGACAGAATTAGTTACAATATTTATTCTAATCATTTCTAAACAGAATTTCAAAAGGTTATGCAAAAAATCCGATAATGTTAGTTTGTTTTGATTTTTCAATTTTCAATTTCTTTATATTTTTACATAATATTTTACGAAATATTCCAGTAAAAATAATTTTGTTCAAAAAAGATTTCTCTTAAAAAATGTTTTTCAGAATTTTTACTAACTAACTAATAACTAACTAACTAACTAACTATATATATATATATATATATATATAATATATATATATATATATATATATGAGGAAAAATGAGTAAAGTAAAGAAATGTAGATGGATAAAAATGAATTTAATCGATATCACTTTTAATCGTGTTTTGGTCCGTTTATCAAAATGTATACGGATTACGCTATTATTATTATATAAAAATAATCAGATGGAGTTGAAATAATGATAATAATAATAATAGGAAAAATGTAAAAATATTCCGTACACAGAGAGATTTTTTACGACCTTCATCAGAGTGAATTTTTTATTTTTTAAGTTGAGACAAAAATCCGTTGGAGATAAAACAGAATTTTAAAATGTTCGAAAAAAGAATATTTTTTTAATCATTTAGAATGCAGAGACCGTTAAAAATTTGAAAGTTTTGGTGGATGGTTTGCAAAATTTGAAAGATTTGGTGGATGGTTTGCAATACAAACTGTATCCATCCACCAAAACAGTAAAGAAAAAGATTTGTAGAAGCAGAAATTTACATGATTCAAAGTTGTTTTTCTTATTTAAAACTTTCAATTTTCTAAACTAATGAATATTACGTTTTAGAAGTAAAACAATTGTTTCATGGCTGTACCAGCGCCCTCTAAGATATCTAAGAGAATTTTGTTTTCATAAAGATTTGTGGGCGTGTCTAAAGCTGATGTAATAGGCCAGACTCGAACGAGTAGCAGTTGATCGTACCAAAAAAGTATTACCCATAATAATGGTATAAATCAAAAATGAATTTTAAAATATGAAATAAACCAATAAAAAAAGAACATCATAAAAGAAAGAATACAAATCTTATTATAATGGAGATTGTGGGTTTGTATGTCTGTAACCGAAACTATATTCCTACTCAAGTCACAATTCTCTTAGTTATTGACATCACATTCTCCATGATTTTATTTTTTATTTAACCTCAATTATTAATAAAATTGTCATACATTATTAATACTGTTAACTATGTCTACATATTGACAACATGCAATTATATTTATATATACAACAAAATAGCGGTTTACAGTGTAAACGGGAAGGCTAATTTGCATATTAATATTAAAAAATCGAATTTAATAATATGTGCTTAGTATTATTGATTTCTAACTGTTTGGTTTTATTTTAATGAATATAAGCAAAAATCTCTTCAATGAATCTTAAATGAAATCCATTAACAGATAAAATAACTCATTTTATTCTTTACTTCCTCTTATAACTAAATACTTAAATTAGAAAAAATAACAATGAAAGACGAGAGTGATGGAAGAATAAGTTTCAGTTGTTCCATTTTTTATTATACTCCCTCTGTTTCAAATCTTTTATTATACTCCCTCTGTTTCAAATCTTTTTATCTGTATTCTTATTTAGTTTCATTAGCCTTTCTAATTTAATACAATATTTTATTACATTAAAACTTAAATACTTGCACCCGGAGGGTGCATATATTTGCTAGTAATAATAATAATAATAATAATAATAATAATAATAATAATAACTAGCAAGAGCTAAAATCTAGCTAAATAGTTGAAAATGGAAAAAGTATAATAATCTTGATTTAACTTTCTCTCAGTTTTCATTTTTTCTTCCTTTCTTTCCTCCTTTTCATTTTTTCATTACGATGGATTGAAACATCATACCTTGAAACATACTACTACCTAGGTATGTAAAGTGGTTTACTAATTTCAGAGTAATGATACCTCCATTTTGTTTAAAACTCATGAACTCCGTTTTATCCGAGTTCACATAAAGGTCAATGTCTCTTGCCGCCGCCTTCTGCTGCAGTGATTCAATTTGTGCGGGTGTATCAGCGAGAAGCGCAAAGCTAATAATATCAGTTTTTATTTCGGCATCTCTCTCTTTCTCTCTATATCTCTGATATATATATATATATATATATTATATATATATATATATATATATGATGGATTCTCCCGTCGATTTTCGACGTATGAGGGTTCATATACACAATGAACATCCACACAGGGATTTTTTTATAGTGGTGAAGGCCATCCACACTTTTTGGCACAGTCGATAGGAAAGAATTGGTGCATCAAGGGTTGCCACAAATCCAATCAACGACCGACCTCAGGAATTTTGAATTCAGAGTTATCCCTCTCCTAGACTGGTTAGCTACCCAAGGCTGAAGAGCCCAGTCTGCCCTACTATTTAACCCATAACTGGAGGAGAATATATGGATTCATACCTTTCCCAAGGGTATTAGCGCTATGTGAAATGCCAACAGCTTCGTCTAGGAATTGAACTCGAATATATTATATATATATATATATATATATATATATATATATATACTAGCAAAAGTTCCCGATCCATGACCAGACTAAAATAAAAATTAACACCAGGTAGTTAGTGGTTAGAGAGATGATAAGAGGAAAATAATTCATAGAACTTTTATTTAGAAAATGTAATTCTTATTTTTTGAGTGTTTTCAAATATAATTCTATTTTTCGAAAACTGTTTTGTACATATGACAAAAACTTCAATTCAGTTCCTAATTTCTTGTTTTTCTTAATTGCTTGTTAAAGAGATGAACAAATATCAACTTATTTTCTACCCCTAAAAAGTAACAATTAAAAGGAAATAAGTGTTAAATATGTGTCCTTTTTTATTTAACCTCTTTTGTTTTTAAAAGACATGAACTCAGTTTTATCAGAGTTTACGTATAGGCCGACGTTTCGTGCTGCCTTTTTTAGGCCGTGTAGCAAGGATTCAGCTTGGGCAGGTGTATTTGGGAGTAGTGCTAGGTCATCAGCATAGTCCGCATCCGTAATCGTCTGTGCGGGGTATCGCCTGCTTCTTGCTTTTTTTTTTTTAGTGTGAAGCCTTTTACTTTTATGGAATCTAGTGATGTTCGGAGTACGTAGTCTAGGCATATTATGAATATATATGGCGCTAGTGTATCCCCTTGTAGGACTCCAGCGACATTATCAAAGAAGTCCATGTCACCATCAGGTTGACGTACTCCTCTGGAAGTCAGCACATGGCACGCCAGTGTTGGCCAACCAGCAAAGACGTACTTGACCAGCTCTGTGCGGATACAGGATGCTGCATAGAGGACCTCCGGAGAATGATGAGTGATAGGGACGGATGGAGAGAGATTGTCATGGATATCCGTGCTAACAGCGCGACATGATGATGAGGATGTGTTATTTATCTCTATCGCCTGAGGCTGTACACTATGCCGACAGCACCTCTGCTGAGTAAAACCACTTTCCATTTGTTGACCGTTGATGAAGATCCGTGGTGTTTGCCGAGCAATCCATCGCATGCACCGTTACTTGGGCTAGACGGTCAGTCGGAGAGGTCCCTCCAATCAATCGGCTGGTTACGTCAAGCCTTAGCACCTATATGATTGTCCCTACCATATGGCTCTGATGGTAAAACTGAATGTAGGGGTGAGGTTCCACTTATGGTACTCTGGGAAGTTGGAGTACCCCTTCATTGCCATTACTCCCAGGCCCTCATTGACCCGGGGGTAGTAATTGTTAGGCCCACCAAGTACAGGTCCCATCAATTAGTCTAAATAGATAAAAAAATAAAGATATATAAAAGAATGAATTAGAAATAATTTGAATATCCAGTAATAATAAATAAAACAATCATGACTTCGGCATGAATTGTTTTGAAATCTCAATTACGTGTTTGTTATAGTATGTATTTTTTTACTTCAGACAAAGCATCCGTTTTCGTAAATTTTTAGGCAGAATTTAATGTTTAAAATATATCATAAATTAATTACATATGTAATATCATTTTGCCTTTTTTTTACTGATGCTCATTATCTATTTATCTCGACGAATGGGTGGAAGGTTTTTTTTTTTTAATTTATTTACAGTTAGGAACCAATCAACGCTACTTCAAAGCTCGAATTGGGCCGACAGGAGATGATGTGGGAGGGTAGTTTATTGTTTCATTAGAAATGATTGCATTTTTATCATATAGTAAGAGAGGTGGGTGCGAAGGTGTACCCACATCAAATAGTAAGAGACCGACCCTACTGTCTGGTAAGTTAAAAACTAAACTCATGCCGACGTCAGTTGGGTAGGGGTGGGTGGAGGGTGAGGATAAGGTATTTCTTAATTTTTCTTAGTTATTGAATTATATCGCTTAATTATCAAAAATCAAAAACCAAATTTAGTATGTTTCTTAGTTAGAAGGATATGCAAGATTTTGTGATCTCCCGTTTTGGACTTACACGTACATACCAAACTTCCTTTATATATATTATATATATATATATATATATATATATATATATATATTATATATATATATAGTGCCAATAAAGCCAGTGTGCACTTTAAAAATTTTGAATTTCAGAATGAAGACGGACTCTGTAAACACTCTGTATATATCAACATTCAGTTTGTCAGTCCGTCTGTGCATATGCATGTTTGTTTATACAACGACCGTGCGCACTTCCTTTTATAAAGGGACAACTGATGGAGACTAGCTAAGATCAATGTACAATAAAATCAACACCTTATTTATGTCTGAGAGAGGGGGGGTGTTAAAAACTGTCTACCCATTATTTTCCATAAGAAAAGCTAAGTAAAAATATTAATGATAAATTAAAACGTTAATTAACAAAATGATTAAAAAAATAAATGATAGAATAAAGGAAAAAAACAATAAAAAGCAAATAAAAGACAAATAAGAAATAAAAATAAAAAAATAATAATAATAAAATAACTTAAAAACAAGAATATATTAAGAATAAAAGATAATAAAACAAAAATATAGAAAATAATTTCTGTTAATTTATAAGTGGAACCTCAGTTCTCAAACGACACTGAAGTCGAACAATTCATTTCGAACACTTTGAGTAAAAAATGCCTCAGATGTCAAACAAATTTTCGGACTTCGAACGAGTCGAGCCGATGTTGCTATTGGAGAAATTACTCTCGCTGATGAGATTGTGTCCATGGGGAAAAAATATGGAACTCGAAGTCGATAATGAAGATAACGGTGAACTTGTTGAAAGTCACTCTACTAACATCGGAGGAGCGATGTTACACCGGCAACAAATTCAACGAAAGAATTTTGATGATGATGAGAAAACGTTGCATGTTCTGAGTTCCGACGTTAAATATTAGTTTTATTATCCTTTTCTTTTTTCTATTAATTGTGTATGTGTTATCTGTGATTTAAATACAATTATTTACATATTATATATAATTGTAGGGAACATTAATAGATATTCATCTAATGGGCAAAAACGCATAAATCCACTTCACACTAATTCTTATTTGTTTCTGTTTTCAAACAAATCGATTCTTGAATAATTTAGAACGATTATGTTCGAGAACCGAAGTTCCACTGTATAGGAATATAAATAAGAGATTTATTTTTGATTTTTTAAACCCCAGGAAACACCGAGTAGCTCTACTGGTTATTTCATTTTAGCAGTTTGAGTGACGCTGAGCCAGTCTTGATTTTATTTCGAGTATTTCAGCTTTACATAACTTACGGTATCTTTCTAGAAAATAATTCTGTTCAATTCTCTCAATTATTTCTCTGTTGCGTTTTAAAATTGTTTTTAGCATTTACTGTAATTGAAATTGAAATTTAAAACAATTGGGTGTGAATGACAGACAATCGACAACAGATCACCCTGGTTAAATGAAAACGTGCATTTGTTTATAGACAAACAATAACACGTGATAGATCAGCGAATTGTTGCAATCTACTCGAATGTACAAGTCGATCATCGCATTGTGGTGTAATGGTCTGCATGTTTGTCTCACAGTTCCATTACAACTGAATAGTGAGTTTAATCCTTACTTTATGCCTCATAAATGTAACCGTGTGTCACATCCTACCTGTGGCGAACCGGTTGGATAGCTACTCTAATGTAGAATGTTGCTATAAATTTCAACTGGCATTGTGAGAAATATTTCGTGGTTTATATCAAACACACACACACACACATACACAGAAAGAGAGAGAGGGATACATTTGGTTTGTCCTCTCATCAAGAAGCAACGTGTTTCTCAAGAAGCGAACGTTATTAACGAAAACATAACAAAATTAAACAAAAAGAAAAACTAATTGACCGTCCTGTCGGTGGGGCAGTAGAGTACGCTAATTTTTTGCTGTGCGTAGTGACCCGAGATGCTTAAGGACGGATCCTGGTGTCTAAACCGTCCATGATATGCAACACTCCATTTTAACCCATATTTGGGCTAGACGGGTGGTTGGAGAGGCCTCCTCCCATCAATCGGCTGGTCATGTCAAGCCTGAGCATCAATATGATTGACACAAACCTATTGCCATATTGCTGTGTACATTAATTGTTTGGTAAAAGTATGTATTTATGGGGTGTGAAAGTCTGGGGGGGTTGTGTGGGTGGTGGTTTGAATTTGGTTCAATGAAAGGAATTGGAAATATAGATGGTATAACTATAACGTCATCTTCATTAACGGAAAAGGGAGCACATTGTCTTGCAGATAAGAGATAAAATATTGGACATTGTGAAAAAGACACAATCCTATAAAGAAGATGAATTGCAGCTTACATATGGAAACCGAAAATAAAACATGTTTTAACATGATTCTTCTAGTATTAATTCGGATTTATTTATTATTATTTCCATAAAGAAATATCCCTTGGGTCTTCTAAGTAAATTTGAAGTGTTTACCCAGACAATATATACTACCAGTATTGTCAGATTAAAAGTAATAGTCTGAATGTATTTTATACGTCATATACGAATATTGGAAAATTGACTAATACTGATTGTATTATTGCTGCTATGATTATTAAAGCGGGAAAAAATGATCTTCATGGAAAGTGAAACCAGCAAATAAATTCAAAGTGAGATTGTTTATAATCCCTTTGCTGTCAGGATTTTAAGAAAGGCATGAATCTAATGCTACCTGAATTATATATTTACCAACTAAGGTCAATTTTTAAACAAAGTTTGACAGCTTTGAATTTAGATTTTTCCTTCTCCTAGACTGGTTGTCAAACGAAGGTTAAATATTCCAATCTGCCCTACTATCTACTCATAGAATGATAATAGTTGGTTGTATACTTTTCCCAAAGGTATTAGTCCTATGTGAAATGCAAACAGTCTCGTGCAGGCATCTGGGTTTCCATATCTTTTACCTAGATAAGCAGCCATACAAAGGTCAAAGTCACATTTGGTCATGATTTTTACAACGCTTCTAAATTAACATTTAATAAATTCGTAATTAGATTCTTTGAAGAACTTATTAAATGTCCAATACACCGCTAAGATTTTCCAGCCCTGTTTGCTAAGGCTTTAGAATACCCCTTCACATCTGTAGAGGGCAACCCGTTCGCCTTGGGTGGCTACCCGTGCTACTTATAGATAGAATCCTTGTAGCTGAACAGTCCAAGATATGCAGCACTCCACTTTAGCCCTTAATTAGGCTTAACAATTGACCAATCAGCTGGTCCCGTCAAGCTCTAGCACCTATATGATTATCCCAAACCTATTGCCCTCATGGCAAACCTCCAATCCTTTTTATCATACATGTGCTAGAAGGCAGTGGCTGAGGGTCTTATTGTCCTGGGTATGACGTTGAACTCTATCTGATGATAAGGTTCCTATTCCGGAGCTCTGGGAATGTGAAGTATCCGTTCATCACTATTACTCCCACGTTTACTCTGTCCCTAATTGTTAGTACCTTCTATCCATGGGTTAATTAGAAAAATAATTGAGTTCAAAAATTGAGTTTAAAAAAATTTAGTTTATAAAAAGTATGTTAAATATCCATCAAGAATGAATAAAGAAACGTTTTCAGCATAAAATAACCCAACAAAAGTTAACATGCCGTAAAATCCAACCTACCAACCAACTAAGATTTTCAATCATTGGTACTTTTGAAACTTCAAACGTTGAAAGAGAATTTTTGTTTCTCTTGTTCTTTGTTGTTGCAATGAAAAAGTAGTTTTATCTGTAATATGAATTTAATTCAATCAGACATTTTCGGGCAATAGACTGAGCACTTAGAGGCAAGACCTTATCCAATCAGAATAGAATTGAATTATTCTTTAATGAACTTATGGATTCTATAAGCAAATAAATTGTTTAGATTGAAATAGACGACTTGTTGCTCAAATTTGAATGAAAATGTCGACAGGATGTCGATCACTAACAAAGATTTGATTCTTGATTTTTAAATTTATTTTTGTGAAATAAAATGTCCATTTTCTGTTGTGGAATCTCATATAAACTAACGGAAAAGGAGGAATCATTGTCGTAGGGAATGGACACGGCGATAAGAGTTCAAATCCTAGACGAGGTTGGTTGCATTTAGTATAGCATTAAGTGGAGCGCCACACCTACAATCAAGTTGTTGGCGGAGTCGTCTATTGTCAGTATCAGCCGGACAACGAGGGAGTCTATGCCCCTTTCGCTAGCGCTAGACCAGGGAGATTGTTGCTGAAGTGGAGCGCCACAACTACCATCAACTCCCCAATTTACTGCACAGATTAGATTACCCAATCTGTGCTACTTATGTGCTGAGTTGGCGGGAACCGGTATCGAAATAGGAACCTTGCGATTCCCAGGCGGATACTCTATACAGTACTAACACTCTTTAACACAGGTCCGACCTCAAGAGTTTATGCCGGTCTCTTCAATAAACCCTTGGTGACGGGTCAAACCTTCTTAAAATCACTTGCCCCCCCTCTACCCACAAAGTTGTTCTATATATTAATACTCGTGTTCCTTAGTTATACAACCGTTATCATCTTGCAAAACTATCTGGTTAAAAAAGACACCGTCCAAGATGAAATGCAAAAATGTAAATCCTGATTATCAGGTGTTGCTTATCAGGTGATTTTCTATTTCTTATGAGTATCGTCACCTAGTGTTAAATAATGGACCATTCTGTTTTTATTATAGAGAAAGAAAGGTAAAAAAGGACATGCTACACAGAAAATATTATAAGAAATAAAGAAAGTAGGGAAAGGATAGAGAGAGGTCATGAGTGTGCGGCAGCGATAACGCTAATATGTTTCTATCGAACATAATGAAAAGATGAAAAAAGAAAATAAAGTGTGAGAGAGAGTTAAGTCAAGATTATTATAATTTTTAAATATTGAACTATTTCGCAATAGCTCTTAAGTAAAAAATATCAAACATTGTAATAAATATTACAACGTTTGGTATGTATACTGAAGTATGGTATATCAACAGGTCGTTCTAGTTTAAAATAATTTTTGTATGCTAATGCTTGCAACATTAACTATTTTTACCCGCCATTTGTGCTTGCGGCTTCCCGGATTTTACTGATCATCCTCGTCTATACTCCGAGGACGCTCCTGCTTTGATAAAGTGATTGAAATCCGAGGAGACTTGGACTTTTAACCTATATACATCCGACATCATCTGGGAACAAGCAGATATTTGGAAATAGCTGCAAGTGAGAACTTCAACTTATTTAAAGAAAACGTGTTCGGTAGACAAGATATATATATATATATATATATATATATATATATATATATATATATATGAGAAAGAGAGATAGATAGATTGATAGATAGATAGAGAGACAGACAAACAGACAGAGACAGATTATATATATATATATATATATATATATATGTGTGTGTGTGTGTGTGTGTGTGTGTGTGTGTGTAACACACATAGGAAGAGAGTGGCAAAAAGTGTCAGAGAGTGGCATGAAGAGTATGAGACACACACACACATACACACACACACACACACACACACACACACACACACACACACACACACACACACATATATATATATATATATATATATATATATATATATATATATAGAGAGAGAGAGAGAGAGAGAGAGAGAGTCTGGTTTGAAGAGACCGAAAATAGATAAATAGATAGATATGAAGAAATTAACATAGATAAACTTTTATCTACGTCGCATCGTCGTTGTGCCAGGTTTAGTATGTTAGTGTCGCAGGGCAACTGCGCCTGAGTTGTGAGTTCAATCTCACTAATGTCTCTAATACTTGTAGATTTTTGACAGATCTAAGCTAGGATTTGTTTAGGTCACATCGTCATTGTGATACTATCCCCCTACCTACGTTCTCTGGTTTTGGTGTGTGTCATGCTAAGATGTGAATCTGTTATGATAGTGTTGCGTGGTTGGGCGTATCTAAATGACTCGAAAGAAATTGAGTTCCCAAATATATGAATACGAGATGAGGTTGTGCATATCAGGAAGAAAAATACACGTAGATGATGTATACCTATGAGTAAACCCGTGAACGTCGACTCATATACTAATTTTCTTCTATGAATCTGAGTAGCGGTTATCTTATCAGCGTATCTGGATTTGGCCATCTGGGCTGATAGCTATCTTTAGGTTGCTGTTATTCTGGATCTGGGCTTGATCTTCTTGTATCTTGGACTGTCGTTTTTTAGTAACGAACACAAGACTTTTTTTTTACTTAGAGCTCATATTTTATTTTTTTAAAATCCAAATGAACTCAAACACGCGGAGATTTTGATTTCAAACGGACAGACCACCATTACAACCCATCGCGTTCAGCATCCAGCCCAAAACTGCTTTCCTAAACAAACTTTCTTACAGCTTCGGCCGTTCAGTGAGAGAAGAGGTCAACACAGGCTTAAATGCTATCAATCAAATTCTATGTATTTTTCCACATAACCGTTAGTTTGATTTAAGCTATGCTATCCTACATAATTGATGAGCTACCTATACATTTTGCAGCAGTGGATACAAAAACCCAATCTACCATACTATCAGAGATTTGGACGAGGGTTTTACGGATAAAAAGCTAAATGGGTTCTACACAAAAATCTTTGAAACAGCATCTCAGCGAGGAACAACCAAAGGATTCTACGCAACATTAAGGGACGCCGAGGAACAACCAAAGGATTCTTCACTAAGGATCCGCCTCTGCTTAACACTAGGGATCTGTAAATTGCTCTCACTTGAAGCCTAAAAATGGCCACAAAATCGTAACACTTTTTCCCTTAAACATAATATATCTTTACGATATTCAGGTGAGATTTGAAGTTATTAACAGTAATAAGATTTCGGCGGATAAATAACACCAGATAATCAGGATTTATATTTTTGCATTTAATCTTGGATGATTTTGATGGTCTTATTAGAAACCAGAGGGTGTTGCAAGATGATAACGGTCGGAAGATTAAGAGTATTGATATGAAGATGCTACACAACTCAGACGAGCTCTACTTTGTGTAGAAGCTTACTTTTTGTCGCATTCTACCCGGGGTGGAAAAATGAGGTGAATACATAGTTATTTCTTTTTTAAATAAAAATTAAACATTTATTTTAAAACATCGTTTATTTTGTCCGTCTCTCCTCTTAAAACTTCCATGACATTCATTGTTTTTCCTCTTTGACGTCTACCTCGTTGAAAGAGCAGCTATACGATCAGCTATGGGGCAACTTAGTTGGTCACGGCTGGAGAAATTAGGATGAACTCATAAGTGACATTCTCCTGTGGAATCCTACGCATGGACACATCAGTCTATCTTATTAAAAGAATTGGGTGTGGGGCAGGGCTTTTGGGGGATAAAGGTGAAGTTCACAAAAATCTTGGAAGCAAGACGCCACAACACAGTAGCTATACTATCAGCGATGCGGCCACTGGAGAAGTAAGGAGGAACGTTCTCCTATGAACTACTACGCATGGTCACACCAGTGTTGACCAACCAGCAAAAAAATATATATACAAAAGACAACTGCTCAACTCTAGGGGATGGGGAGCATATATAGGGTCATCCACATATATATATATATCATATCGTTGATGGCACCTCCTCCCCCTCGTTTTCTCCTACCCCGCCTCACATCACACAACACATCCCCCTCTCCCCTCCCCTTCATCTCCCCTACCTGTCCACCTTTTCACAGAATATATATAGAAATCTGCTTCAAATAAAATAAAAAGAAGTTTTGTAAATACACAGAGGTGAAATATGAATTGAATGTCATTGTTTGTGTTTTTATTCCTCAACTTTTACTTATATTTTGTCGGATTTTTCCCAATGTGTTATTTCTTATATATATATATTATATATATATATATATATATATATATATATATATATATAAGTAAAAGTAAGTGGTCTACTGTCGGAATCCCTTTTTCACAAGCACTAGACCAAGTAGATTGTTTTTACACATGAAGTGGAGACCACACCTAACATAAGCTCCTCACTTTACCACACAGATCCCTCTGCTACTCATACATTGGGTTGGCGAGAGTCGGTATCGAACCAGGAACCTTGTGGTTCCTAGGCGGACGCTCTACCAGCCGAGCTAAAACGGTCCTATTATATAACACAATTGAAGCTGCGTTCAATACGTGATTAATCTTTCTATTTAGCGTAGAAAAAATCTGTTCCATAAAAAGGGGAATTTCCATCTAAGAAAACATAATCTGCCAATAAATAATATTGTCGATCGTTAAAGATGAAGAATTTACGTTTGGACGAAGACAGAATAAATAAAGAGCAGGAAAAAAAGAAAAAAAAAGGAAAGAAAGAAAGGAAAACCCAATTTACAAAATAAAAAAGAACAAAAAAAGAGATAGCACACCCACGATAGCACATTCTACAAAAAGCAACGATATCCCCTAAGAATCATAAAAATTGATGTCTCGTACAAGAAAGGAAGTAAGAGACACGAGGGTGAACGCCCACATAGACGTAGATTCATTGAGAGATGCAGATGGTGTATTTAAATACATACATAACAAAAAACAACAAACAAAAAATTAAAAAAAACAACTAAAACGCACGCGCATAAAAAAAAGAACAAAAACCAAAACAAACTGTAATAAAAATGATATCGCTAATGGAATTAAAAAAATAAATATGATGTTGACAGACCCATACGTAGACAGGTTTATATATTTATACAATGAAAACAATAGTATAAAATGCAAGATGTTAAAGAGAAAACCACACATTGACATATATATATATATATATATATATATATATATATATATATATATATATATATATATACAATTCAGCAATATTATAGGACGTATGTATGTATGTATATATATATATATATTATATATATATATATATATATATATATATATATATATATATATATATGTATGTATACGCCTCTATTCTTAACCACATTCTGTCTGATTTAATCCAATCCTCCTATCCTGATATATATATATATATATATATATATATATATATATATATATATATATATATATATAAATTCGTGTGTGGGTGGAAATGTACATGTATAGTCTTTGAAATAAGGTCGCGTGGACATGGAGTAATTCATTGGTTATTGACAGTTCCTTACATAAGCGATCTTCAGAATACAAATAAGTACTACTCCTTATATATATATATATATATATATATATATATATATATATATATATATATATATATATATCAGTCTATATATTTATAGATCAATGTCTTTCTCTCTCTCTCTCTCTCTCTCTTCTCTCTCTCTCTCTTTCTATATATATATATATATATATATATATATATATACTTAACAATATATATATAAAGATCAATCAATCTATATATATATATATATATATATATATATATATATATATATATATACATATATATATTGATCAATCTATACATTCATATGTATTATATCTATCGATCAATCTATCAATCTCTCTCTCTCTCTCTCTCTCTCTATATATATATATATATATATATATATATATATGTATATATATATTATATATATATATATATATATATATATATATATATATATATATATATATATATATATATTATATGCTGAATAATTTTTTTGGAAAACCTTGGGCTGATGGCATCTTCGAAAAAAAAAAAACTACCGTGAATATTTATATCGTCTCTTCTAAGTAGAGATTTTTTCACGCACTGAAGCGACAAAAATAATTCTAAAAGTAAATAAATAAAAAAGTAATCGATAAAAAGAGATGAAATAAGAAATCAGTAGAACTGGATGAAGAAATAAGTGACAGATCGATATGTTATGTAATAAATCATCAACTCTGAACGGCAACCATCAGAAAGCCGGGGGAGGAGGAGGAGGAGGAGGAAAGAAAAATGAACGGAATGAAAAAAAGATAAAGAAAATCGACTCTTTACGAAATTGGAAAAGGCGAAAGTTTAGATGATGTTTTATGAAAAGTTAAGCTATTAGATTATTTACTTTCCATGGAAAAATATCTCTTCAAAAAGTAAAAGAAAAAGAAAAGGAAAAGGAAAAGAAAAGAAAGAAAAACAATAAAAACATATAAAACAAAATAAGTTATTCTAAAAAAAATAAAAAATCTAATTTCTATTTCTATAAAGAAAATCCCTAAAACAAATGAAAACAAAGAACAAGAAAAAAATACGAATGAAAGAAAAAATTAATAATTAAAAAAGAAATTGATAAGAAAAAGACAAAAAGACAAAAAAAAGTTACTCAATAGAAAAATTAATTTCTAATTCTAAAAAACAAACAAGAAACAAACAAAATAACTAATAAATAGTAAATATAAACAAATCATTCAGGAAAAAAAAAATTAAAAAATTGAATTTCTGATTCTAATAACAAAGAAAAAGTATCTCCTTCCCCGAAAAGATAAGTCAATCTGAAATAAAATCAAAAAGTAAATAATAAAAAAATCAATACCTGATTTAAAAAGACACAAAAAAAGACAAAAAAGAAACCAAGAACGAAAAAAAAAAACAAACCAAAGAAAAAGCTACGTCACCACCAAGAAAAACAAAAAAACAAAAGATTAAATAATAATAAAACAAATGGATTTCTGATTCTTAAAAAAAAATGAAAACAAATTTAAATGCAGAAAAAACTCAGTCAATCAGGAAAACAATATCATAAAAAAAACACAAAAATTAAAACCTCCCACAAAAGGCAAAAAAGAAAAGAAAACAAATAAAAAAAAGCACCATAATTTAAAAAAAAGGTTTATTAACTATTGTTATTGAGTTCGCTTCTCACTGAGTGTCCAATATTTGTGGTATTGTATAAAATCTAAGATACTTTTTGTTTTGTATTTTTTATGAGCATCTCTCTTGAGGAAACAGTTAGATGAACATCGCCAGTGAGTTCGACTCTCACTGAGTGCCCATAGTTAAAATATGTATGGCTTGCTTTTTAGGCGCACCTCACGTTGTGTGACGATGAGTGAACTAAGTTTGTTGACCATTGTTAGTGAGTTCGATTCCAACGAGTTGCCCCATAATTGTGACTTGTGCAAAATATGTCATTCTTATTTTTTAGAAGTACTTCACATAGTGTTACGGTTAACAAGCTAGGTAAGTTGACTATTGTTATTAAGTTCGATTCTCACTGGGTGCCCCATACTTGCGGTCTTGTGCAAAATCTAAGATATGTACTTTGCTTTGTTTTGTTGCCGTTGTTTTTGGAGCACCACGTGTTGTTTAACAGCAAGATAGCTTAGATGAGCATTGTTAGTGAGTTCGACTCTCACTGGGTGACCGTACCTCTGACCTTGTACTAAATGAAGCTTTGTATAAGAAGAAGACTGCGTTCATTAATCTATTAAAGGACAGCAGAATAGAGAGTAGTTAACTATGGTCATTGAGTTTGATTCTCACTGGGTGACCCATTTTTGTCTTTTTGTGTAAAATCTAAGATATCTTTTTTTAGAAGTATCTAGAGTGATGAAATAGCAAGACAAGTTAGATGAGCATCGTTAGTGAGTTCGACTCTCACTGGGTGCCCCTAACTCTGGCCTTGTGCTAAATGAAGATTTAGTATTTAAAGAAGACGGCGTTTATTCATCTATTAAAGAACGGCAGAATATAGAGTAGTTAACTATGTTCATTGAGTTCGATTCTCACTGGGGGACTCATATTCATGGTCTTATGTAAACTCGAAGATATGTTTTTTTGTTTTGTTTTTTTAGAAGCACATCGCGTTGTGTAAAAGCGAGATAGGTTAGATGACTATCATTAGTGAGTTCGATTCTCACTGTGTGTCCCTACCTCTGGTCTTGTGCTAAATGAAGCTTTAGTAAATAAAGAAAATAGCGTTCATTCATCTATTAAAAACAGTAGAATAGAGAGTATTTAACTTTAGTCATTGATTTAGATTCTCACTGGGTGACCCATATTTGTGGTCTTGTGCAAGATCAAAGATATGATTTGTTCTTTTTAGAATCACAGGTTAGATGACTATCGTTAGTGAGTTCGACTCTCACTGTGTGTCCCTACCTCTGGCCTTGTGCTAAATGAAGCTTAGTATATAAAGAAGACTGTATTCATTTATCTAATAAAGAATGATTGAATCGAGAGATGAGAGAGGAGGATAAAGAATAATGATAAATGATGAAAGAAGACAAAACAAACAAACAAAAAACACAGAGAGACGGAAAATGAGAAGAAGGAAAACAAAGTCATAAACAAAGAATTGGTTCATGAAAAGATCTCCTCGTCGTCGTCCGTCGTTGTGTAAAAAAAAGGGGGGGGTGATGAAGTCGTTGGTGTTTAGCAGGTCAAAACACGTGCATAGACATTTATGTGAATAAGAAAAACTGATGATGCAGATGAAGACGGCATGTATTGCATCTGCAGAGAAAGTGATGAAATAATAAGTAATATATACAACAAGATGGGCATGAAAGATTACGCACATATATAAACTCCCCCTCTCTCTCTCTCTCTCTCACACACACATATACACACATTTTCTCTCCTCCCCACCCCCTCTCTCTCTCCTCAGTCCTGTCAGCTGGGGCTTTAGAATACACCAACTGCACCTCTACAGAGGGGTAATACCTCCCTCCCCAGTGAGACCACCTGTTGGCCATGGGTGGCAACCCATGATGCTTAAGAATAAACCCAGGTCGCTGAGCAGTCCATGACATGAAATACTCCACTTTAGCCCTTACTTAGGCGTGACAGGCGGTTGGAGAGGCCCCCGCTGATCAATCAGCTGCTCATATCAAGCCATAGTATCTATATGATTGTCCCAATCCCATTGCCCTTATGGCAAGCCCTAACCCATTTTATCATATATGTGCTAGAAGGCGGTGGATGAGTGTCTTAGTGTCCTGAGTATGACGTTAAACTGCATCTAATGGTGAAGTTACAATTCTGGAGCCCTGGTGAGCGTTGAGTACGCCTTCATCGCCATTACTCCCAGGTCCACTAACCCGGAGGGGTAGTTACAATTAGGGTCCCATCTATGGGTTAAATAGAAAAAACGAGTTTCTAAAAAATTGTTTAAAAAATTGAGTTTAAACAAAAGTTTTGAATACTCATCCAGAATAAATAAAACAAAACGTCTTCGGCAGAAAATAACCCAACAAGGGTTGACATGACATGAAATATCTCTCTCTCTCTCTCTCTCTCTCTATATATATATATAATATATATATATATATATATATATATATATATATATATCAATAAAGGAAGGAAGAACTCAATACAGTAATCCCATAATAAATTTATTTCGACGAAAATTGGGGCCCATATAAATCTAAGTTGATTTAAACCGGCTCCCCAAATTTTCGTCTCATCAGATGGGTCTCAATTAAACTGGGTTTAATAAATAATTACTTGTTAATATTGGTTTCTAATATTATTGGTTTATTCTCAAACATATTAAAGCAATACTATGTAAAAATATATTAAAATAAATTGAAATAAAATTAAAATAAACGTAATCATTTTATATGCGTTCTTATTTAGATCATTTTGTCTTTCTAATTAAATGTATTTCCTTACATTAAACTTTGATACTTGCGCCCGGCGGAGGGTACCTATATTTGCTAGTTACTATGCTAGTTTTTAATAAGATAAATGGGATAGTAATTGTTAATAACGCCGTTAGGATCAGTATGATTTGTTCGGATAATATTACAATATATTAGGGTGATTTAAATGTTTGCAATATTTTGGAAAGTGCTTCTTTGCGGTTTGTATGTAGTACTGTAGCTTCAACTTGTTTGTATATGCAGATTTTTTACTGATCACTTTTGGTTGGACACAGAATCAGATGAAATAGCCGTTAAGAAAATAATCAAAACCTCTAAACGAGAAACCAGAGAAGATCTCCGAAATGTTTTCTGTAATCTGTAAGTAGAAGTAACAGGTAGTTTTGGACCAGTTCATTTACACCTAGAAAAGGTACAGTAGGTTAGTCCATAACACAGACAGAAGTAGCCTTCGACTAGTTAATTTACTCCAAGAAAAGGTACGACTGGTTTGTCCACAACACAAATAGACAGATAGACATAATCTTTCTTTTATCGTTTTTTAATAATCTTAGATTAGATATAGCACAAAATGAGAACTGTAGAGACCCAATGAGAATCGAACCCACTTACAATGGTCTGAAAATCCAGCTTGCTAACAATTAAACCACGTGAGGTGTCCTTTTTCTTTTATATATACAGATTCACAGCAAAACTTTGTAAAAGAAAAAAGTATGTGAGCTCTGTCGTTGTATAAACAAACATAGATATATACAGACAGAATCTTTCTTATATATATATATATATATATATGTACACATTGATTAATACGTACGTACACGTAGTTCTCCCGCGCAAAAGCTTATCTTCCGAATAGAAGAATATTGAAAATCCTTGTGTAAATATTGACTCAAGCAAACAGATCTCGTTTTTTTAATATCCTGTAATATTCCGTCGGTTTTTGTTTAGCCGATCTAGTGGGTGGACACGGAGGGTGAAACTAATCACTGTCCAGTTTGTTGAGCCGGGTCTTCAGCCGAACAGAATTCAAAAGGTAAGGTCAACATGTTCATGTCTTGCATATCTTTTGAAGAACGCCATATTGGATGCACATGACCTTTCGACATTTTATTCTTATCTCTCTCTCTCGTTTTTGTTTTGTTCTTTCTTGCTCGTTGATAGAGCCAGCTGTGATCTAAAGCACCTTATTCGCGCAACAAGCATCTACTACGATGCTAGTTTAGACGGATCGACATTTTGCCTCTGAAAATAGGAAACGTGAAGATAATAAAGTTTTCGATCTGTTTTCTTTGCGATCAATAGACAGCAATTGAACCACGTTGTTAGACACTTGGAATTGGATGGAACAGTTTTCTTTGATAGATAGATAGATAGATGGATAGATAGATAAAACATTTTTACCTATAAATAACGTGGTTAAGGAAAGTTCTGTATTCTATAGGATTTAAAGGGGATTATAATGAACACACACACACACACACACACACACACACACACACACACACACACACACACACATATATATATATATAATATATATATATGTGTGTGTGTGTGTGTGTGTGTGTGTGTGTGTGTGTGTGTGTTAAAACAGGAATATACCAATCAATCTATCTATTACAATCTGTTCCTATCTATCTATCTATCTATCTATCTCAATCTGTTTATATCTATGTATCTATCAATCCATCCATCCATCCATCTATCTATACATCTATCTATCTATCTATCAAAATCTGTTCATATCTATCTAATCATCTGTCTATCAATTACAGTATGTTCCTATCTATCTATCTATCTAGATCTGTTCATATCTATCTATCTATCTATCTATCTATCTATCTAGATCTGTTAATCTATCTATCTACCTATTTTCATATAATTAAGTCATTAAGTCTTATAGAATACAGAGAATTTTGCCCGAACAAGTTATTTCTGGGTAAAATCTATCTATCTATCTATCTATCTATCTATCTATTACAGTCCATCCATATCTATCAATACATTTATTTAAAAAAATACCATCTGTAACATTTTCAAAAAAAATTTCATTCAACTAGAAATGCCATAACAAGACAACAGCTACTTCAGTTCCAGTGTTCTTCTGAAAAAGAGATTTTCTCGAAATATCAATAATAAATTACAGGTTAACAAACAACACCATTGTTACCTTATTATTTTTTCTTTACACTTGCATTGTGATAGCCTTCAAAATCAACCTCCAAACCAATATATACACAATGCTTCAAGCAAATTATAAAAACTATCTCTTATATATATATATATATATATATATATATATATATATATATATATATATATAATATCACGAAAGTTGATATTCCATTGGATAAAAATCAATCCAACTTCCTGGATTATTCAATAAATAAATATATAATAGATAAATAAATATATAATAGATAAATAATAGTGGCAGTATTTAGTCCATAACTGAGGTGGATGTGATGCATATATAGATGTTATATGTTTTATCAAATATAAATACTGGACATACATACATAGATAGACACACAGACACACACACATACACACAGACACACACAAATATGTGTGTGTGTGTTTGTGTGTCTGTGTGTCTATCTATGTCTGTGTGTCCACCACCCTGGGAACAACCCACATCTATAAACAATAATAGAGGAACACCTTGTATACAGAAGATTTGTTAGATACTCAATTAAGAAACTCCACCATTCAGTTTTAATCTTATATATATATATATATATATATATATATATATATATATATATGAAATAAAATGGAACTTAATCCGACAGTGTGAATATGATATATTGAAAAAACAAAGGATGTTTACAAATGCATGGGCTCATCAGGAGAGAATGTGCAAACCGTTTCGAGGCCTTCCTCTCTACGGTTTTAAAAAGCAACAGATATTGCGAGGGTCCTCACATCAGTGAGGAGGGCCGATGTTGTTTTTTAAAACCGTAGAGAGGAAGGCTCCGAAACGGTTTGCACATTCTCTCCTGATGAGCCCATGCATTTGTGAACACCCTTTGTTTTTCAAATATATCATATATATATATATATATAATATATATATATATATATATATATATATATATTGTTGTGATGTTAGTCCCAACAGTAAAAAGAAGTCAAGTCGAGATGGGGTAAAATAAAACAAGTGTATTTACAATTAATGGTACATGTACGACTAGCTTGTTGTTAACGGGAACAGTGCTCCTTTCCACTCGGTGTCTCACTATTTATAGTGAGAACCGGTGCATGTTCTCCACTGTAGGAACGGCCGGTACAACATATATATATATATATATATATATATATATATATATATATATATATATATCCGAGATAATTCAGAAAGGGGCATTGGTCTATATGTGAACTCAGATAAAACAGTTCTTATGCTTTAAACAAGATGGAGATATCTCCGCACTGCATGGCAAGCCTCTTAAATGAATAGACTAATTCACTTACCAAGGTAGTAATATCTCATCAACAGAAACCGACATCAATATACGCATAGAAAAGGCTTGGACTTCTTTTGAGATACTATTGATCATATGAAAATCTGATAAGACAAATGGGAGAAATATTCCAAGCTGTAGCCGTATCAGTGATACTGTATGTCTGCACTACTTGGATCTTAACGAAACAGTTGGAAAAAGAGCTGCATGCGAACTACAACAGCACAACGCGTGCTGGCCTGAACAAATTTAAAAGCACTCCACAAAAAAAAGCAAAAATACGGTCATTTATCCACCATCACATAAACTATCCATGCAAGACACTGGACACTGCTGGTGAAGTAAGAACGAACTTATAACATTCTCCAGTGGACACCTACTCATGGACACACCAAAGTGCATCGACCAGTAAAGATTTATATTGATCAGCTCCGTACAGTTACTGGATCTCGTGAGGAGGACTTTCCAGGAGCGATGACTGATAGGGACAAGTGGCGTGAGAGAATCAGAGGAATCCGTGATGATAGCGCAACATGATGATGATGAGGATGATGATGGTGATGATGGTGATGGAATACACACAGACAGAATTTGTACTCTTCCTTTTGACACCATTTCCTATCTCGATAACCGTTACGCAACATACTCCATGGAGTAGTAGTAGTAGTTGTAGTAGTGGTAGTAGTAGAAATAGCACCTACTTACCTATGTATGTATCAATGGAGGCGCGAATGACGTAACTATTAAGCCTCACTGCTGACAGCCGCCGTTTCGTAAATATTAGCGTATCATTGCGTGTTTTTCCACAAATGCTCATAAAATTTTATAGCCAGTCAGTTGGTATTTCAGAATATAAACAGTATTGTCCACAAATAAGAACTAACCTGAAAATCTTCAAAATAAAATATATTTCTATATATTAATACGCTTGTTCTTTAATCTTCTGATCGTTATCACCTATAGTTAAAATGAGACCACCCAAATCGTCCAAGATGAAATGAAAAAATGTAACTCTTGATTATTTGGTGTCGCTTATTCGCCAAATTCTTATTTTTTTATGAGTGTCGTTCCTTTAGCTAAATAATGGATTGTTCCAAGAAAAAAAGGAAGGAAAAAGGACATGTGATATGGAAAATATTTAAGAAAGAACGAAAGAAAGAATTAGATTAGGAGAAAGATAGAGAGAGAGGGGAGCGTTCGGGTTTTTTTAAAAACTCTTTTTTTTTTATTTAACCTATAGATGAGGTACTAATAGACACTACCACTGCGGGTCAGTATGGACCTGGGGATGGTGATGAAGATGTACTCCACACTCCCCAGAGCTCCAGAATTTGAACCTCACAATTAGATGCAGTTTAACGTCATACTCAGGACACTGACCCTCAGCCTGTACCTACTCTACATCTTTGATAAAAAAGGGTCGTTATAGGTGTGTGTGTGTGTGTGTGTGTGTGTGTGTGAAAGAAAGAAATAGAAAGAGAGAGAGGGGGATGGAGAGAGAGAGAGAGAGAGGGGGAGTTTATATATGTGCGTAATCTTTCGTGCCCATCTTGTTGCCCACGGCCAACAGGTGGTTTCACTGGAAGAGAGGTATTACCCGTCTGTAGAGGTGCACTTGGTATATTCTAAAGCCTCAACTGACAAGACTGGGGGGAGAGAGGAGGAGAGAGAGGAGGAGGAGGAGGAGGAGGAGGAGGGGAGAGAAAATGTGTGTATATGTGTGAGAGAGGGGAGGTTATATAGGTGAGTAATCTTTCATGCCCATCTTGTTGTATATATTACTTATTATTTCATCACTTTCTCTACAGATGCAATACATGCCGTCTTCTTCTGCATCATCAGTTTTTCTTATTCACATAAATTTCTATGCACGTGTTTTGACCTGCTAAACAACAACGACTTCATCACCCCCCCTTTTTTTTACACAACGACGGACGACGACGACGAGGTCTTTTCATGAACCAATTCTTTGTTTATGACTTTGTTTTCCTTCTTCTCATTTCCAGATTTTTGTCTCTCTGTGTTTTTTGTTTTTGTTTTGTCTTCTTTCATCATTTATCATTATTCTTTATCCTCCTCTCTCATCTCTCGATTCAATCATTCTTTATTAGATAAATGAATACAGTCTTCTTTATATACTAAGCTTCATTTAGCACAAGGCCAGAGGTAGGGACACACAGTGAGAGTCGAACTCACTAACGATAGTCATCTAACCTATCTCGCTTTTACACAACCCGATGTGCCCCTCAAAAGAACAAATCATATCTTTGATCTTGCACAAGACCACAAATGTGGGTCACCCAGTGAGAATATATATCAATGACTATAGTTAAATACTCTCTATTCTACTGTTTTTAATAGATGAATGAACGCTATCATCTTTACTTACTAAAGCTTCATTTAACACAAAGCCAGAGGTAGGGACACACAGTGAGAGTCTAAATCCAGAGATACTGGCACTTAGTAAGAGTCGAAATCAATGACGAGACTCATCTAAGCTATCTCGCTATTACACAACGCGAGGTACTCCTAAAAAGAAAGAAAAAACCCAAAAGAAAAACATCTTAGATTTTGCACAAGACCGAAAGTATGGGACACCCAGTGATAATCGAACCCAATAACATTATTCAACTAACCTAGCTCGTTAACCGTAACACAATGTGAAACGCTCCTAAAGATAAGCTCGACATATTTAGCACAAGGTCACAATTGTGGGGCGACTAGTGGGAATCGAACTCACTATCAACGGTCCACTAACTTAGTTCTCTAATCGTCACACAAGGTGAGGTGCCCCTAAAAAACTAGCCTTACATATTTGAGGTATGGGCATCCAATAAGAGTCAAACTCACTTACAATAAGCCTGGATTGCTGTTACACAACGTGGGGTGCTCCTAACAGAACAAAGCATAGTTTAGATTATTGGGCACTTAGTGCAAATCAACCTCATTAACAATGGTCAACTAACAATTTAAGTTTCGCCTAAAAACATTCAAAACATGATAATTTGATCAGCAATTGCGGGATATGTATTTACACAACCCTCCCGCTCAAGCAGGATGCGACACAGGGTTAATTTCTAAATCGAGTTTAATAGGTTTGAATACGGTTTTCCTTCTAGATAGCTTACCATACCAAGGTTAAAGAGTCCAATCCGCCCTGCTATTGTTACGTAGTGCCTTTTCTTTGACGGTACTAAATAGGTATATGTTGCATACCTCTTTACCGGCACTATATATCTATATGTTATATACCTTCTTACGTCTTACTCTGTCGTCTATTCTTCTGGCCGGATCTGGTATATCTTCTAAAGTCTCGTCTGGTCTTCTATTGAGGGTTCCGGGTCTGGTTTCTGCTGCTAGGGATCAGAAGCCCTGTGCTATTATTAGCTTTTATTAATAACAACAAGACTTCGATTTACGATGATGTTACTTTATTCCATAAACCCCCAGACCAGACAATGCGCGCGGAGACTCACATCTTGCTAGCTTCGCTTCTAAGTTCTAACTCTAACTAACTGAGTTGCTTACACCTTAAACCGGAAGGGCCTTCTATTGCCTTCCGATTCTCACGATCATCCCCAGAACGCAAGGTCAGAGTGAGGTCAAACGCTGTCACTCTCTCTCAAGGCCATCAGTTATACTGATCGCCATAATGATTTCTACGCTACCTTAAAAATGTAATAGGGATCCAATTAATATGTAACACTATTTACCCATAGATAAAGGGAAAATAGTTGGATTCATACCTTTTCCAGATCGTATTAATGCTCTGTGAAATGCAACCAGCTTCGTCCAGGACTTGAACTCGTGTCGTCCTGTCCATTTTCTACAACGAGAACCATTTCACGACAAATAACACCTTTTCACGTATCAAAATTGTGTTTCATTATAAATTAGCATAAAAAACAATGAAACACTCACTTTTAATTATGATATTTTACAAAACAACCTTTACACTACAACCCAGAGGGACATCCTAATGATGTTTCTACACATTAAGATTGAAGTAATCAATGAACAGTCAATAGGAAAATGCCTTATATGATAACTAGAAGCGACTACCCAGTGACACCTGGGTAGAAGCGGGCAACCCTCGTCTATTGATTTCTTTAGTTTTGAGACTTACAAATGCAAAGTAGAATTTCTATGCTATTTCTATGTATATTTTAATTTCGAAATATCTTCTAATATAAAAAAAAATGTTGCGCAAAAACAAGAACCGGTGATATTTAATGTGTATATATATTTACTTTGTCATTAATTGTTTTATTTTCGTAGTTTCATCAGGACATACATACATACACAACAACTGAACTTTATGTGTAGATATAGGCTCAGTGCAGAAGAGTTTCTGCTGTTTAAACAGTTGATGTCACATAGATGATTTTCCCTTTTACCAAAATGCATTTTTAGAAAGAGAGATTTTAGTTTGTATTTATTATATAACAAATGTGTTTTTTAAGCTAATTTGTTTTCTCTTTTCCCACAGCGTTAAAATAGATTAAAAAACGATCAATCATCATATGACAATTTTATCAGCACTTGTACCATTATGTATTTACCCAACCCTTCCACACGATCAGGATGTGACACAAGGTTGATTTTTAAGCAGGATCTAACAGATTTTAATTCAGAGTTTTCCTTCTCCTAGATAGATTGCCATACGATGTCTAAATAGCTCAATCTGCCCTACGATTTACCCATAGATGGCGGAAGAAGAGTTGGATTCTTACCAAGGTGTTAGCGCTATGTGAAATGCAGATTGTATCATCCAGGATTTGAACTCTTATCATCGATAACCATTACACAACCAACACCTCCTTTTTAATAGTCACAATTGTGTGTCATTATAAATTATCATAAAAGCAAAACAGCATTCACTTTTAATCATATTTTACAAAATAACCGTTACACTATCCTACACTACAGTGAAACATCTTAGTAACGTTTCTAACATTGGATTAATCAAAGAATAATCAATGGGAATAATTCTTATATAATAATCGATTATAGAGGCGCATGGTGAGAGTCGTAAGAAATAGACTCGTCGGCGGGAGTTCAAATCCAGGATGAGGCTGTTTGCATTTCATAAAACGCTAATACTCTTGGGAATTTTATGCATCCAATTATTAAATTGTAGGGCAGACAGGGCTCTTTAACCTTGGCTAAGTTAACAGTCTAGTAGAAAGAAAACTCTGATTTCAAACCTGTTAAACCCCGCTTAAGAAATTAATCTCGTGTCACATCCTGCCTGTGCGGAGGGGCTGGTATATATATATATATAATATATATATATATATATATATATATTCAGTGAAGAAGAGTTTTTAACTGCTATTCTTGATTAAATATACTTTGGGAGATTAGAGACCAGACTTTAGAAATTCCAGAAAGGAACAAATTTTTTTTGTCCGATTACGCATTGCTCACACAAAAACAAGAACAAAAAGCACATGTCAAAGATTTTTCACTGTCAAACACTTCCCCATAGAATATAAAGCTTTTGCAAATGATATGAAAGATTTATTTGAAAAAATCAACATAGATGACATGTAATCCTTTTTAAGAGAAAATAAAATCATAGCAAAAAAATATAACACAAACCTGATGAATACCATAGAAAATTAACCCCTTAAAACAATACCCGACGATGCTAATATATCGTTAAAACCGTTAGTTACAACAGTATAAATATAGATATATAACATATATTGTTTCCTAACCTCTAGGCTTTTGTCATATTTGTGCTAGAAGGTGGTGGCTGAGGGTCTTATTGTCCTGGGTATCACGTTAAAATCTATCTGATGGTGAAGTTCCACTTCTGGAGCTCAGGTAATGTGGTGTATCCCTTCATCATCATTACTTCCAGGTCCACTCTACCCCGGAGTGGTAGTACCTGTTAGGGTCCCATCTATGGGTTAAATAGAAGATAATGAGGCCTACAATGTGTTTAAAGAAATTGGGTCTTCATCAAGAATATTCGGCATAAAATGACCCAATAGGTTGACATGCCGTAAAATCCAACCAACCAACAACCTTTAGGCATGAGATAACCAGGAACGTGTTGATATGCCGTTAAGACCCATCAACCACCTAACAGCTGTTTAACTAATTCATGTCACGTAAATGATCTTTCCTTTTACGAAAATGCATTTTTAGGAAGAGATTACAGTTTGTATTTATTATATAACAGATACTTTTTTTAAAGCCGATTCGTTTTTCCCTTTTCACGCTAAGTTTACGAAGTGAACTCATTAAATATCTATGTGTTGTCAGACGCAATAAGAAAGTGGATTTATCGGAGATCAATACGAACAGAGTTGAAGGAGAACCCAATGAACGCTGGCAAAGTCGTGAAGACGTCAATACAAGTTGAGAATTCATCTTAAGAAACAAAATTCATTAAATATTTATTCCTTGTCATAAGCTACAAAGGTAGACTAATAGATGCTGAGTTTTTCGAACTTGCCATTTTTTTTATTTTCATTTATTGTGTATTTTTGTTTATTTTTCTAACTTTTTAATATATCGAGATAAAAACCCGCCATTTTGTAGACTTTGAGATAACAAGGTTTTGGGTTAAGTGAAAACGAGGTTGCTACAACAGTTGATAGATTCGGGGTGATTAACAACAATATGGCGGGGTTGAAGGGATTGAGAAAAATAGAGAGAGTTTATGTGATCGACAAAAATATGTGGAGTTCTGGAGATTGGCAAGACTATAGGAAAAATATCGAGAATGAAGCTGTATTTACCAGGCCACAAACGAATAATGAATAAAACGTTACAATACAAGATTTATTTTTAAAAATCTCTCGAGACAAATATATATTTACCAAGACAGAAATGAACAATGCATAAAAGGTTCATTTTCTTCAAAATACAAAGTGTGTAGAAAATGCATCGATACTGAAGCTGTACAAAGACAGAAATAAACAATTAATGAAACTTTGATTTTCCTCAAAATGGGACGTGTGTTCAAAGAGTATCAGGACTAAATCCATATTTACAAAGACAGAAATAAATATGAATGAAAAATTAATTTTGTACAAAATATAAGATTGGAATGAAAGTCTTGTCCGATACAAAGTAACATTTATTTCACCAATAAATAAAACATGTAAATTGAGAAATATATAAACAAAACATCATTTGTCAGTGTCTCTAAAATATGTCAATGTTTTATTAAATACTTTCCATTTCCTTCAGGATAACACTTGACCGCACACGGAAGGGTTAAATTCAAAATAAACTTGATGAGTTCGTACTCACCAGACATTTTCTCTTCAGATTATTATCTATTTTCTACTATGAAACACACACTTTGTGGGAAAAGAAAGAAAGCACATCCACCTAACTTTGTCTAGACTAATGCTGTAAAGACAGCGATTAAAAATGTTGTTAAATGTAGCTATATGTATTCAGTAACTTCCTGTTTATAATATCTGGTGTTTTTGTAGCAGTTTGAAAATATTGAAAATCAATTTAAATTTAAATTCACACACACACGCACGCATATATATATATATATATATATATATATATATATGAGGAAAAAGTGGAAGTAAATCCGATTGATTATTATTATTACAAAAAAATGAAAGAACACAAGTTTCATTGATGAGTGATGTTTAATAAGCCGACGCTGCAGTGTTTCGGTTTCTTTAATAAACCGTCAGCCAGGCCTTCGGTTTCTTAAAGAAAAAGAAATTATTAGTGAGCATAAGTTTGCGACCCTTTGTTTTGGTATGTGACGGCTTTTGTTGATATTAAAATATGTGAAAAAGACATTTTAAAACGCCGAATAACGTTGGCGTTCCCATTTAAACTTCGTGGCGTGAATTTTTTCCCAAAATTTGTTGGAAATAATTTTAGTGAATGGAAAATAGCTTATTTGATTGATTTGATTGTTAAAAACAATTTGATTAAGTCTTTTTAATGATTGGTTTCCATATTATGTTCATCTCTATATTTGGTCTACTCAAGAGGTCACTACAGCCGAACATGTGAGATGTCTTCTTTGAAACGTTTTTTTTTTTCAATCTCCTGCTCCAGCTATCATTTTAGATTTATCCCACAAAAGTAGATGGTTTCCATTTTCTTTCGATATATGTTCAACCATGCCCGATTTTTCTGTTTCCTCTCGGAAGGTCGGAGTATACAGCGGCCGAAACGTTTTGTTTATTATTACTTACTGTCCATACTATCCGAAGATGACACCACGTGAATCATTTTCCTCCAATAGATTCGATCTCTGGTTGCCTCTTGCCAACTGCATATGGGGATGTTAATGTCCCCCAGATTTCTCTTAATGTCGTCTTTGTGCCTGCGCTTTGGTCTACCGATTCCACATGATCCCTCTCTCCGTTGAGAGTACAGAATCTGCTTTAGCAGTCTGTCATCCCCAAGTCTGTTTAAGTGGCCAGCCCATCTCAGATTGCACTGGACAAGTGTGTCATGCATGCCAGGGAGCCCAGTTCTCTTCAGGATGGTCCTGTTTGAAAAGTGCTACCGCCACTTGACATTTAATATATTGCGCAACGCATGTTTATACATACATACCAAAATAAAGGTAAGGACAACAGTCCGAAACATCAAAATTATTCACATTCTTATCTCAAACATATAGACAAAAAACATGTCGTCTCTAGAATTTCTAGTAAATACTTCTTTTAAAAGAAACCTCATATTTCATTGCTTAAGTACGGAAGATTAAGATCCTATAATTATTTTGGGGGATTTAAGAAAACACTGGATGGAAATTTATTATTGCTTGTAGTGTCGATGTTCGAACATTTTGGTTTACATAGAAACCTTCTTCATAACAATATGAAATAAGTAAAGGAAACAATGATTTTTGTTGTTAATAAGATGATGGATGTTTTGAATGAGTTGAGTTTGGAAAATATGTAGAAAAGGTTCATAACCGTTCATTGATTAGCATTCACAATTAAATGTAAATGACGTGATTGGTACATGCGAAAACGAAAGTCAAGATGTGATAGGAACACGTGAGGTCGAAAGCCAAGACGTGATTTGTCTACGAGGAAATATTGAAAAGCTATTACGTATTCCTTACAGATACCAATGTTTTTAAAAAATGAGAGAAATGTTAATTGTTTGTTATGAAAATGTTTGAATATATATATATATATATATATATATATATATATATATATATATATATATATATATTAACAGCTTTTAACAGCTGCTAACTTCTGTACACGCACAATATTTGTTCATTTTCCATATCGGCCAATTTTTGCTGTGATTCCATTCTCGTCGATTTTTGCTGTCCTCTCTGACATTAACTCTATTCATGTTTTAGTCGGACTTTCTACAAAAAAGCCATTTTGAAAAAAAATCCTCGAAATGTCAAATCCTAGAAAGGTTCACAAATGACAGTTGATTTCATGGACTGATTTTCAATGAGATAAATTCAAAGGAATTTTATGGATATATATATATATATATATATATATATATATATATATATATATGTGTGTGTGTGTGTGTGTGTGTGTGTGTGTGTGTGTGTAGATATAGATATATATATAGATATAGGGATAGATAGAGAGAGAGATAGATTGAGATAGATATCAACTGGCTGATATATAAACCGAGTTTCTGATATTCCATTCCTAATCCTTCACACTAAATCCCCAACAATATATATACTATAAATAGACATATATATATATAAACACACACACACACACACACACATACACACACACACATATATATATATATATATATATATATATATATATATATATTAACATCCTTTATTTATTAATACAATGTTGTGGTGGACAGAGTAAATGTGTAATGGAGAAATATTTTTGAAAAGTCTGTATGTGAGATATAGGAATATACTGTTTAATTTTTGTGATTTTAATTTTTTATTCATTGTCATTCTTAATATTATTTTCGTATATTATGATTTTTACCAGGAAGGGTGCAACATAAAAAAGCCTGGGTGTTGATTATTTGAGTCAAATTTTGCAATTCATACACTCAGGCACATACACATATATATATATATATATATATATATATATGTACAGAGAGAGAGAGAGAGAGAGAGAGAGAGAGAGAGAGAGAGAGAGAGAGTGTGTGTGTGTGTGTGTGTGTGATAGAAAGACTAAGATAGGAAATTACGTATATAACATACATATATGGGAGGTGCGTGGTATAATGGTTAGTCATAGGAAATGGACTCGTTGACCAGAGTTCAAATCCTGAACGAGGCTGTTTGCATTTCGCATAACGCTAATACTCTTGAAAAAACTCCGAATTCGAACCTGTTAAACTCCGCTTAATATATTGACCTTGTGTCGTATCCTTGTGGGGTTGCTAAATAAATAAATATCATATATGCATTGAATGTATTAATCATCTACACACATGCATTTTTTTCTCAGTCTACTGCTGTCTGATGGATTGGTTTTAATGGCATGTCAACACGTCTAGGGTTATTTTATGCATCGAGGGGGTTTTTAGACCTCGGAAATTGCAACGATTTATCAGTGAAAAGCCTTAATAAAATTTAGAATACCAGAATATTCAAATGAAGAATAAGAGTTGAAATATAAAGAGATTCCCGTGTTACATTTCATTATTATTAAATGTCTGCTTTATTGTATATTATTCGTATTGTGCTATGAATTGTGGGTGTAGTATGCAAACTTCTGGCTTAATACAAATGTCTGTTTAGAGAAATTATAGGAAAATGACTTACAAATTGGAATGTATATTGACGAGAAATATTAACATATTAACTCTTGCTTATGGCCAATACAAACCACAATTGCAAAGAACGTGTTAATGCCATTCCATTCTTACTTCCCAATAACACACACACACATATAGACATATATATACCACACAGTAGGAAGCGCGTGGTGTAATGGTTAAAGTCAATGGAAATGGATACGTCGCCCCGAGTTCAAATCCTGGACGTGGTAATTGCATTTCACTTAGCACTAATACCCTAGGGAAAGGTATGAATCCTACTCTCCTTCCAGCTATGGGTAAATAGTAGGGCAGACTGGGCTATTTAACCTTGGTTAGGCAACCGGTCTAGGAGAAGGAAAACTCTGAATTCAAACCTGTTAAACTCCACTTAAGAAATTGACCTTGTGTCGCATCCTGCTCGTGCGGAGGGGTTGGTAAATATATATATATATATATATATATATATATATATATATTATATATATATATATATATAAGTAATTGGTAATTTGCTTGAAGCATTGGTAAGTATGTTATAAAATAATAAATTTAAAAAAAAAAAGAAAAAGAAGACAAATAACACAAAAAAAAAAGAAAGAGAGGAGAAAGAATAAGAAAGGAAAGGTGAAAGCGAAACAAAAGCTAAGTATGTAAAAAATTTTCTATTAACGGTTTTTATTAATTTGTTCATTTTTGTTTTCAAAAAAAAAACTTTGACATGTCCACACGGTCGCAACATATTGCAACATCTTACCAGATGTCAGCCTTGTTCTCAACAAACTTTTAAAAAAGAAAAAAAGGAAGAGAGAAATAAGAAATTACAATTATTCGCCCATTCATAAAGGAGGAGAAGAAGAAAGAGAGGAAAAAAGGAGAGGAAAAGGAAATATGAAGAGAAATTATAACCACACAAATAAAAAAAACATAAGCACGTCATTTCTGAATAAAACTCTGATGATAAAGCTTTGCTTTAAAATCGATTAGACATATAAAACATCTTTTTGTCTTTATTTTTTACGCATTGTATTGCCTTCGAATTTTATTATTTCATAATATATAATATATATATATATATATATATATATATATATATATATATATATATATACAGACACATACACACACACTATCTATATATGTATTTCGGATAAATTACGTCACACAATTTCGAAAGAAAATTAACGGCTAAAAAAAACGCCAAATCCGTCCACTTCATTTAATCATTTTTTATATATACAATATTGCATTTTTTTCTCTCCAGACCGTCTGACATACCTTGAGAAAAGGGGGAGGGTTCCCCCGAAATATCGGAATAGATTAAACCAGAAACAGAGCAAAGGTTAAATATATAAAAAAATCTGATTTTGTTCTGTTTTTCTTGTTTTTGTTCTTATTTCCAATGCTTTAAAAAGACCAAACAAATAACGTTCACAGGAACATAACACACACACACACACACACACACACACACACATATATATATATATATATATATATATATATATATATATATATATATATATATATATATATATATATATATATATATATATATATATATATATATATATATATAGAATACATAGGTATTTTTTATAGGAGAAATGGAAGTAAAATACTCGATTACAGGTGTAAGAGCTATATTTATTTGTTATAATATACAGTAAATATGCGTTTCTTTCCATTGGTTTCAGTAGTAGTTGCTGGTAAGCTTATAATTGTGGGCAATTAGTTATATATTAGTTATGTATTTGTTATCTATTAGTCATATATTAGTTAGTTATGAACGTCATGCAATTCGACATGATAGGGCCGCATTTATCAGTTCAATAAATAAAACAATGAGTATTAAAATGGGTTTAAAAATTGAGTTTGAAAAGAACAGTGAATCCATAACAATAACGAATAGAACAAAATGTCTTCGGCATAAAATAACCCAACATGGATTGGCATACCGTAAAATCCAACCAAAATCCAAAACAACAAACACCTAAACAAATAAAGCTTTTTTCAAACCCATCTATCGCTTAATGGTCTTATTTTTGAGCTACAATTAACCAAACATCGCTCCATAAAAGCAAAACCAATATGAAACGGTCGAGAAAGTTCAAGAGTGCCGTTTTTTGTATATACGGTTCGTTACTTTAACACACTTAGGTTTTCCTTTCCATAGAAAGAAAAATCGAGATTTTCATCTAAATCGTAACCTAATTTAAATAAAGACATTGTTCAACACTCCTCCACACGCGCAGACACACTCTTCCATACAAAATCTAAAGTAGCTAAAATGGCTTCTATGTAATACATTGAAATATGCATAAATTTTATGTAATCTTAGAAAGAATCTCCGAACTCCATATTGTTTCTTGATATTAGTTTAAGTTCATTGTGACATTATTTCGCCGACTGTGCAAAACACATATATAAGATTCCTTCAATTCATTTCATTTTTATAACGTTTTATTTTTTCCCTAATCTGTTCTCAATTTTTAAAAGTAGCAACTATCAAAGTTTTAAATATTATATTAAAAAAATAAGAAAAAAACTAAATTAGAATTAAAGTAATTGTAATTTGCTTGAAGCATTGTTAAGTATGTTATAATATATCAATGATTTGAAGGCAATTACAATGCGTATAAAAAATAAAAACAAAAAGATGTTATTTTTGTCTTATCGATTTCAAAGTAGAAACTTCATCTTCAGAGGTGAATATTAGAAATGTACGTGGTTAAGTTTTTTTTGTGTGGTTATATTTTTTTCTTTTTTTTTTCCTCTTCTTTTTTTTTCTCTCCTCCTTTCTTTTTTCTTTATTTTATGAATGAGATGGGCGAATAACTGTAATTTCTTATTTTTTTGAATGTCTGTTGAGAACGAATGTTTGAACCCTACCTTGTATATGTATCCAATATTGTCTGTTTATCTTCCGGTGAATATTGCAACAATGTAGACATGTCAAATTCAAAATAAATAAGTGAAATAAAATAAAAATAAAAGTATACATAGGATTGCTTTTAATACATTTAACAATAAAACTATAATATGAGAAATCAATAAGACCAAGTGATTATTTATTAATCCCAGTTTTTTTAAAACCAGGATGCAAATTATCCACACCATATACAGGGTGTGTCCCCCCCCCAAAAAAAAAAAAAACATAATTTGGGTTCTGGTTTTTTTTTTTGTACTGGTATTCTGCATCAATAATAGTATATATGCAGGATGACCAAAAAAAAAAAAAAAAAAACAAACAAACAAAAAAACAAACAAAAAAAACAACAGAATTTGTTTGTTTTTTTTTCACCCTGTACAGTTTTAATCTTTATTTTTTACTGATATATAACACACATTGCAGGATTTTAAAGGCATTAATAACATGGGATGTTCTTAAGCAAATCTAACCAGAAAAGACTTTAATATGGGACATCGTTAATGAGTAAGATACTAATTAAGATTAAGATATGATTTTTTTAAAATAAATCTTAAGTGCATTATATAAATAATTGAAGAAATTGTGACGACAGAGGTGACGTAGTTTTGGTTACAGACAGACACATAATCTCAATTATAACAAGAGACACATCGAAATTTACAATCAGTAATTCTATCTACAGAACATTAAATGTACTTATATTTTGACTCCCCATAACTCTGACTGATGATTAATTGATTGAGCTTATATATATATATATATATATATATATATATATATATATATATAATATGCCTAGACTATGCACTTCGAACATCAGTAGATACCATTAAAGAAAAAGGTTTTACACTAAGAAAGGCAAGAAGCAGGCGATATCCTGCACAAACAGTCACAGATGCAGACTACGCTGATGACCTTGCGCTTCATGCACAGGCTGAGTCCCTACTGCATAGCCTGGAGAAGGCAGCAAAAAATATCGGCCTCTATGTGAACTCCGATAAAACCGAGTTCATGTGCTTCAAAGAGAAAGGAGACATCTCCACACTTGACGGTAAGCCTCTTCTTAAGCCAGTAGAACAGTTCACATAACTAGGTAGTAATATCTCATCCACAGAAAGCGATGTTAATACACGAATAGGAAAGGCATGGGCAGCCACAAACAGAATATCAGTAATTGAGAATAAGCTAGATGGGACCTGCACAAGAATGTTGCGTGCAGTCCTGAACAAGTCATGGGTGCAGCACCCCACAAAGAAGCAACTATATGGTCACCTGCCCCCCATCTCACAAACCACCCGGGTGAGACAGACTAGGCATGCAGGACACTGCTGGAGAAGCGGGGATGAGCTCATAAGCGACGTTCTTCTGTGGAAGACAATACATGGACATGCTAACGTAGGACGCCCGCTAAGGACCTACATTGACCAACTATGCGAGAACTCTGGATGCTGCACAGAGGACCTCCCAAGGGCCATGAGTAATAGGGAAGGCTGGCGAAAGATTGTCATGGATATCCGTGCTGCGCGCGCGACATGATGATGATGATGATGAAAGAAAGAACATTTACCATAAAGAAGTGCTATTGGAAGGACAAAAACCCGAATTCACGAAGACATTGTCACAAAGACGAAACAATGTGACGCACCATTTCTCGCATTCAAAATAAGTTTGAATCATATAGAATTGCATGACGTCCATAAGGAGCGGTCAAGAAGACCGTGGTCATCAAACAACCCAACAAGGTAACAAAAAAAAGAATCTACTTCAGACAATTCGCCAATCCCTCTCTATCAAAAGTCTGAGTTAACTCGGATTGCCGTTGTTGATGAAAAAAACTATATTTGCTATAATTTGTCACACAACGCCTCTTTCTTTCATAGAAGATTTCGGCCATTTCATCTGATTCTGTGTCCAACCACAAGCGATGGTGAAAGAAGTTGCAGGCCAACCATGTGCTACAACTCAACAAGGACAATCAAGTGATATTTTATTGTTCGTCTATGTTGGCTTTATGTTAATTATATTTGACAAATATCTGCTAATAAACTGTTTATTTTCTCCCAAGAAATTTAAAAATAAATTTTTTCTGGATGTTGATGAAAATTATATTTACAATAATTTGTTGACCGAGGATTATTTCCCAATGGATTTCTTTCAAATGATTTTGGCTATTTTCATCTGATTCTTGTTCCACTTCAAGCGATGGTATAAGAAGCTTCATCTACTGATTTACACCACAATAAAAATGTGGTCATCTGCTAATCATGATACTTGATGAGGTGACTTAATCTAATTATCTGACTATCATATGTTTCACCTTCTAGTTTGCACTGTCTGTAAAATCGTTGTGTTTTCAAAGATCTACAGAACTTGGAATTGATGCAACTCTGTCGGTTTTTTCTCATTATAGATATCGAAATAGCAACAAAGCGATATTTTATTGTCAGTATATGTTGGATTTATGTTAATTATATTTAATGAATACCTGTTAATAAACTGTTTATTTTCTGCCTGGAAATTTAAAAATAAAATCCTGAAACAAAGAACTTTTGTGACATTTGAGGCAGAAATTTCGTCGTAGAAAATAATTAAAAAATCACAATAGCGTAGTTAGCAGGTTGGCTGGTTGGATTTTATGGCATGTCAACCCTTGGGTTATTTCATGTCGAAGATATTTTGTTCGAATCATTTTAATCGAGTATTCAATTTTTTTAACTCAATTTTTTAAAAACTCATTTTTTAATAACATTTTTTCAAACTCAGAGGTTTGAAAAGGTGAAAAGGTCGCCATTATTGTTGCTCTTCACAGTTTGTCACGATTCAATAAGAACGCCCACAATTAAATTACTTTTCATTGGAATAATGTGAACATTCTTGTAACGGCGACACGGAATATTAGATGACTTGTTTATTAATAGCATAGCTGTAATATTAGGCATCTTGTGTGTTTGATTGAATGGTTGGCTAGTTTGATGGATTTTACGGCATTTCAACCCCCGTTGGGTTATCTTATGGTGAAGACGTTTTGTTTTATTCATTCTTCTTGGCTATGAATTTTTTAACTAAAGTTTATTGAACAAGGTTTTAAAATTATTTGAGATTTATTTAACTTATAGATAGTTTCCTAAAAGGTACTACGACTCGATGGACCTGGGAGTATTGGCAATGAAGGAATACTCCGAAATTGGAACATCACCCATACATGCAGTTTAACGTCATACCTAGGATATTAAGATAATAGGTAAACTCCTTCTAGCACATATAGGATAAAAAGGTTGCTGGTTTGCTATAAAGGCAATAGGGTCGGAACTATCATATAGATACTAGGGCTTGATGCGACCAGCTGATTGATTGGAGAGGACCTTCCGTCAAGCCTAAGTAAGGACCAAAGTGAAGTGGAGTGTTACAAGTCAGAAACTACTCACCTACCAGGATTTCGTCTTTTAACCGAGTGGCCTGCCGCCTACTTGTCAAACAAGACACGAAAACAAGTGAAACAGAGAGGAAAGAAGCCGCCACAGCAAAGAGAGCCAGAAGGAGAGACAACAGCAGCCCCGGCAAGCATCACTGTTTGTGTGCTATCACTGCACCAAAGACTACCATTAAAAAATTGGCCATTTGAGCCAAAAAATTGGACATTACGCCATCATTTTAGCAAACGGAAAGTTGTCAATACATAATAAAAAGAGGGGCTGAAAAAATGAATATTATTTTTTAAAAGATTTTTGTTTATTTTATCTCAGCGACACGTGTTTCGGATCTTCTAGTATCTTCTTCAGTCTTTGTTTAAGCACTTGAATGTGTTTAAACGAAGTCTTGTGGCCTGTTTGAAATGAAGTTCAACTCCCCATCGATGTCGTCGTCGTCGCGTCTTTTTGCTGAGAACTGTGCTGTCCATTTTGTTCTATAAAAGTTGTTTACAAAAATGGCGAATATCACAAATTCTGGATAATATTTGTAGCATCAAATCTTCAGGAGAAAAAAAAACGACCAATATTTTTTTTTATTTGACCTCAAAAACATTGGAACTGAAAGACAAGATTTTTTTTTATTTGATCCGCAGATTCTGAGCCGAAAGTTTTTTTATTTTTGTTGTTTTTCTGAAGATTTTGTTTTGATGTGTAACAATTGGTGCCGGGGGCATATTGACAGGAAATAGGCAGGTGTTTACGTACATCGGTGTGGGTAAATATTTTAAAATGAGATTATCTTGTAAGAAAGACGCTTTCTTTCCGGGTAGGGTCAGTAGGGTCGAGATTGAAGAGTCTCAAAAGAACATAAACATATTTGTTTATATATATATATATATATATATATATATATATATATATATATATATATATATATATATATATATGAAAAGTAAATGGAAGTGAATCCGACAGTATGAATTAAACATTTTTTAGAAAAAACAAACAAATGTTATTATAGTTCGCTGACAGAAATCTGTTTCGACCTTTTATTAAAGCGGTCTTCATCAAGAGCGAAATATTTATGATGGAGAGACGGAATAAGTAACCCGTTACAAATAGGAGGGGTACAAACGAACGTTCATGTTCGGATCCGGAATATTTTAAATTTTGAAAATGCATATTCTGTGTTAAAAATATGATAAATTTTATTTTTAAAAAATCAGAAGAAAACTCAAAAGATTTTGTTGTAAAAATATATAAAAAATTTATAAAAAAGTATAAAAAAATGTTCATGATTCCAGCCACAAAGAAACAAGTTAAAAGTCCACAGCACAACGTTCGTTTGTACCTCTCCTGTTTGTAACGGTTTACTTATTCCGTCTCTCCATCATAAATATTTCGCTCTTGATGAAGACCGCTTTCATGAAAGGTCGAAACAGATTTCTGTCAGCGAACTATAACATCATTTGTTTGTTTTTTCTAAAAATGTTTAATTCATATATATATATATATATATATGTGTGTGTGTGTGTGTGTGTGTGTGTGTGTGTGTACGCATGTATATATATATGTGTGTGTGTGTTTTTGTATGTATGTATATATATTTACCACAGCCTCCAGACGGGCAGGATGCGACCCAAGGTTAATTTCTTCAGCGAAGTTTAACAGGTTTGAATTACGACTTTTCCTTCTCCTAGACTGGTTACCAACCCCAGTATGCCTTACTATTTACTCATTGCTGGAGGATGAGTAGTGAGATTCATATCTTCCTCAAGGGTATTCGTGTTTTTTGAAAAGCAAACAGACTCGTCCAGGATTTGTTTTCAGGTTGTCGAGTCCATTTACTACCACTATAACCATTACACTACGCACTTTTATGCTTTGTTATAAATTCTTTGTTTTAATGGCATATAAACCTTCGTGGATTACTTAATGCTAAAGCCGCTCTCGTAGAAGAACAGTAGTGATACTATTTAACCCATAGCCGTGAAACATCTTTGTAGACATTTATCCCAACAAGGTTTGGCGTGTCGTAAAACCGAACCAACAAACCAACAACTATGGCTATAACACTACCAACATTGGATGATAGCAAAAACCAATTGAATGAAATTTAATGGTTTTTGAATTACGATAATTAAATAAGATAGAGTTGATTTTAGGGCTGGTTTAGCTCAGTCGATACAGCACCCGTATAGGACCCACAAAGTCCCTTGTTCGATACCGGCCCTCGCCAACTCAGCGTATGAGTGGCACACGGATTTGTGCGGTAAAGTGATGAACTGATGGTAGGTGTGGTGTTCCACTTCAGATGCAAATCAATCTTCTTGGTCTAGCACTAATGAGAAGGGGAAAGTCTCCCTCGCTGTCTGGCTGATACCGACTTTAAGTCACCCAGACACACACACACAAACACACAAACACACAAATACACAATGCACAGAACACACAACACATACAACATTCAGCAAACACACAACCCAGACACAACACTCATAACACACGTACGCAAACAAAACATTGAGAACACACAACATGCAAAACACCCAACCCTCACGGTTGTATAAATATATCATGATAAAAACATTATCCCTTACATACGAAAAATTCCCCACACACATACAACACACACTAAAAACACACACAGAACACAAATCAAGTACATAATGCACACAACACCCAGTACACAGCAAACACACACCATACACAACAAACATGGTTATATTCGTATAAATATCTAATGATAAAAATATGAGGCTATACATGAGAAAAATCCTCACACACATACAAAATACATACACACAATAAATAAACCCAACGTACAGAAAACACATTACACGCACAACACACAGCACTAATATACACAGCAGACATACACAACCCACATCAAACACACCATACACAACACACACGGTTATATTCGTATAAATCTTTAATGATAAAACCACGAGGTCGTTATATAAGAAAAAAAATCTTTTTTCGTTTATTTCTTTTTTTATTGTTTATGTTAAGATGATTTATTGAGAGAAACTTTTGTTTCTTTTTCAGGTTTTTCTTATAACTTTTTCTTTTTCGTTTATAAATCTTGATTGTTTTTTCAAAGTTTCTTTCTGTTTTTCTCTTTCTTTCTTGTGTTTTTCTTTTATTTCAATTTTTTCTTTTCCCCAAAAATCATTGATTTCTTCATCTTCTTTCTTATTTCATTTTCTTTTTGTTTTCTTTTGATTATTTACTTTTTTGGATTCAGGAATTTTCTTTCTTTTCTACCCACTTTATTTTTTTATTTTTTATATTCTTCGCTATTCTTTCTTTCTTTCTTTGTCCCCGTTTGTTACTTTCTTTGTCCCTCTTTCTTTCTTTCTTTCTTTCTTTCTTTCCCCTCATTTCTTTCTTTCTTTCTTTCTTTCTTTATTTATTTATTTATTTATTTGCAACTCTTTCGTTATTTATTTATTTCTTTGTCCTCCTAATTTCTTATTGTGTTTGCTTATTTTTCTTTGTCCTTTTTCTTTTTTCTTTCTTTCTTTCTTCTTCTTTATTTATTTATTTATTTATTTATCTATTTGTCCATCTCTCTTTCTTTCTGTATTTCTTTCTTTCATCGCTTTCTTTTCTTTCTTTAATTTCTTTTATTCAATACATTTATATGATTTTCTTTTGTATACTTATTTTTTAATACACTTTTCATAATCTTTCTTATCTGTTTTCTGTAAGATATATTCTGCGTTCTTAATTGTTTGCTTGTTATTAATTATGCACCCCCCCCATATATATATATATATATATATGTGTGTGTGTGTGTGTGTGTGTGTGTGTGTGTGTGTGTGTGTGTTAAAAGTAAAGACCTTTGAAGTAAGTGTTGCAAACCTGGGTCTGATGTTAGATTACGAAAAATAAACATCAGTTTCATTTCTGTCTGTCTGTCTGTCTGTCTGTCTGTCGGTTGAATTGAACTTGAAGTGTCCGAATTCTTCAGTTCGGAATTTGGCAAGAAATAACGTAGAAAGAAAAAGAAAAAGAAAAAGAAAAAAAAGAAAAAGAAAAAGAAAAAGATAAAAGTATTAAACAATTAAAAAAAAGTTGGTAAAACTTTCGTCTTGACGCTTGTTTCTAAAATCTCTGTAACTTCAAGAAATTCTTTGATAACAAGATTATGTTCTTCGACTTGTCAATTCGACAAAAACATGATTGGGGCAATTTCAATTTTGGGGAGAAATCCTTTAAACCAGGAGGTGTGTCAGATTAGCTCAATCTTATTGGTTAGATCTCGTTGGCAGGACAAGGACAATTATTTCGAATTGATTGATTGGATGATTATCTATCTATCTATCTATCTATCTATCTATCTATCTAGTTTATTCATATCTATTTTATCTATTTGCTTATTCGTACTATCCATCCATTTATCTATCCTCATATCTATTTATCTATCCAAGTATGTATGTATGTATGTATGTATCTATCTATCTATCTATCAAGTGTCTGTTTATCTATGTTTATTTATTTCTATCTATCTATCTATCTATCTATGAACCTGTTTATTCATATCTATCTATCCGTCTGTTTGTCTGTCTGTTTGTTCATATCTATTTCTCTCTCTCTCTCTCTCTCTCTCTCTCTCTCGATAATATATATTATATATATATATATATATATATATATATATATGTTTATTCATATCTACCTATCTATCTCAGTCTGTTCATATCTTATTTAATCAAATTTATCTATGTATTGTAATTCGAGTATCAGAGTTAACAGAGAAATAACAGGAAGAGACACAACAAGTATAAAGTACAGAGAAAGAATTCAATAAGCAAAGATACAAGGCGAACAGAGAAATGTGTTATTACTAGATTGAATTAAAAAGTCCTGTAAGATCTCGTTGTTTCTCACTTACGAGGTTTCGTTAGACATTATTTATATGAAAAAACAGACGATTGCCTTTTCATTATCTAGTTACGATAGGACATAGTTCATATCAATTTATTATTCTAATAAACTTTGTGAAAAATAAGTGTTTACCTGTCTACTTTATCTCTTTCTCTCTCTCTCTCTCTCTCTCTCTCCCCTCTCTCTCTCTCTCTCTCTCTCTATCTATATATATATATATATATATGTGTGTGTGTGTGTGTGTGTGTGTATGTGTGTGTGTATATGTGTATGTGAAAAAGTTAGACAAACAAGGATGTTGTAGAAAATGGATGTTTATTGTAGGTAGTGATGTCGACGTTGTAACGTTTCGGTTTGTTAGACCTTCTTCAGGACTTTGAGAGTTCTTGCTTCAATGGTGAACATTTTCATACCAGTGAATTAGGAGGTCGTGAATAAGGGGAGGGGTGGTCAGTTGTTGGTGTTGGCAGGGGTTGGTAGTAGGAGATTTTCCTTTTTCTCTCAGATAGGGGGTGTAGCAGTGGGGTTCTAATAATGATGTCACAGGTGTTAGGTGTTTGGGAGTGGGTGGGTCTTATATGCTGGGTTTGAAGATGTAGTGATTCATGTCTATATGGTGAATGGCATAAGGATTGGTTATGAGTGTGTGTGTATATATTTTATTTGCTAAGTCTCATCTCGTTGTCTTTATTGTCTATTAGTGTTTGTGAAGGTGATTTATTTTTTTAGGGGGGGATATAGGGAAATATATTGGGGAAGCTGCATTTACAATTAACAAGACAGCTAAATGAGACTATATATATATATATATATATATATATATATATATATATATATTCGATAAGATGGGTGCTATATTTGTAGGTAGATAGTGCTCAATATCATTAATAGAGCATTTAGTTTGGTTTGGTTTTACGGCACATCAACTTCAGTGAGTCATTTAATGCCGATAAGGTTTTGAAATAAATCAATTCTTAATGGATAATACAATTTTGTTTATAAATACATTTTTCTATTTAACCCTTAGATGGGACCCTAACAGTACTACCACTCCGGGTCAGAGTGGACCAGGGAACAATGGTGATGAAGGGGTGCTCCAAACTCCATAAACCTCCAAAACTAAAACCTCGCCAGATAGAGCATTTATATCTAAGTTAAAGTAGCGTGTACTTGGAGTCAACTCTTGGTTACTGTCAGTTTCTCACCTATGTGATCTTCTCGCCTGAAGATCGCATAGGCGAAAAACTGCCAGTAACTTGAAACCATACAACGTTGTGCAAATTATTTGTGCAAAAAATCTATAAAAAACAGACTAAAGAATGTAAATAGGAATAAGTAATGAACGCAATTTCTCAGGATCTAGGAATATAAATAACCCTAGACGAGTTGACATGCCGTTAAAATCAATCAAACATCTTATTGTAATAGGGATTCGGTGTCTATCATCTGTAATCGAAACTATGTCACTCCTTACGTCACAATACCCGCATGAATTGCGTACGTTTATCGATGAGTATTTGATTTATAATTATAGTCAATATAATTAATACATTAAATAAAATCTTATTCATCAAAGATGTCTCTGTGAAAATCTGAGTTAGCTTTGCCTCAAAACAGCCCATGTTATTGATGCGTTTAAACACTGCAATGTGTCTAATATATAACTAAGAAATAAAGGTTTACATAATACATGGTGTGATTAATTTGCCTACTGGTTTTAACAAAACTGTGTTTAGTAAATAATTACTTAGTTTTATTGATCTCTAATATTATTGTTTTATTCTCCAAGATATCAAAATCGACCCTATGAATGATTTTATATAGAAACCAATTAAAACATAACTAAAATAAATGTAATCTTTTTATATGCATTCTTGTTTAATTTCGTTAGTCTTTCTTATCTAATATATTTCATTAGATTAAAACTTAAACACTTACACCTAAAGGATGTATATTCTTGCTAGTCATGGTAATAAAGCCGAGAAGTACATTTATGTAAGTACAACATTCGTGATGCAACAACAACGTACAACAACAAGTGCGCTTAGTCGATGCCGAGATTATTTCAGTTGTTCACTGCACGTGGCATAAAGTCGTATAGACAGAATAACTGCTTTTTGTTTTTAGATTAAGAATCTACATATTTTATCTATTTTTTCCATTTTGGTTTGTTCATGAAATGGAGTTTAAATCGGTGAAGGGTTGAGGGTGGGGTGGGATTGAGGGAGGCTGTGATTGATGGGATGTCGTCTGCGTCTGAGAGAAAGTGGAGACGCAGACGCAGACGCATGCGTACTCACACACATTTTGTCACCCGTTTGTTCCATGATTCAGTCTGACAGTCGCTTGTTGCATAAAACAATACTGATTTATTTATGGAAGATGGCGCTGGTCGCCGATGGGGACGACTGCGAACTTTCTCAGACGGAAGTCAAGTGTAACAACAGGAAATTTTATTAGAGACTCGAGAGAAGCGGAAGTGGAGAGAGAGAGAGAGAGAGAGAGAGAGAGAGAGAGAGAGAGAGAGAGATTAGGGGGAGAGCAGGGGGAGATAGAAATTTAAGAAAGTGAACGAATTGAAATATATGAATATAGGTAAGGAATGATATATATATATATATATATATATATATATATATATATATATATATGATTTTGAAAATACACAATTTCATAATCTTATAGATTTTTAAAAACTTTTACGTTTAATATTATTTTTTCTTTTACTGCATAGAAATGTCAGGTACTGGAAAAGAAAAGGCGTTTAAATTTTAAACATGATTTTTAGCTGTTTTTTCACATGCCGTAAAATTTTGGGACCAAGTAACCAATAGCACCCCAAATCATCAACTTAATGAAAGATTCACATTTTAATTCGTCAGCGGTAACTTCCGCTTTCAAATTGTTCTAAACAAATCATTTTAATCAGAAGTTTATGGAGATCTTGAATTTACGATAAATTAAATAAATAGATGGGTTGGTACACGTAATCAAATTAAAATTCAATAGCAAATCGTTTTTTAATGAATATTTTTTAATCAGAAGTTTATGAAAATCTTTCAACAATTAGAATAAATTCTAACAAAAAAGAAAACGAAAAACGTTTTTATACTAAAAGAGTTTTTATTTAATCAGAAGAGAAATGCAATCATGTTTATTTCAATAAAAATACAGTTTTTATTTACAAATATTTTATGTTTATCTAAATAAAAGGGTGTTGTTCAGAAATAGTATCACACAATTTGTAAAATTTGTTTTTGTCAGATACAATATAAGTTAAAAAAAACGTCTGTTTGTTTATTTTCAAATATTTAAAAGTGGAAGTTACCGGTGATGAGTTAAAATATGAACCTTTCATTAAGTTGATGATTTGGAGTGCCTATTGTATACTTGGTACAAATTGCAATCATTTGAATGAGAATTGGTCAAGTTATTACATTACAGAATGGTATCAATTTTTCTAAACCTCTCTGTACATCTCAAATGATATCAACGTTAATTCAAATACATCCATGAAAAAAAATGTAAATTCATTTCTTTCATTGCTTGTTAAAAATCAAATCCTATTTTAGAAATATTTTGAAATTAAATCTAAAATTGGATGGAAATAAATTAAGTAATAATATTGTTGTTATTGCATTCGCTTTCTACAAATTCTGAATAGAAGAGCTTGGCAGTTTGGGTATTGGCAGCTTTAAGAAATGGAGAAACTTAATGTTATCATCATTTTCATGGGAAATGGTTGGCTGGATTTTAGAGAGACAGATATAAATACATAGATAGATAGATAGATAGAAAGAGAGAGAGGGGGAGAGGGGGAGAGAGAGGGGGGAGATATTGGAAGAGAGTGAGAGCTTGAGAGAGAGAGAGAGAGAGAGAGAGAGAGAGAAATTTAACAAAGTAAACGAATTGAAATATATGAATATACAAAAGAAATGAAAGAGAGAGGCAGTGAGTGAGTGAGTGAGTGAGAGAGAGAGAGAGAGAGAGAGAGAGAAGAGAGAGAGAGAGAGAGAGAGAGGGAGGAAGAGAGAGAGAGAGGTCTGGTTCGTTGGATTTTACAGCATATCAAATCTTGTTGGGTTATTTTATGCCGAAGAAATTTTGCTTTATTCATTCTAGATGGTTATTCAAGTTAAATTTAAGCTCAATTCTTTTAAACACAATATTTTCAAACTCATTTTGTTCTATTCAACCCATAGATGGTATCCTAACAGGTACTACCACTCCGGATCAATATGAAGCTAGGAGTAATGATGATGAATGCCACTCGTCACATCTCAGAGCTCAAGATTTGGAACTTCATCATTTGATGCCGTTTAATTTCCTCCCCAGAACACAAAGACCTTCACTCATCGATTTCTAGCACATTTAGGATAAAAAAGGGTTAGGGCTTGTCATAAGGGCAGAAAGATGGGACAATGTAATTGAAAGGCTTGACCTGACCAGCAAATTGATACGTGGGGGCCTCTCCGACCGCCAAATTCGAATGTTGCATTTCATGTACTGCTCAGCCACTCAGATTCCGTTCGAACAGATCGCACCATCGAAGGTTTTACCCCTCAGCAGCGGGGTAGTCGATGTATTCCTTTGTCCCCGACGACAGTGCGATAGTTTTTAAGATTTTTAGTGGTATTAAAAAGTCGTTCATAACTCGAGTATACGCAGCAAAAAAGAGTTATCGCTACTTTCGAATGTTCATCTAGAACGAAATGTATTCGGCATAAGATAAAACAACAAGGTTTGACATGATGTAAAATCCAACCGACCAACCAACCTACAAAACAATACAAAGCAGCACCCCACAAAAAACTGCTGTACAGCCACTTACCTCCTATCTCACAAACCATATTAAGATATAATGGTTAGCAAACCAGGCTAGCAGAACATTGATAGTGAGTTGGATTCTCACTGGGTGTCACATAATTGACATATTATGGTCAAATCATGCTGAAAGCACCAGTTTCCACCAAGTCACTGAAATTAAGCTAGCGATGAGCCAGTACTCAAATGGTCAACCAACATTGGTGTGTCCATGTGTAGGAGTCCACAGGAGAACGTCACTTTATGAGTTTATCTTTACTTCAATAACAGAACTCAGTATGTCTTGTTTGTCTTATTCGTATGGTTTGTGAGATGGGACTTAAGTGGGCATACAGCTGTTATTTTGTGGGAAGCTGCTTCCAGCATTTGTTTAAAACAAAATTCAGCGTCCTTGTGTAGATGAATATACCCACAAGAAGTATTGACAATTATACAGAAATGTATCCCAACAGATTGTAACACTATGGTTGTTGACGTATAACATTGATTCAGTGAATACGCGTGGATAGATTTGATTGGAATGTTGACGTGGTGAAGGGGAGAAAGGAAGAGTGAGAGGTGATAGTTAGAAGTTAGAAAAGTGTTTTTGAGTCTGGTCGTCGACGGGTGAAGACGGACTAAGGCCTGATCTCCCCCGTGCAGTGATCATGGATGAAGTTAAAATAAATAATTACTTGATCAAGTCACAAAATGGATGTCTTGTCTTTTGTAATTTCTTTTATTTTGACCAAATCAGCCTTAGCTAGAAGCACAATCAGAAGAAGCCGGCGGACATGGTAGAAGCTCTGCAAGTAAGTCTAATCTCTCTCTAGTATCTTTCATAATAAGTATCTCTCTCCCTAAAGAAAGTTCTTACCAAGGAGTGCTCACTCTCACCAATTAGTTGTATCGATGTCGGTGTGCGTATGTGACATGTATTACATTTGGTACTATGGACAACATAGTATCAGTGGGGTACGTATGCGAAGCATATAGGGTCACATTCCTTATACGTTCAAAGTGGGTGCTGTGCCAGGACCTAATAGTGATCACACGGGCGTGTGAACCTTATAGTTTCACGAGATAAAATGTGCACAGATTGTTCTATGAACCAGCAATTTATAAAAAAGATTGCTCGTTAGGAAACTTAAATATTTACTTCAAACTGTTTACTACTTATAACACCTGTGTATTTAATACATGCAAATATTATAAACAGTAAAGAAAGTGACGTAAAAACTTTCACTTCTCTCGCTACGAGAGGTAAAATGAATTACCTCGCGAGGCTAAATGGGCGCGCATGTGTCTTGCCCATCTTATCTTCACCAACTTATAAGAGACTAGAAGCGGCTACCCAGCGTTGCCTGTGTAGAGGTGGGGGTCAGAGCCATTATTACTGAATCACGAGTTGAATCCTCGCAGGATGTCCTATCAAAAAGATATTTGCATAGATCCGGTCTAATGGGGATTCAGAAAAAAGAAAAGAAATGGACATAGGCACGCTGGAAAGAAAAATTGATTTCTCCAATTTCAAATGTTAAATGTAGAAAAAAAAATTCCACGCTGTAACTATCTAATTTTATCTTCACGAATATAAATCAAATCTTCATTATTTTTGCTCAAAAGCAATATCCAATGATAGTGAATGTGTATATCTTTGTCGTAAATTGTTTTAGTTTCGTAGTTTTATCTGGACATACACACATACATACATACACAGCAACAGGCCTTTATATTTGTATAGATATATTTGTATAGATAGATAAACTGAATGAAAAATACTGCCCAATACAGAGATTGAACTCACAAACCCCAGGTATGAAGTCATCTTATTACTGTATATTGGAATGATTTGGCCAGGGAGAAAAGTTAAAACCCAATGCAGTTTTTCTCGGGACAGTATTACTTTTTTTTACCAGTTGGAGAACCTTTGCCAGTTTAGTACAACTTTTATACCAGTTGGAGGAGATGTCGTAGGAAACAATCCTAAGAATAATCAAGTAAACTGACGATGAAATTCACGCTTGGACTTTGCTTTTCGAGTGAACTTATAATTGGAAGAAGAATATTTTGGTAGGGACGATGAAATTTATTAGCGTTCTTTGTCGACACGTGTTTCGACTAATATCCATTTACACACAGAGTAGTCTATTTTAAATTGTTTTAAATATACAAATAACATAAAGCAACGATAATAGAAATCAAAAAATTAAGATTCATTTCCATTTTTCTTATACATATATATATATATATATATATATATATATATTATATATATATACACACACACACACACACACATATATATATATATATATATATATATATATATATATATATATATATATAAAGAAAATTTGAAAAAAACAAGTATTCCGAAATTGGGATGAATTTAATAATCGATGTTTAAAAGATTTCGGTTACATTGAACCTTCATCAGGATGTCTCTTGGGGTGAAGAAAATGATGGATTTTTTAATATGTGACAGGAGATGAAAATCTTTTTAGTTATGTAACTGTATTTGATCAGCGTTTTAATTTTAAAAGGCAATATATATATATGAGGAAGAATGAATAAAAAAGAAAGTACAGAATGGATAATAAAAGATGAATTTAATCAATATCACTTACACATGTGTTTCGGTCAGTTCATCTATGTGTACACGATTCCAACTGTTATTATTATTATAATTAAATAAACAAATGAAATGAAATAATAATAATAGAAAAATGTAAAAAATGAAATAATAATAATAGAAAAATGTAAATATATTCCGTACATAGAAAAAATTCTCATGGGAATTTTCTCTGTGTACGGAATATTTTTACATTTTTCTATTAAATTCAAAGTATGTCTGAAATATTTTTTTCTCTAAAATATATTAGGGAAATATGTTTTTTATGAAGTCTACCCACTCTATTTTATTTTATGAAAAAATGAACCGACAAAAAACGATTTTTTTTTCTATAAAGATGGGAGTCTGAATAATTATATCAGAAGATTTTCATAATTTTCAATGCCAGAGTTGTTGTTTTTTAGTAAAGGAAACATGAATACAGATTTCTGCTAAAAAATATATTTAAAAATGACCATGTCGTAAAAAACGAACTGTTTTACTTATTTGTCAAGATAACGGTGAGCAATTTTTCCCCAGTCGGATAATTTAATCTTTGAATTAACTGTTTTTCTTTGTAACAACTCTTTATGTTCGTTATTTGCTTTTTGCAAGATTTTTTTAAAAAGTTAAAAAATATTTACATTTCTTCCTTCAATATAGCATATTTCTTCCTTCACGTGACCTATTTTGGTGGTACCTAATATATATATATAAAGGATTCGGGTCTGAGCTCAGCTTCCATATAACAAGAGTGCGGATAATTTTTGAATATCCCTCGTAGATATTATTGGCGACACACAAAAAGTGTCAGGACACACAGTTGCGAAAACTCTATTCCCTAGATGAATATTCCAAGTAGCGATAATTCTTTCTTGGTGATCGAGGCTTTTAAAATGTTGTCACATTAGATTAGATATTGTGAAAAAGTTGACAACATAATCGCTATATCAAATTCTAAATCAGCCGAACGTATTTCCTTTCACTTCTATCGTTTGTCATTCGAAAAGAAAGACGAGAAGAAATATTTTATGGATTTATTTCCTTTTGCATTAAGATTAAATTACAAATATTTTTTATAATGATAGAGTTTTATGTAAACTATATTTTTTTATAAATGGAAAATGAGAAATAAAAGAAAGACACAAAGAAGATTCATACGCGCTAATATTGTTTACTTATCTTGACTCTTTGCTTACCAACCCCCCCCCCCCATCCTGGCTGCAACCAATTTCTTGGGGGTAGAGAGAGAGAGAGAGAGAGAGAGAGAGAGAGAGAGAGAGAGAGTAGAATAAAAAGACAGATGTACCATTGTGGTATATTTTCATGGTACCAAAATGATATAAGTAACGTTGTCCCATTTTCCCGGGCACTAAAACGATAACTGTAAGGTGGCGGCGGCGCGGCGGCGGCGTATATTGTATAGCGGGTCTCGTCCACGTGCCTCCAAATTCACAGTGCTAAAATGGTGTTGATAGAAATTATAACACGAGAAATATGTCGTCACAACTGCTAGCCTTTATTTCCAGGGTAGGTTCGTCTCGTGTGCTGTATCGGAGAGGAGGAAAGGCAGAGAGAAAGAAAGAGAGAACATTACTTGATTACTGTGACCCCATACTAGCCACTAGAGGCTCGATCCGTACCCTACGACGGCGGAAGGCAAAAAAGAGGCCGATCCCTTTCTTCGTTGTTCCACGTCACCACGTGACTTCCGGTCAACACCCGAAGCTTCCGGTTCCGGTCTACACCCGACTTCCGGTTGACACTCAATTCTCAGTTGGGGGTCACGCTACGGTCAAACCATTGTTCATCCTGTTTTGGCTCATCACTATTTTTTAAACCTTTATCATCTCTTATTTCTTCCTCCTCGTTCCATTAGTAGTCCTTGCCAAATGATGAATCTTGCTACTCAGAGAGAGAGAGAGAGAGAGAGAGAGAGAGAGAGAGAGAGAGAGAGAGAGAGAGAGAGTAAAAAAGACGGAGAGAGAAGGAGAGAATAGAAATAGGAAGATATTGAAAAATTAGAAAGATTTTAAAAGAAGGCATGAAAAAAAATTTAACTTTTTGCCTACCAAATTTCTACCACCCCGATTCTATCAAATGTTTTTGGAGAGAGAGAGAGAGAGAGAGAGAGAGAGAGAGACAGAGACAGAGACAGAGACAGAGACAGAGTTGGCTAGTGGCTGGTTGGTTAGTTGGTTGGATTTTACGCATCTCAAGCATTGGGTTAATTCATGCCGAAAACAATTGTTTTAATTATTATTGTTAGGCATTCATTAAAAAAACAAACATTTTAAAACACATTTTAAAAACACATCGTTAGATTTATTTAACCCATAATAGCACTATGAAAGGTACTTCCACTCCGGTTCAGGACCGACCTGGAAGAAATACCTGAGAAGGGGTCCTCTACAATCCCCAGAGCTCCAGAACTGGAACCTCACCATCAGACAGTTTTGTGTCATACCCACGAAAATCCATTGTGGGGTTACCCCATCCGCCGGAAATACAGTCAGGGTTTCAAACTGTTGTCTGTCTGTTCTTTCTCTAGTAATGGGACAGATTGCCATACCAAGGCTAAAGAGTTCAGTCTGTCCTCCTATTTACCCATAGCTGGTGGGAGAATACCTTTCTTAACAGCCTCCTCCAGATTTGAACTCGGCGTCTACCTTTCCTACAAAAGTAACCATTACAGTGCAATCACCTCCCTGTGGGTAAATAGTTGGGTAGAATGGGTTCTTTTGCCTTGGTTAGATTACTAATCCAGTAAAAAAATCTGAATTCAAAGCAAGTGTACTCTGCTTAGAATTTGACCTCACGACACATCCTGCTCGTAGCGTAGGAATTTAGTAAATATGTATTTGCATTGTCAAGTCAATAAGTACGTAGCCTAATGAGAAAAACATATAATAGACATGTCCATTTTGAATATATCAAGAACTTGTTGTGCAGCCTTGTAACTTGGCAACCAATCAGATTTCGAAGGCTGATTTTCAAGATCGGCAAGCTATTACTGCAATCCTTCAACTCACATCTTATTCAGTCGATAGTTTACCTCGCAGGGAGGAAAAAAAATATGTTCCATTGCATTGTGGGCGTGGTTTTTAACGTCACATGACAATTAATTACATGATAATTCAACTAGTTAAACCTTTCTTTTTTGTCCTCCTTTGTTGAATGGATAAGACATTTTTTTCAGTCCTCGCTCGTGTAGCGAAACGGACATAGTTTTCATTCATGTTCGTTGGACAGAATAGAGAGAATTTGTCTTCAGCTTTTAATACATTTTATTGCACCTCATCATGAAAACCATTGAAAACACAATAAGTATTTTATAACTATTTTGTGTACCTTTTCTTACAGTTTGTAGTTTATCTGTAGGGATACATACAATAGCTCTGCTCTTCTTTCTATCACAACAGCCACACACTTTCTTTCTCCACCCTAAGGGTGAAAAAGAACATGCTTTCTTATGATAATTATTGAAAAGTCTTAAAAGTACTGGTTGATTCTGTTGATTTAAAAAAAAATTTTAAGATCTAGATTTATTAAATCTAAAGACTAAAAAAATAAAGAGAATATGGTGAAGGTGAGTGAGTAAGGCGGCAGGTCACAATCAATCCTGACTTTGACTTATGTAAGGCTTCATTTTCTGAGTTGAAGGAAATGAATATAGCTCATTCATTCCAATTCTATCCCGCCTCCCCTTTTTCTTTCAAGCTTTCTCCCTCTGAATAGTGTTACATAATCATTAGATACCTAATGATTATGACAATAGTGTAGAAACCATATTAGTGCAGCTTGGCCTTGAGAGTGAGTGACAGCGTTTGACCTCGATCTCACCTTGCGTTCTGGGGATGATCGTGAGAATCGGAAGCCGATAGAAGGCCCTTCCGGTTTAAGGGGTAAGCAACTCAGTTAGTTAGAGTTAGAACTTAGAAGCGAAGCTAGCAAGATGTGAATCTCACTGCGTGATTGTCTGGTCTGGGGTTCTACGAATAAAGTAACATTATCGTAAATCGAAGTCTTGTGGTTATTACTAAAAGCTAACAATGACACAAGGCTTCTGATAACAAGTGAACCCCAACAGAGACCAGACCCGGAATCCTCAATAGAAGACCAGACGAGACCTTAGAAGATATACCAGATCCGGCCAGAAGAATAGACGACAGAGTAAGAAGTAAGAGAAGTATATAACATATATCTATTTAGTGCCGTCAAAGAAAAGGCACTACGTAATAATAGTTTATCTCTCTCTTCGTTTTTTATGACCCTCATTTTTTCATGCACTTGTGAGCTGTTTATGACTATGACGTCCAACTACCACCAAATTCTTTTTTTACTTTGGACAATCAACTCCGTCCATTCTTTCTCAAGTATGTAATTTTTAAAGCACTTATCTATTAAACATTCATGTAGTTGATTATTTCTTTTTACTCTTCTATGTTCTTTTATTTTCTGTTCTTCCTGCCGTGTTTTCTTGGTTCTTCTTCATTTGGTCTGTATCAGGTTTGGGATCTCTCTCTCTCTCTCTCTCTCTCTCTCTCTCTCTCTCTCTCTCTCTCTCTCTCTCTCTCTCTCTCTCTCTCTCTCTCTCTCTCTCTCTCTCTCTCTCTCTCTCTCTCTCTCTCTCTCTCTCTCTCTCTCTCTCTCTCTCTCTCTCTCTCTCTCTCTCTCTCTCTCTCGCTCTCTCTCTCTCTCTCTCTCTCTCTCTCTCTCTCTCTCTCTCTCTCTCTCTCTCTCTCATTCCATCTTTGTTGTTCTTTTAAAATCAGAAAACACGGATACTTAATTCTTTGTACAAATATCTTTTACAACTTTACACGCGCACACGGAGGAAATCATCGCGACCACAAAGTGACTCTATCCCCCAAATAGTCTCTCACCGATTATTAGTCTATCATAACTATTTCCCAGACTTTTTGATCACGTGAACCTCTTAAGCTAGCCAGCGAGGACTGCTCGAATTACACTGGGATGAAAACCTGCCTATCAAACTTTTGGGTGATTTTCCATGAATTCTTCTAACTGTTAAACGTAAATCTAAACCTTTAAATGCATTTAAAAAAGGTATAGGCTATGCCTATTTATCACGTAACAATATCTAAATAACCCATGAAATTTGGTATGCCATTAAACAAAGAATACAAACTAAAAACGGAGTTAATACAGGTACTTTTAAAACCTGCAATCACTGTGGTATAGATATCTCTCACATGACCCTCCTCTTCCCCCCTCTCTCTCTCTCTCTCTCTCTCTCTCTTAGCTCCTCCTCCCTAACACTGTTGCATTATCTATAATATTATATCTAAAAAAGGGAGAAGATGAAGAAATAGATAAAAGAATAAAAGGAAAACGGAAGCAGAGTCTTCCGGTGAAAAGAAAGATAAAGAAATATATAACAAATGTCCGTTATCAGATCAAACGATAAATGCATGGGCATAGTTTTTTGTATAAAAAGGCTAGTGGATGAAGGATGTCAATTTCAGTTCCCCGCAGCAGCCGAGAGGATAACCTCGTCTCCCGTCAACCCTCGGGTATTTTCCACTGTGAACACTCGTCGCCACCTTCGCCAGCCACCCGGCACTTTCATTGTGAACACTCGTCACCCCTCACCACCCACACACCGAAGAAAATAAAGACGGGTCCTATTTTTATATATACATGTCTGTGGTTTTATTGAAGTCCAGTCAAGCGGCTATACAACAACACCACCTGTCAAACTGTTATATACCCCTTACTAAATCGGGTATATAAATTTCGAGAGGAGAGGTCTTAGGAGAATATATTTTCTGCTGACTGGCCATCTTCTTTTTAGTTGATTTCTTTCTCTGGTCGATACAATTTCTGTGCTCCGGTTTTAAATGATGACGCAAGACTTTGTTTATTTTTCAAAGACGTATTCATTAAAACCGAAGCCCAAAAGTGTTTAACTGCGCGGTGAAGAGATAGTTTAACCTGGGAACAGACGACCATTACGTCTACTCCCTTCGACTAACCGCCCAAATCTAAGTGTTCTCAGTCCTCTTCACATGCTTTTCTCTTAGCCAATGAGAAATCAGCGGTTAGGTCAGTGAAAGGTGAACTATAGTCAATAACTTTTATAACAGCTATAATGGTAACTTTCCATTTACAATGCCCTAATTTAAAATTTTCTACACAACAGTCATAATTCGTAGGCAACCCACGAATTATGTAACAAAACATTAAGTTTCATAGTCAGCTTTTCATGTCAACGTCTGAATGCCCAAATTGGTTAACTCCCATACTTTTTCGATAGCATTTCCGGATTCCTCGGACAAAAATGCTTTTATAAACCAATTTTTAGGAGTAGGGAAGCTCTAGAACTCATTTTACAGACAAAAATAGATTACTAAAAGTCACCATTTTTCGCAAAACCCCTCAAATTTGGAAGAGCTAAAAATCGACATAACTCCGCCAATTTTGGGAATTGGAAGCTCCAATTTTGGTGAATGTCTAACTTTGTACAAAATTTCAGAAAAATTGAAGTGGGTGGGTGACATGGCCTGGATGATTTGACATGGAATTTCTCAGTAATAGATTATCAGCCTATACATACACACAACTGCCCTTTTTATATGTATAGATAGATGGCGATTTAGATACTTTAATAATTGGAGGCTGAATTTTAAAAGATATGTTTATAACATTACACGGAAAAATGTGTGAAAAATCATTGAAAAATCAATCGATTTCTGTTTGTTTTAACCTTTCGAGATGGAAACATTTTATTTCGATAGTTTGACCCATTAAAAGATGACGTCGTGGGTTGTGATTTGATAAAACAATTAGGAAGCGGATATATGAAGCAATAAGATAACATTTATTTTCATCTAAAAAGAATCATGGAAAACGAATCTGAATGTAAATTTACATTTTTTCTTTATTTCTTTTTTTTCTTTCTTTGCTCAAAATTTCTTTCTTTCTTTTCAGTTTATTTCTCTTTTTTTTCTTCTTTTATCTCACAATTCCTCTCCTTCTTTCCTTCTTTCCTCCCTTCTTTCTTTCTTTCTTTCTTTCTATCTTTCTTTCTTCAGTGTTTGTTTGTTTCCTTTTACCTCTTTGCTCACAATTTCTTTCTTCCTGGTGGTGTCATTCTTTTTTTTCTTTGTTTGTTTCTTTATTTTGTTCTTTTTTATTCTATTTCATTTCTGATTTTTTTTCTTTCCTGTTTGTTTTTATCTATTTTTTCTTTCTTTCTTTTTTCTTCTTTCTTTCTTTTCTTTTCCAGTTCGTTTCTCTTTTTTCTTTCTTTAAAATTTCTTTCTTTTTTTTTCTTTCTTTCTTTCTTTCTCTCGACTTCGTTCAGTTATCTTTTTTTATTTCTTTCCAAACAATTTCTTTCTTTCTTTTTCTTTCTTTTCTTTCTTTCTTTCTTTCTAGTCATTCTTCCTTATCTCATACCTACTTTTATTTTTTTTACATTTTTTTATCGTAAACATTTGAAAAATGGAAAGTAGACTAGAAAAGGTTTGTGAGTTTACAAGAGCAATACTTTAATGCGGATTATAACGCAATTTCCCTAGGTAGGCTACTTTTCTCGTTGATATGAAATGGAAATCTAAACCCAACAGCGCTAAGTAAAGACAAAAATATTTAAAATAGAATAAAATTATCATTCAAATTCTTCTGTAGAATCCTCGTTTTTCAATCCAAACTTGATTTTGAGCAATTACGTAAAAATAATCAGGGAGGGTTGATGACACTCCCCACGTATGAGATACGGGCAACACCAGATGACCTTTTCAATCGGCAGCACAATGTCATTCATCTAACGGGGTGGGGTGGGGGGGTGATATAATCATCATTTCTTCTTTTCTTTAAAGGTGTCGTCGTAGTCGTCGTCGTCGTCGTCGGTAGATCATTTCCATAACAATTTAATAATTTCTGATACGTTTCGTTGCAAATCGCACCTGCTCCACAAGTGGGTGGGGTGGGGGTGTGGGTGTTAGTCTTAGAATTGACGAAGTGGTCGGCTTTCTTTCATAGCAATTGACAACTTCCTTAGATGGCTTCCGTCACAAGAATTCGTTGACAAATTCATGGCGATTCGACGAGAAGCAAAATTGTGTGGAGGGAATAGAAATTGAAAAAAAAAAAAAAAAAAAAAATGAGAAAATCAATTATTTCCCGAGCTTTCCTGTCGTGTTTTTTAAGAATCTTTTTTTAAAATTTCTGTTTAAAGTACACAGGCGCGATGTCTCTGTGTAGGAAATACAACAACCTCTTAAATAAAAGAGAAACTTCATCAAATTGTTCATCATTTAAATGTCGATTTCCTATTGAGTAATTATCTCTATTTTCTTCTTCATCGAGGTTATTCGTTTTCATTCCATCATTACTAAATATTTTGAACGTTTTCCTTTATTCTTTCTTCATTCCTTTTTTCTAATTTTCATTTTCATTCCATCATTGATTAATTTATTAAACGTTTTGCTTTCTTCTTTCTTTCTTTCTTTCTTTTCTTAATTTTCACTTTTTACTTTTCTTTTTCCTTCAATCTAATTTCAAACCCTTGTCTCTCATCTTTCCTTTTCAAAGTTTCTTTTTCATCCCATCATTTCTAAATTTATTAAATGATTTTCTTCTTTCTTCGTTTTTTCTACTTTTCTTTTTCCTTCTATCCGATTTCAAATCTTTCTCTCTCGTCTTTTATTTTCAACTTTACATTTTCATTTATACTTTATATTTCTAAATTTATCAAATGTTTCCTTCACCCTTTATTTTTCTTCTTTTTTCTTTTCTATCTTTTCTTTTTTATTCCGATTAATTTAAAATGTTTTTCTCTTGTCTTTCCTTTTAAAATTTTCTTTTTTATTCCATCATTTCTAAATCATCCAAACGTTTTCCGAAATTCTTTCTTCTTTTCTTTTTCTAATTTTCATTTTCATTCTAGCATTGATTAATTCATTTAACGTTTTTCTTTCTTATCTATTTGTTTCTTCTTTCTTTCTTTTACCTTCCATCTAATTTCAAACCTTTTATTCTCATCTTTCCATTTCATCTCTTTTTTCATTCCATCTATTAAATGTTTTCTTTACTCTTTCTTTTTATTCTTTACTTTTCATTCAGTTCTTTTTCATTCTCATTACATTCTTTATGAATAACTCGTTATTCTCCATGAATTGTTTAAAGACAATAACAGAATGACAGAATAACAGAATATACAGAATAATAGAATATATCATATTCTTTAAAAAAGAATTAAAGAAAGACACATTAAACAATAAAAGAAAATGCATTTTTGTTTTTTTGCTTTTATAATTCATTTGTTATTCAAACTTCGTATGAATTTTTTAACTCGTTGCCAACCAAATCTTTCTCATGGCTCTACCAAATTTTACTGGCATTTTTTTCTACCTGTATGATGGATATTTTCAAAGTTCACTATCTATTCGCCTCAGGACGCATTCCATTCAAATAAAGTCTTATGATCTGAGCTCTTCTGTTTAATTATAATGAATTAACCACCAGTTTTTTTTTGTATTTTGCTTACGCATTGACGAGAGAGTCGCTGTGAGCAGCGTAAGGAGGCAAAGAGTCAATACTAACCTTGGCAAAAATTATGGAATCCTATTATTGTGATTAAAAATCTCTCAATAAACAACTAAACAAAAAATCAATTTACAATCAACGTAATTCTCTAACCACTGGGCATAAAATAATCCTAGATGAATTGTCATGCCGTTTAGTTTTATTTTGTGTTATTTTATCATGATTTTCTTTCTTTATTTTCCGGGTTTAGCTTTATTTTCTACTCTTTTATCCTAGATTTCTTTCTTTTTTCTTTTCTTTCTTTTCTTTTTTTTTTTCTTTGTTTATCTTTATTTTCTCTTCATTTTATAATGTTTTATTCTTTTCTATCTTTCTTTCCTTCCTTTCTACCTCTATTTCCCCTTTTCCTTCCCTCTTTCTCTCTTATCTATCTTTCTCTCCCTCTTTATTTTCTCCTTCCTCTCTCCCCTTCTTCTTTTTCTTCTCTCTCTCTCTCTCTCTCGATTATTTGTAAACTTTTATATAAACTTTCATTTATAAACAAATGTAGATAAAATTCAACCTTTTTCAGATCTTCATAAATAATAGTTTAAAAAGACTAAATAAATGATAGAATAAAAACAAGAGAATAAAAATTCTTTGAAGAAATAATTGAAGGAAGAAAATTTAAAACAACAGAAGATAATACGTTCTTCATATTTCTTTTATTGTTTGTTATGTTTTTCTTAATGGTCGACCATCTGTTCATTCTATCTTTCTATCTTCTGTGAACACAACAGACGGTAGGAAAATGTACATTCTCAATGTAAGTGAATGTTTTGACATATCATTAACATTGAGTCGATTAACATCTGTTGATGAAGACTTCTTTAACAGATACAAAAGTCTGTCAGAAGAAAAAAGAAAAGACATTGGGGATGAATATTTGAAAAAAAGAAGAAAAAAGAAAAAGAGAAGAGTAAGAAAAAAAAAGAAAAACAAAAAGAAAAGAAGAAGAAAAGGAAAAAGATAGATTGAAATAAAAAATTAAAATTAAATTCACACAAACATTTGGGAAAAAAGTTAAGAAAAAAAGAAAAAGAAAATGTAATACACAAAAATTGAAAAACAAATGAAAAGAAAAAGACAAAAGAAAAAGAAAAAAAGAAGAAAAAACGAAAAAATAAAGAATGAATAAAATATACAAATAATTGTGCCCAATATGTTGTAAAATAATGGCTAAAGATGAAAAGAAAAATACAGAAAAAGAAAAGGAGAATTTTTTGAAAAAAAAAAAAAAAAAACAAAGAAAAAAGAAAAAAAAGTAAAACTAAAATAAAAGATAAAACTAAGAATAAAAGAAAATGCGCCCATGAAAATAAAGGAAGGTCATCTAGACGTTTAAACATACACAGAGAGCGAGTGAGCGAGAGACAGACAGACAGACAGACAGTCAGACACACAGAGTAGTTGGAGAGCCTTTCACATTTTAACAGCCAAACACAGCTGGAATTGGGTAGCCTTTTCATTTTGTGATGTAGTGTAGAATATTTAAATTCACTTTGTTTTATTTTTTTTAAAAAACATGAAAATACCAAGGCCATCTGGACGTTTAAGCATTTACAGAGAGTGAGTGTGCGAGAGAGAGAGAGAGAGAGAGAGAGAGAGAGAGAGAGAGAGAGAGAGAGACAGACAGACGGACAGACAGAGGGGTTGGAGAGCATTTCACATTTAAGAGCCGAACACAGCTGAAAGAGGGTAGCCTTTTCATTTTATGATAGAGTGCAGAATATTTGGATAACAAACTAAAGATATAAAAAAGAAGATAAAATGATAATAATTGCACACAAACATTTTGAAAAAACTGAAAAGAAAAGGAAAAACAAAGAAAAAAAAACAGAAATAAATAATTAAAAATAATTGCGCAAAAACATTTTAGAAGAAAAAAAAAAAAAAAAAAAAAAATAAGAGAGAAAAAGAAAAAGAAAAAATTGCACGGGAAATTTGGAAAAAAAAAGCAAAAAGAAAAAAGAAAAGAAAAAGAAAAGGATAAATGAAATAAAAATGAAAATAAAGGAAGAAACAGAAACAAAAACGTGAAATAATAAAATAAAAATAAAAATATAAAAAATAGTTTCAGAGAAACATTTGAAAAACAAAAAGAAAAAAACAAAAGAAAAACGAAATACGAAAAAGAAAAGGAAAAAAAAAAATGAAAAATAATTGCACAACAAACACACAAAAACAAAATAACGGAAAAAACGAAAAAGATTAAAAAATAAAACGAAAATGAAAAAAAAAAAAGAAAAAGAAAAAAGAAAAAAGAAAAAAATAGAATAGAAAATGAAAATTATTGCAGACAAACATTTGAAAAAAAAGAAAGATAACAGGGAAAAGGAAAAGAAGAAAGAAAAAAGGAAAAAGAAAACAAATGCTCACAACAAGGAAAAATGTGGTCACACACACACACACACACACACACACACACACACACACACACACACACACACCATTAATAAAAACAATACTACTACTACTACTACTACTACTACTACTATAATAATAATAATAATAATAATAATATAAATAATATTAAAATAAGAAGATGAAAATAAAAACATTCTTTTTATTATTTAAAAAAATATTTTCCCCCGATGATGGCCCGTGAAAGGGTTGAAAGTGCCTAGGAACAAATAAGTTATGGCAAATACATCAGCCAATTCCAGACTGATATTATATCCGGCAACTTTAAAGGATGATGAACAAAATTCGCAATCAAAAATGTCTGCACTGTTCAACGAAATATGTTTGAAAGAAGAAATGCTGCCTAATCATACATACATATTGAAAAGTTGGTAGAGGGTCCTGTTGTCCGAATTAACAGAACAGCGAGGGATTATATATATATATATATATATATATATATATATATATATATATATATGGAGAAAGGTAGACAAACTAGGGATGTTATGGAAACTGGATGTTTATTGTCGACGATGCAACGTTTCGGTCTATTATTAGACCGTCTTCAGGACTTGGATATAGTTCTTGCTCCAATGCTGGACATTCTCAAAATGCTGAAACAGAAGGTCGTCAGTAGACGGAGGGGTGGTTGGGGGTGGTTAGTGGGTTTTCTTCTCTCTAGATGGGGAGTGTCAGAATGGTGGATGGTGGTACCACAGGTGTTAGATTTTGGGGATTGGTTAACTAGATGTGTGTATGTGTGTGTGTGTCTGAAGATGGTCTAATAATAGACCAAAACGTTGCATCGTCGATAATAAACATCCAGTTTCCATAACATCTCCACATATTGTCGGATTAACCTCCTCACATTTCTCCCATATATATATATATATATATATATATATATTATATATATTATATATTTCACTAGCACTAGAGCAAAGAGATTGTTTTGCGTCTGAATTGGAGTGCCACACCTACGCATCAGCTCCCTACTTTTTGCACAGATCCAATATGTGCTGCTCATGCACTGAGTTGGTGAATGCCTGTATCGAACCCGGCACATTGTTGTCCAAAGTAGATGTTCTTACGACTGGGCTAAACCAGATGTTGCTCACTAATAATGATAGAGCATTTATATATCTTAGCACGGAAAAATATTACAAATGATAATGAAAGACAATAAAACTATATAAAACAAACTACGTTCAACCAAAAACCCACATGTAATTGCAAAATAAAACACGAATGTCCCCTAAATGGTAATTATCTCTAAACTAACGTTGTATATAGCTATCGTAAAACCTAAACAAAATACAGAATAAATATATATTGGCGTAACTTCTAAACAAAGAAACTACACACACAAATCATTATTTAAATATAAGAAATACAAAAACAACACAACACTTTCTAAACACATTTGCGAACTCGAAAAAGCAAACCAAGAACTCACCAAAAAATGACCTAGTAAGTGAGTAAAATTACACGAGCGTACAACAACCAATCATGGCACTGTCGCCTTTGCCAAGAAGAAACAATATCCTATCCAGAACACAACAAACTATTTGATAAATGATCGAA
>CM042162.1:83018401-83020901 GCA_023376005.1 Doryteuthis pealeii
AAAAAAAAAAAATAAAAATAATAAAATAAATAAATTCCTGGAAGCCATCACTGTTGAATGAATAAATTTCTAAATATCTGGATAATATGTAACATAATAATGCGCTGCCAGTAACGACAAACATTCAAGACTAACCGCTTGGTTCTTTATTCATCTATATTTCGAGGATGGTGCAAATATTTCCAGCGCTATGTTTTCAAAATCTTAGAAGTGTCACTGAAGTTTAACTTGTAAAATCAGACAAAATTTAGATTTAAATGAAGTTGTATGCACAGTAGAGAGCAGCCTAAGTGATAAAGTGATCATGTCTAGACGTCTAGAAACGACCTATTGATGGGGCTTAAAATGTAAAAAAATGAGATATGGAAATTTGGAAAAAGCCAAAATTTAGTTATACATATAAATAATAGTGGAATCTAACTGAAGTTTGGATGGCATTTCAAAAACTGACCTCTTGGTTTCTGATTGGTCGAAAAGTGCCAACAGGGCGAAGAATAAAAAAGGAGATAGTGATCGGTTGAGGGAGTTGGCTCGAAGACAAAAATGAACGTAGAATAAAGAAAAATGTCTTTTGTTAATTATTAAGAACTTCCAACGGACACAAGGAATAATCTAAGAGGACCCACATTTTTCTAGAGACCTCGAAGAGCGGAGTGATGTCAGCCAGCCCAACAATAGACCCAGATACTCTGATAAAGAATAGCTGGTATGAAGAATAGCAAAAGGCAACGTTTTATTTTTGTACATTTTGCAATTCAAACAATGTCACACGAAACAAAAAAATCGTAATGTTTGTTGTTGTATTATTAATGTGGAGGATGATCATTAATTATGACTGAGCCTTTTCTAATCGTGAGCATCTCAGATAACACAGATTCAGATAAGTAAATAAATGACATACTCCTTCAACTCGACGCCATGTCACGAGTTGATTCCTAATGATTATTACAACGACTAGCAAAATAAAAAAACGCCCACTGGGCGACGTAAAATAAATATTGCCTGAGGGAATGGGAATTGAAAATTTAATATCAGAGAGTTTGTGTCATAAGTAAAGTAAAATCATCAAATGTATTAAAGGAGTAAAAATTTTTTTAAATTATCAAAGGACTAAAAAATAAAAAAATTGAAATGGAAACATAGTTCTGATAACTTTAAATATATATCAAAATAAAATAAACTATATATAGATAGATAATACCAGGTATGTATTTATTAAAACTTTAAAAAAACAAAAAAACAATGGGAATTGTCTAATGTTGTATGTTCAAATTTTGAGTGTATTTATTGTTATGACGATTTTGTGTAATGTGACGTAAGCAGTGACGTAATTTTTGATACAGACAAAAACCGGAAGCGAATCTCAATTAGTAATAGATTTAAAGGATGATCCGCTACGTAACAAGAATAAGTGACGATTTTAGAATGTTTCGTAATGGTTTATTTATTAGCGGGCTAGACTCACAAACACATCATTATTATTGATCAATTTGATCCCTTCAAGAGTCCCCCAAGTTTGTGGCCTTGTGCCAAATTTAACTCACATTTTGCAATTAAAATGGAATATTATAAAAAAACTTAAAGAAATTTAGAAGATTGTTTATAAAAAATAAAAATGCTCTGTAAGCAAAGTTGCATCAACACACATAAGATTTCATTAAGGGAGAAAAAGAAAAGAAAAAGGAAAAGAAAAAAAAGAAAAAAAAAAAAAGAAGAAAAAAGAAAAAGAAAAAAAAAAAAAAAAGAAAAAAGAAAAATTCAGAATTTTCATATGCTCACATGAATAAAAAAAACTGAAAAACGATCAAGGCAGAATATGAATAAAACTTCTACAGAGACATGATAAAGTCCAAAGTCAGAACAAAAAAAAAAACATCCATGTTCTTAAATTTGCTAAGCGCAAAGGATTTAAAAACAGATTAAACATTCAGATAGAGAAACGAATGATATAGGAAAATCTAATTTTGTTTGTTTGTTGCTGGCCACAGTATGATAATTTAAGTATTACAACGTTTGATAGGTTTACTTTAGAGCTATTGCTAAATAGTTCAATATGTAAAAAGTTTAATAATGTTGATTTAACTCTCCCTCACTCTTTATTTTCTTTCTTTCCCTTTTTTCATCGTTTCATTATGTTCGATTAAAACAAATTAGCGTTATCGCTTCCATGCGCTCACCACCTCTCTCCAATTCCCCCTACCCTCTTTCTCTCTTTCTTTCTTTCTTTCTTTCTTAATATATGTTTTCTGTGTAGCATGCCATTTTTCTTTCCTTTCTTTCTTTATAATAAAAACGGAAAGGTCCATTATTTAGCTGAGGTAACGACACACATAAGGAATAAGAATTCGGCTGATATGAAACACCATTTACACTGGAAGGTCTCATTTTTAAACAGCGGGTGTTGCAAGATAATAACGACAGGACTTTTAAGGAACATGAGTATTACTGCAGAGATTCAAACATACTAATAATATAATCGTTAGCCAGAATGTATCGCAGA
>CM042162.1:83025901-83050901 GCA_023376005.1 Doryteuthis pealeii
TGGACAGAAGATTTAGGAACACGAGTATTAATAGATAGATAAGAAGAAAATTGTGTAATTTCGTTTGTTGTAGACATGCTTGATATTTGAGATATTTATGATTAAAATGATTGGACGAGCTGATATATTAATACCAAATATTGTTTTCTTTTCTTATTCTTGTTGTGTGGAGAAGCCTACAGAAAATTGCCAGTCAACAATAGACGATACCGGATTATCTTATAAGATTAACAGAATACAAACAACGACGGAAACAGAATAAAACTACTTTTTTTCAAAATCTGTAAATTTGATACACAGAATGATATTTCACAATAGATTTTTATTCTCGAAAATCTCTGAGGACATTTTAGATATTGAAACACTAAATTAAGACTTATTTAAAAGTAATAAAAATATTATTTAATATTTTAATATTTAAAGATAAACAACAAAAAAGCTGACTGAGTTAAGGCTTGTATTATTTGGATTATTCGGACTATTGTACTCATCTTTAATGTTATCTACACTATTTCTCTGAATTTTTGAGATGAGGCTTGATAATTAGTATTATTTGGATTATTCGGACTATTGTCCTCATCTTTATTGTTATCTACACTATTTTTCTGAATTTTTTAGACGAGGCTTGATAATTAGTATTATTTGGATTATTGGGACTATTGTCATCATCTTTATTGTTATCTGCACAACGTGATCTTCTACAGTTATTGCTTGTCAAACTCGGGAACTTTGTCGAACTCGAAAACTTTCTCTTCAAACTCGGGAACATTCTTTTCGACCTTGGGAACCTTCTTGTCGAAATCGGAAACCTTCATGTAATCGGGAGCAACCAGGAAAGTTCGAATCAAATCCTTTATCTAACCAGTGGGGGTAGAATGTTCTCATTCCGTTAACCATGACTGGGTACACGTTTTCAGCTGTGATAATTATTCTGTTACCGTCTTCCGTGACCAGGATTGAACCTGTAACCTAGAGATAACTGTCACTTAGAACTGCATTAAATCAACGCGTATATCCACTATGCCATGTGTCCAATTGGACTGAAGAAAGCCGGAGGACACTTCGGCCGATACGTTGTGCAGATAACAATTAAGATAAGGAAAATAATACGAATAAGCCAAATGGTACAAATTAACAAGCATCTTCAAAGAGATTCAGAGAAACGTAAAAAAAACGTAAAAATAAAATGACTGAGATATTCCACACTCCACTTTAGTTCTTTCCTTCATTTTGGATTTAATTTTGAGTTTCAGATGTCATAAATATACTAACTTCCTATCTTCTATCTTTGAGTCAGTATCAATGTCCTATTTCTTTCATCAACTAAGAGATTTACACAGACACAGGTACCGATTTCTGCAAATACCTCGTGTAACAATGTAAACAATTAATTTCATACCGTTAAAAAATGTGTTCACATATTAAAAGTGTTTAGTGGTACAATTTAATCCAAAGGTATAAAAATTGGGGGATCAAAACTTTTCCGTAATTTAACGTAGCTTGAGTTCGAACGTGCAGAATAATATATTACAGTCTGGAACGTTTGCAACTACACCACGTGGACAAGCAAATTATTAAACCAATTAAATGCATTGAACTCTACTCGAAAATAAATGAGGAACAATAGGACAACCAGACCGATGAGGACTGCCACTGAATTTAATTGATCTATAGCATTGCCCCATTGAGTTAGGATTTACAGGGAAATTGACTAAAGAACGAACCGTAACTATAGAAACGGAATCGGCGTTTTAGCGTCTATCACATTGATTTCAATTACCAATTCTGCGCATTAATCTGTACTCGCACCCAAATGGGGAACAATGTTACACCCATTCCGATGAGGACTACTTCAGAATTCAATTGATCTATAGCATTGCCCCATTGAGTTAGGATTTACAGGGAAATTGACTAAAGAACGAACCGTAACGATGAAAACGGAATCGGCGTTTTAGCGGTCTTTCACATTGATTTCAATTAGCAATTCTGCGCATTAATCTACTCGCAACCAAATGGGGAACAATGTTACCCCATTCCGATGAGGACTACTTCAGAATTCAATTGATCTATAGCATTGCCCCATTGAGTTAGGATTTACAGGGAAATTGACTAAAGAACGAACCGTAACGATGAAAACGGAATCGGCGTTTTAGCGGTCTTTCACATTGATTTCAATTAGCAATTCTGCGCATTAATCTCTACTCGCAACCAAATGGGGAACAATGTTACCATTCCGATGAGGACTACTTCAGAATTCAATTGATCTATAGCATTGCCCCATTGAGTTAGGATTTACAGGGAAATTGACTAAAGAACGAACCGTAACGATGAAAACGGAATCGGCGTTTTAGCGTCTTTCACATTGATTTCAATTAGCAATTCTGCGCATTAATCTCTACTCGCAACCAAATGGGGAACAATGTTACCCCATTCCGATGAGGACTACTTCAGAATTCAATTGATCTATAGCATTGCCCCATTGAGTTAGGATTTACAGGGAAATTGACTAAAGAACGAACCGTAACGATGAAAACGGAATCGGCGTTTTAGCGTCTTTCACATTGATTTCAATTAGCAATTCTGCGCATTAATCTCTACTCGCAACCAAATGGGGAACAATGTTACCATTCCGATGAGGACTACTTCAGAATTCAATTGATCTATAGCATTGCCCCATTGAGTTAGGATTTACAGGGAAATTGACTAAAGAACGAACCGTAACGATGAAAACGGAATCGGCGTTTTAGCGTCTTTCACATTGATTTCAATTAGCAATTCTGCGCATTAATCTCTACTCGCAACCAAATGGGGAACAATGTTACCCCATTCCGATGAGGACTACTTCAGAATTCAATTGATCTATAGCATTGCCCCATTGAGTTAGGATTTACAGGGAAATTGACTAAAGAACGAACCGTAACGATGAAAACGGAATCGGCGTTTTAGCGGTCTTTCACATTGATTTCAATTAGCAATTCTGCGCATTAATCTCTACTCGCAACCAAATGGGGAACAATGTTACCCCATTCCGATGAGGACTACTTCAGAATTCAATTGATCTATAGCATTGCCCCATTGAGTTAGGATTTACAGGGAAATTGACTAAAGAACGAACCGTAACGATGAAAACGGAATCGGCGTTTTAGCGGTCTTTCACATTGATTTCAATTAGCAATTCTGCGCATTAATCTCTACTCGCAACCAAATGGGGAACAATGTTACCATTCCGATGAGGACTACTTCAGAATTCAATTGATCTATAGCATTGCCCCATTGAGTTAGGATTTACAGGGAAATTGACTAAAGAACGAACCGTAACGATGAAAACGGAATCGGCGTTTTAGCGTCTTTCACATTGATTTCAATTAGCAATTCTGCGCATTAATCTCTACTCGCAACCAAATGGGGAACAATGTTACCCCATTCCGATGAGGACTACTTCAGAATTCAATTGATCTATAGCATTGCCCCATTGAGTTAGGATTTACAGGGAAATTGACTAAAGAACGAACCGTAACGATGAAAACGGAATCGGCGTTTTAGCGTCTTTCACATTGATTTCAATTAGCAATTCTGCGCATTAATCTCTACTCGCAACCAAATGGGGAACAATGTTACCCCATTCCGATGAGGACTACTTCAGAATTCAATTGATCTATAGCATTGCCCCATTGAGTTAGGATTTACAGGGAAATTGACTAAAGAACGAACCGTAACGATGAAAACGGAATCGGCGTTTTAGCGTCTTTCACATTGATTTCAATTAGCAATTCTGCGCATTAATCTCTACTCGCAACCAAATGGGGAACAATGTTACCCCATTCCGATGAGGACTACTTCAGAATTCAATTGATCCATAGCATTGCCCCATTGAGTTAGGATTTACAGGGAAATTGACTAAAGAACGAACCGTAACGATGAAAACGGAATCGGCGTTTTAGCGTCTTTCACATTGATTTCAATTAGCAATTCTGCGCATTAATCTCTACTCGCAACCAAATGGGGAACAATGTTACCATTCCGATGAGGACTTGAATTCAATTGATCTATAGCATTGCCCCATTGAGTTAGGATTTACAGGGAAATTGACTAAAGAACGAACCGTAACGATGAAAACGGAATCGGCGTTTTAGCGTCTTTCACATTGATTTCAATTAGCAATTCTGCGCATTAATCTCTACTCGCAACCAAATGGGGAACAATGTTACCCCATTCCGATGAGGACTACTTCAGAATTCAATTGATCTATAGCATTGCCCCATTGAGTTAGGATTTACAGGGAAATTGACTAAAGAACGAACCGTAACGATGAAAACGGAATCGGCGTTTTAGCGGTCTTTCACATTGATTTCAATTAGCAATTCTGCGCATTAATCTACTCGCAACCAAATGGGGAACAATGTTACCCCCATTCCGATGAGGACTACTTCAGAATTCAATTGATCTATAGCATTGCCCCATTGAGTTAGGATTTACAGGGAAATTGACTAAAGAACGAACCGTAACGATGAAAACGGAATCGGCGTTTTAGCGGTCTTTCACATTGATTTCAATTAGCAATTCTGCGCATTAATCTCTACTCGCAACCAAATGGGGAACAATGTTACCCCATTCCGATGAGGACTACTTCAGAATTCAATTGATCCATAGCATTGCCCCATTGAGTTAGGATTTACAGGGAAATTGACTAAAGAACGAACCGTAACGATGAAAACGGAATCGGCGTTTTAGCGTCTTTCACATTGATTTCAATTAGCAATTCTGCGCATTAATCTCTACTCGCAACCAAATGGGGAACAATGTTACCCCATTCCGATGAGGACTACTTCAGAATTCAATTGATCTATAGCATTGCCCCATTGAGTTAGGATTTACAGGGAAATTGACTAAAGAACGAACCGTAACGATGAAAACGGAATCGGCGTTTTAGCGTCTTTCACATTGATTTCAATTAGCAATTCTGCGCATTAATCTCTACTCGCAACCAAATGGGGAACAATGTTACCCCATTCCGATGAGGACTACTTCAGAATTCAATTGATCCATAGCATTGCCCCATTGAGTTAGGATTTACAGGGAAATTGACTAAAGAACGAACCGTAACGATGAAAACGGAATCGGCGTTTTAGCGGTCTTTCACATTGATTTCAATTAGCAATTCTGCGCATTAATCTCTACTCGCAACCAAATGGGGAACAATGTTACCCCATTCCGATGAGGACTACTTCAGAATTCAATTGATCCATAGCATTGCCCCATTGAGTTAGGATTTACAGGGAAATTGACTAAAGAACGAACCGTAACGATGAAAACGGAATCGGCGTTTTAGCGTCTTTCACATTGATTTCAATTAGCAATTCTGCGCATTAATCTCTACTCGCAACCAAATGGGGAACAATGTTACCACCATTCCGATGAGGACTACTTCAGAATTCAATTGATCTATAGCATTGCCCCATTGAGTTAGGATTTACAGGGAAATTGACTAAAGAACGAACCGTAACGATGAAAACGGAATCGGCGTTTTAGCGGTCTTTCACATTGATTTCAATTAGCAATTCTGCGCATTAATCTCTACTCGCAACCAAATGGGGAACAATGTTACCCCATTCCGATGAGGACTACTTCAGAATTCAATTGATCTATAGCATTGCCCCATTGAGTTAGGATTTACAGGGAAATTGACTAAAGAACGAACCGTAACGATGAAAACGGAATCGGCGTTTTAGCGGTCTTTCACATTGATTTCAATTAGCAATTCTGCGCATTAATCTCTACTCGCAACCAAATGGGGAACAATGTTACCCCATTCCGATGAGGACTACTTCAGAATTCAATTGATCTATAGCATTGCCCCATTGAGTTAGGATTTACAGGGAAATTGACTAAAGAACGAACCGTAACGATGAAAACGGAATCGGCGTTTTAGCGGTCTTTCACATTGATTTCAATTAGCAATTCTGCGCATTAATCTCTACTCGCAACCAAATGGGGAACAATGTTACCATTCCGATGAGGACTACTTCAGAATTCAATTGATCTATAGCATTGCCCCATTGAGTTAGGATTTACAGGGAAATTGACTAAAGAACGAACCGTAACGATGAAAACGGAATCGGCGTTTTAGCGGTCTTTCACATTGATTTCAATTAGCAATTCTGCGCATTAATCTCTACTCGCAACCAAATGGGGAACAATGTTACCCATTCCGATGAGGACTACTTCAGAATTCAATTGATCCATAGCATTGCCCCATTGAGTTAGGATTTACAGGGAAATTGACTAAAGAACGAAAAAGGAATCGGCGTTTTAGCGGTCTTTCACATTGATTTCAATTAGCAATTCTGCGCATTAATCTCTACTCGCAACCAAATGGGGAACAATGTTACCATTCCGATGAGGACTACTTCAGAATTCAATTGATCTATAGCATTGCCCCATTGAGTTAGGATTTACAGGGAAATTGACTAAAGAACGAACCGTAACGATGAAAACGGAATCGGCGTTTTAGCGGTCTTTCACATTGATTTCAATTAGCAATTCTGCGCATTAATCTCTACTCGCAACCAAATGGGGAACAATGTTACCCCCATTCCGATGAGGACTACTTCAGAATTCAATTGATCCATAGCATTGCCCCATTGAGTTAGGATTTACAGGGAAATTGACTAAAGAACGAACCGTAACGATGAAAACGGAATCGGCGTTTTAGCGGTCTTTCACATTGATTTCAATTAGCAATTCTGCGCATTAATCTCTACTCGCAACCAAATGGGGAACAATGTTACCCCATTCCGATGAGGACTACTTCAGAATTCAATTGATCTATAGCATTGCCCCATTGAGTTAGGATTTACAGGGAAATTGACTAAAGAACGAACCGTAACGATGAAAACGGAATCGGCGTTTTAGCGGTCTTTCACATTGATTTCAATTAGCAATTCTGCGCATTAATCTCTACTCGCAAAAATGGGGAACAATGTTACCATTCCGATGAGGACTACTTCAGAATTCAATTGATCCATAGCATTGCCCCATTGAGTTAGGATTTACAGGGAAATTGACTAAAGAACGAACCGTAACGATGAAAACGGAATCGGCGTTTTAGCGGTCTTTCACATTGATTTCAATTAGCAATTCTGCGCATTAATCTCTACTCGCAACCAAATGGGGAACAATGTTACCCCATTCCGATGAGGACTACTTCAGAATTCAATTGATCCATAGCATTGCCCCATTGAGTTAGGATTTACAGGGAAATTGACTAAAGAACGTAACGATGAAAACGGAATCGGCGTTTTAGCGGTCTTTCACATTGATTTCAATTAGCAATTCTGCGCATTAATCTCTACTCGCAACCAAATGGGGAACAATGTTACCACCATTCCGATGAGGACTACTTCAGAATTCAATTGATCTATAGCATTGCCCCATTGAGTTAGGATTTACAGGGAAATTGACTAAAGAACGAACCGTAACGATGAAAACGGAATCGGCGTTTTAGCGGTCTTTCACATTGATTTCAATTAGCAATTCTGCGCATTAATCTCTACTCGCAACCAAATGGGGAACAATGTTACCCCCATTCCGATGAGGACTACTTCAGAATTCAATTGATCCATAGCATTGCCCCATTGAGTTAGGATTTACAGGGAAATTGACTAAAGAACGAACCGTAACGATGAAAACGGAATCGGCGTTTTAGCGGTCTTTCACATTGATTTCAATTAGCAATTCTGCGCATTAATCTCTACTCGCAACCAAATGGGGAACAATGTTACCCCATTCCGATGAGGACTACTTCAGAATTCAATTGATCCATAGCATTGCCCCATTGAGTTAGGATTTACAGGGAAATTGACTAAAGAACGAACCGTAACGATGAAAACGGAATCGGCGTTTTAGCGGTCTTTCACATTGATTTCAATTAGCAATTCTGCGCATTAATCTCTACTCGCAACCAAATGGGGAACAATGTTACCATTCCGATGAGGACTACTTCAGAATTCAATTGATCCATAGCATTGCCCCATTGAGTTAGGATTTACAGGGAAATTGACTAAAGAACGAACCGTAACGATGAAAACGGAATCGGCGTTTTAGCGTCTTTCACATTGATTTCAATTAGCAATTCTGCGCATTAATCTCTACTCGCAACCAAATGGGGAACAATGTTACCACCATTCCGATGAGGACTACTTCAGAATTCAATTGATCCATAGCATTGCCCCATTGAGTTAGGATTTACAGGGAAATTGACTAAAGAACGAACCGTAACGATGAAAACGGAATCGGCGTTTTAGCGGTCTTTCACATTGATTTCAATTAGCAATTCTGCGCATTAATCTCTACTCGCAACCAAATGGGGAACAATGTTACCCCATTCCGATGAGGACTACTTCAGAATTCAATTGATCTATAGCATTGCCCCATTGAGTTAGGATTTACAGGGAAATTGACTAAAGAACGAACCGTAACGATGAAAACGGAATCGGCGTTTTAGCGTCTTTCACATTGATTTCAATTAGCAATTCTGCGCATTAATCTCTACTCGCAACCAAATGGGGAACAATGTTACCCCCATTCCGATGAGGACTACTTCAGAATTCAATTGATCCATAGCATTGCCCCATTGAGTTAGGATTTACAGGGAAATTGACTAAAGAACGAACCGTAACGATGAAAACGGAATCGGCGTTTTAGCGTCTTTCACATTGATTTCAATTAGCAATTCTGCGCATTAATCTCTACTCGCAACCAAATGGGGAACAATGTTACCCCATTCCGATGAGGACTACTTCAGAATTCAATTGATCTATAGCATTGCCCCATTGAGTTAGGATTTACAGGGAAATTGACTAAAGAACGAACCGTAACGATGAAAACGGAATCGGCGTTTTAGCGGTCTTTCACATTGATTTCAATTAGCAATTCTGCGCATTAATCTCTACTCGCAACCAAATGGGGAACAATGTTACCCCCATTCCGATGAGGACTACTTCAGAATTCAATTGATCCATAGCATTGCCCCATTGAGTTAGGATTTACAGGGAAATTGACTAAAGAACGAACCGTAACGATGAAAACGGAATCGGCGTTTTAGCGGTCTTTCACATTGATTTCAATTAGCAATTCTGCGCATTAATCTCTACTCGCAACCAAATGGGGAACAATGTTACCCCATTCCGATGAGGACTACTTCAGAATTCAATTGATCTAGCATTGCCCCATTGAGTTAGGATTTACAGGGAAATTGACTAAAGAACGAACCGTAACGATGAAAACGGAATCGGCGTTTTAGCGGTCTTTCACATTGATTTCAATTAGCAATTCTGCGCATTAATCTACTCGCAACCAAATGGGGAACAATGTTACCCCATTCCGATGAGGACTACTTCAGAATTCAATTGATCCATAGCATTGCCCCATTGAGTTAGGATTTACAGGGAAATTGACTAAAGAACGAACCGTAACGATGAAAACGGAATCGGCGTTTTAGCGGTCTTTCACATTGATTTCAATTAGCAATTCTGCGCATTAATCTCTACTCGCAACCAAATGGGGAACAATGTTACCCCCATTCCGATGAGGACTACTTCAGAATTCAATTGATCCATAGCATTGCCCCATTGAGTTAGGATTTACAGGGAAATTGACTAAAGAACGAACCGTAACGATGAAAACGGAATCGGCGTTTTAGCGGTCTTTCACATTGATTTCAATTAGCAATTCTGCGCATTAATCTCTACTCGCAACCAAATGGGGAACAATGTTACCCCATTCCGATGAGGACTACTTCAGAATTCAATTGATCTATAGCATTGCCCCATTGAGTTAGGATTTACAGGGAAATTGACTAAAGAACGAACCGTAACGATGAAAACGGAATCGGCGTTTTAGCGGTCTTTCACATTGATTTCAATTAGCAATTCTGCGCATTAATCTCTACTCGCAACCAAATGGGGAACAATGTTACCATTCCGATGAGGACTACTTCAGAATTCAATTGATCTATAGCATTGCCCCATTGAGTTAGGATTTACAGGGAAATTGACTAAAGAACGAACCGTAACGATGAAAACGGAATCGGCGTTTTAGCGTCTTTCACATTGATTTCAATTAGCAATTCTGCGCATTAATCTCTACTCGCAACCAAATGGGGAACAATGTTACCCCATTCCGATGAGGACTACTTCAGAATTCAATTGATCCATAGCATTGCCCCATTGAGTTAGGATTTACAGGGAAATTGACTAAAGAACGAACCGTAACGATGAAAACGGAATCGGCGTTTTAGCGGTCTTTCACATTGATTTCAATTAGCAATTCTGCGCATTAATCTCTACTCGCAACCAAATGGGGAACAATGTTACCATTCCGATGAGGACTACTTCAGAATTCAATTGATCTATAGCATTGCCCCATTGAGTTAGGATTTACAGGGAAATTGACTAAAGAACGAACCGTAACGATGAAAACGGAATCGGCGTTTTAGCGGTCTTTCACATTGATTTCAATTAGCAATTCTGCGCATTAATCTCTACTCGCAACCAAATGGGGAACAATGTTACCATTCCGATGAGGACTACTTCAGAATTCAATTGATCTATAGCATTGCCCCATTGAGTTAGGATTTACAGGGAAATTGACTAAAGAACGAACCGTAACGATGAAAACGGAATCGGCGTTTTAGCGTCTTTCACATTGATTTCAATTACCAATTCTGCGCATTAATCTCTACTCGCAACCAAATGGGGAACAATGTTACCCCCATTCCGATGAGGAATACTTCAGAATTCAATTGATCTATAGCATTGCCCCATTGAGTTAGGATTTACAGGGAAATTGACTAAAGAACGAACCGTAAGATGAAAACGGAATGGTGTTTCGGCGTTTTTAGCGGTCTTTCACATTGTATTTCAATTAGCAATTCTGCGCATTAATCTCTACTCGCATCCAAATGGGGAACAATGTTACCACCATTCCGATGAGGATTACTTCAGAATTCAATTGATCCATTGCATTGCCCCATTGAAGTTAGGATTTACAGGGAAATTGACTAAAGACGAACCGTAAAGATGAAAACGGAATCGGCGTTTTAAGCGGTCTTTCACAGTGATTTCAATTAGGCAATTCTGCGCATTAATCTCTACTTCGCATCCAAATGGGAGAAAATGGTTACCACCATTCCGATGAGGATTACTTCAGAATTCAATTGATCCATTGCATTGACCCATTGAGTTAGGATTTACAGGAGAAATTGACTAAAAGAACGAACCGTAAAGATAGAAACGGAATCGGGTTTTAGCGGTCTTTCACATTGATTTCAATTAGCAATTCGGCATTAATCTCTACTCGCATATCCAAATGGGGACAATGTTACCACCATTCCGATCGAGGATCTACTTTCAGATTCAATTGATCCATAGCATTGCCCATTGAGTTAGGATTTACAGGAAAATTGACTAAGAACGAACGCGTAAAGATGAAAGAATCGCGTTTTAGCGGTCGTTCACATTGATTTCAATTAGCAATTCTGCACATTAATCTCTACTCGCAACCAAATGGGGAACAATGTTACCACCATTCCGATCAGGATTACTTCAATTCAGTTGATCCATAGCATTGCCATTGGTTTAGGATTTACAGGAAATTGACTAAAAGAAGAAACGATAAAGATGAAAACGGAATCGGCGTGTTTTAGCGTCTTTCACATTGATTTCAATTAGCAATTCTGCACTTATTCTCTACTCGCAACCAAATGGGGAACAATGTTACCACCATTCCGATCAGGACTACTTCAGTAATTCAATTGATCCATAGCATTGCCACATTAAGTTAGGATTTACAGGGAATTGACTAAAGACGAACCGTAAAGATGAAACGGAATCGGCGTTTTAGCGATCTTTCACATTGATTTCAATTAGCAATTCTGCGCGTTACATCTCTACTCGCAAACCAATGGGGACAATGTTACCACCATATCCGATGAGACTACTTCAGAATTCAATGATCCTAGCATGCCCATTGAGTTAGGATTTACAGGGAAATTGACTAAAGAACGAACCGTAAAGATGAAACGGAATCGGCGTTTTAGCGGTCATTCACATTATTTCAATTAGCCAATTCTGCGCATTAATCTCTACTCCAACCAAATGGGGAACAATGTTACCACCATATCCGAGAGGACTACTTCAGAATTCAATTGCTCCATAGCATTGCCCCATTGAGTTAGGATTTACAGGGAAATTGACTAAAGACACGAACCGTAACGATGAAAACGGAATCGGCGTTTTAAGCGGTTTTCACATTGATTTCAATTAGGCAATTTGGCGCATTAATCTCTACTCGCAACCAAATGGGGAACAATGTTACCACCATTCCGATGAGGACTACTTCAGAATTCAATTGATCCATAGCATTGCCCCATTGAGTTAGGATTTACAGGGAAATGACTAAAGAACGAACCGTAAAGATGAAAACGGATCGGCGTTTTAGCGGTCTTTCACATTGATTTAATTAGCAATTCTGCGCATTAATCTCTACTGCCCATCCAAATGGGGAACAATGTTACCACCATTCCGATGAGGACTACTTCAGAATTCAATTGATCCATAGCATTGCCCCATTGATTAGGATTTACAGGGAATTGACTAAAGAACGAACCGTAAAGATGAAACGGAATCGCGTTTTAGCGGTCTTTCACATTGATTTCAATTAGCCAATTCTGCGCATTAATCTCCTACTCCCACCAAATGGGAACAATGTTACCACCATTCCGATGAGGACTACTTCAGAATTCAATTATCCATAGCATTGCCCCATTGAGTTAGGATTTACGGGAATTGACTAAGAACGAACCGTAAAGATGAAAACGGAATCGGCGTTTTAGCGGTCTTTACATTGATTTCATTAGCAATTCTGCGCATTAATCTCTCTCTGAACCAAATGGGGAACAATGTTACCACCATTCGATGAGGACTACTTCAGAATTCAATTGATCCATAGCATTGCCTCCATTGAGTTAGGATTTAATAGGGAAATTGACTAAAGAACGAACCGTAAGATGAAAACGGAATCGGCGTTTTAGCGGTCTTTCACATTGATTTCAATTAGCAATTCTGCGCATTAATCTCTACTGCAAACCAAATGGGGAACATGTTACCACCATTCCGATGAGGACTACTTCAGAATTCAATGATCCATAGCATTGCCCCATTGAGTTAGGATTTACAGGGAAATTGACTAAGAACGAACCGTAAAGATGAAAACGGAATCGGCGTTTTAGACGGTCTTTCACATTGATTTCAATTAGCAATTTCGCGCATTAATCTATACTCGCAACCAAATGGGAACAATGTTACCACCATTCCATGAGGACTACTTCAGAATTCAATTGATCCATAGCATTGCCCCATTGAGTTAGGATTTACAGGAAATTGACTAAAAGAACGAACCGTAAAGATGAAAACGGAATCGGCGTTTTAGCGGTCTTTCACATTGATTTCAATTAGCAATTCTGCGCATTAATCTCTACTCGCAACCAAATGGGGAACAATGTTACCACCATTCCGATGAGGACTACTTCAGAATTCAATTGATCCATAGCATTGCCCATTGAGTTAGGATTTACAGGAAATTGACTAAGAACGAACCGTAAAGATGAAAACGGAATCGGCGTTTTAGCGGTCTTTCACATTCGTTTCAATTAGCAATTCTGCGCATTAATCTCTACTCCCAATCCAAATGGGGAACAATTTACCGATTCCCGATGAGGACTACTTCAGAATTCAATTGATCCATAGCATTGCCCCATTGAGTTAGGATTACAGGGAAATTGACTAAAGAACGAACCGTAAAGATGAAAACGGATCGGCGTTTTAGCGGTCGTTTCACATTGATTTCAATTAGCAATTCTGGCATTAATCTCTACTCGCACACCAATGGGGAACAATGTTACCACCATTCCGATCAGGACTTACTTCAGAATTCAATTGATCCATAGCATTGCCCCATTGAGTTAGGATTTACAGGGAATTGACTAAAGAACGAACCGTAAAGATGAAAACGGAATCGCGTTTTGAAGCGGTACTTATTCACAATTGATTTCAATTAAGCAATTCTCGCACAATTCTCTACTCGCAACCAAATGGGAACAAGTTACCACCTTTCCATCGGTTCTTCTTTAGTCAATTTCCCTGTATCCTAACTCAATGGGGCAATATATAGAGAATTACTGAAGTATCATCGGAATGGTGGTAACATTGTCCCCATTTGGTTGCGAGTAGAGATTAATGCGCAGAATTGCTAATTGAATCAATGTGAAAGACGCTAAAACGCCGATTCCGTTTTCATCGTTACGGTTCGTTCTTTAGTCAATTTCCCTGTAAATCCTAACTCAATGGGGCAATGCTATGGATCAATTGAATTCTGAAGTATCCTATCGGAATGGTGGTAACATTGTTCCCATTTGGTTGCGAGTAGAGATTAATGCGCAGAATTGCTAATTGAAATCAATGTGAAGACCGCTAAAACGCCGATTCCGTTTTCATCGTTACGGTTCGTTCTTTAGTCAATTTCCCTGTAAATCCTAACTCAATGGGCAATGCTATGGATCAATTGAATTCTGAAGTAGTCCTCATCGGAATGGTGTAACATTGTTCCCCATTTGGTTGCGAGTAGAGATTAATGCGCAGAATTGCTAATTGAAATCAATGTGAAAGACGCTAAAACGCCGATTCCGTTTTCATCGTTTACGGTTCGTTCTTTAGTCAATTTCCCTGTAAATCCTAACTCAATGGGGCAATGCTAATGTCAATTGAATTCTGAAGTAGTCCTCATCGGAATGGTGGTAACATTGTTCCCCATTTGGTTGCGAGTAGAGATTAATGCGCAGAATTGCTAATTGAAATCAATGTGAAAGACCGCTAAAACGCCGATTCCGTTTTCATCTTTACGGTTCGTTCTTTAGTCAATTTCCCTGTAAATCCTAACTCAATGGGGCAATGCATGGATCAATTGAATTCTGAAGTAGTCCTCATCGGAATGGTGGTAACATTGTTCCCCATTTGGTTGCGAGTAGAGATTAATGCGCAGAATTGCTAATTGAAATCAATGTGAAAGACGCTAAAACGCCGATTCCGTTTTCATCGTTACGGTTCGTTCTTTAGTCAATTTCCCTGTAAATCCTAACTCAATGGGCAATGCTATGGATCAATTGAATTCTGAAGTAGTCCCTATCGGAATGGTGGTAACATTGTTCCCCATTTGGTGCGAGTAGAGATTAATGCGCAGAATTGCTAATTGAAATCAATGTGAAAGACCGCTAAAACGCCGATTCCGTTTTCATCGTTACGGTTCGTTCTTTAGTCAATTTCCCTGTAAATCCTAACTCAATGGGGCAATGCTATGGATCAATTGAATTCTGAAGTATCCTATCGGATGGTGGTAACATTGTTCCCCATTTGGTTCGAGTAGAGATTAATGCGCAGAATTGCTAATTGAATCAATGTGAAAGACGCTAAAACGCCGATTCCGTTTTCATCTTTACGGTTCGTTCTTTAGTCATTTCCCTGTAAATCCTAACTCAATGGGCAATGCTATGGATCAATTGAATTCTAAGTATCCTATCGGAATGGTGGTAACATTGTTCCCATTTGGTGCGAGTAGAGATTAATGCGCAAGATTGCTAATTGAAATCAATGTGAAAGACCGCTAAAACGCCGATTCCGTTTTCATCGTTACGGTTCGTTCTTTAGTCAATTTCCCTGTAAATCCTAACTCAATGGGGCAATGCTATGGATCAATTGAATTCTGAAGTAGTCCTCATCGGAATGGTGGTAACATTGTTCCCCATTTGGTGGAGTAGAGATTAATGCGCAGAATTGCTATTGAAATCAATGTGAAAGACGCTAAAACGCCGATTCCGTTTTCATCTTTACGGTTCGTTCTTTAGTCAATTTCCCTGTAAATCCTAACTCAATGGGGCAATGCTATGGATCAATTGAATTCTGAAGTAGTCCTCATCGGAATGGTGTAACATTGTTCCCCATTTGGTTGCGAGTAGAGATTAATGCGCAGAATTGCTAATTGAAATCAATGTGAAAGACCGCTAAAACGCCGATTCCGTTTTCATCGTTACGGTTCGTTCTTTAGTCAATTTCCCTGTAAATCCTAACTCAATGGGGCAATGCTATGATCAATTGAATTCTGAAGTAGTCCTCATCGGAATGGGGTAACATTGTTCCCCATTTGGTGCGGAGTGAGATTAATGCGCAGAATTGCTAATTGAAATCAATGTGAAGACCGCTAAAACGCCGATTCCGTTTTCATCTTTACGGTTCGTTCTTTAGTCAATTTCCCTGTAAATCCTAACTCAATGGGGCAATGCTATGGATCAATTGAATTCTGAAGTAGTCCTCATCGGAATGGTGGTAACATTGTTCCCCATTTGGTTGCGAGTAGAGATTAAGCGCAGAATTGCTAATTGAAATCAATGTGAAAAGCGCTAAAACGCCGATTCCGTTTTCATCGTTACGGTTCGTTCTTTAGTCAATTTCCCTGTAAATCCTAACTCAATGGGCAATGCTATGGATCAATTGAATCTGAAGTAGTCCTATCGGAATGGTGGTAACATTGTTCCCATTTGGTTGCGAGTAGAGATAATGCGCAGAATTGCTAATTGAAATCAATGTGAAAGACGCTAAAACGCCGATTCCGTTTCATCGTTTACGGTTTTCTTTTAGTCAATTTCCCTGTAAATCCTAACTCAATGGGGCAATGCTATGGATCAATGAATTCTGAAGTATCCTATCGGAATGGTGGTAACATTGTTCCCCATTTGGTTGCGAGTAGATGATTAATGCGCAGAATTGCTAATTGAAATCAATGTGAAGACGCGCTAAAACGCCGATTCCGTTTTCATCGTTACGGTTCGTTCTTTAGTCAATTTCCCTGTAAATCCTAACTCAATGGGCAATGCTATGATCAATTGAATTCTGAAGTATCCTCATCGGAATGGGGTAACATTGTTCCCCATTTGGTGCGAGTAGAGATTAATGCGCAGAATTGCTAATTGAAATCAATGTGAAAGACGCGCTAAAACGCCGATTCCGTTTTCATCGTTACGGTTCGTTCTTTAGTCAATTTCCCTGTAAATCCTAACTCAATGGGCAATGCTATATGGATCAATTGAATTCTGAAGTATCCTCATCGGAATGGTGGTAACATTGTTCCCCATTTGGTGCGAGTAGAGATTAATGCGCAGAATTGCTAATTGAAATCAATGTGAAAGACCGCTAAAACGCCGATTCCGTTTTCATCGTTACGGTCGTTCTTTAGTCAATTTCCCTGTAAATCCTAACTCAATGGGGCAATGCTAATGGATCAATTGAATTCTGAAGTATCCTCATCGGAATGGTGGTAACATTGTTCCCCATTTGGTGCGAGTAGAGATTAATGCGCAGAATTGCTAATTGAAATCAATGTGAAAGACGCTAAAACGCCGATTCCGTTTTCATCGTTACGGTTCGTTCTTTAGTCAATTTCCCTGTAAATCCTAACTCAATGGGGCAATGCTATGGATCAATTGAATTCTGAAGTAGTCTCATCGGAATGGTGGTAACATTGTTCCCATTTGGTGCGAGTAGAGATTAATGCGCAGAATTGCTAATTGAAATCAATGTGAAAACCGCTAAAACGCCGATTCCGTTTTCATCTTTACGGTTCGTCTTTAGTCAATTTCCCTGTAAATCCTAACTCAATGGGGCAATGCTATGGATCAATTGAATTCTGAAGTAGTCCTCATCGGAATGGTGGTAACATTGTTCCCCATTTGGTTGCGAGTAGAGATTAATGCGCAGAATTGCTAATTGAAATCAATGTGAAAGACGCTAAAACGCCGATTCCGTTTTCATCGTTACGGTTCGTTCTTTAGTCAATTTCCCTGTAAATCCTAACTCAATGGGCAATGCTATGGATCAATTGAATCTGAAGTAGTCCTATCGGAATGGTGGTAAATTGTTCCCCATTTGGTTGCGAGTAGAGATTAATGCGCAGAATTGCTAATTGAAATCAATGTGAAAGACCGCTAAAACGCCGATTCCGTTTTCATCTTACGGTTCGTTCTTTAGTCAATTTCCCTGTAAATCCTAACTCAATGGGGCAATGCTATGGATCAATGAATTCTGAAGTATCCTATCGGAATGGGTGGTAACATTGTTCCCCATTTGGTTGCGAGTAGAGATTAATGCGCAGAATTGCTAATTGAAATCAATGTGAAAGACCGCTAAAACGCCGATTCCGTTTTCATCGTTACGGTTCGTTCTTTAGTCAATTTCCCTGTAAATCCTAACTCAATGGGCATGCTATGGATCAATTGAATTCTGAAGTAGTCCTCATCGGAATGGTGGTAACATTGTTCCCCATTTGGTGGAGTAGAGATTAATGCGCAGAATTGCTAATTGAAATCAATGTGAAAGACCGCTAAAACGCCGATTCCGTTTTCATCGTTACGGTTCGTTCTTTAGTCATTTCCCTGTAAATCCTAACTCAATGGGCAATGCATGGATCAATTGAATTCTGAAGTATCCTCATCGGAATGGTGGTAACATTGTTCCCCATTTGGTTGCGAGTAGAGATTAATGCGCAGAATTGCTAATTGAAATCAATGTGAAAGACGCTAAAACGCCGATTCCGTTTTCATCGTTACGGTTCGTTCTTTAGTCAATTTCCCTGTAAATCCTAACTCAATGGGGCAATGCTATGGATCAATTGAATTCTGAAGTAGTCCTCATCGGAATGGTGGTAACATTGTTCCCCATTTGGTGCGAGTAGAGATTAATGCGCAGAATTGCTAATTGAAATCAATGTGAAAGACCGCTAAAACGCCGATTCCGTTTTCATCTTTACGGTTCGTTCTTTAGTCAATTTCCCTGTAAATCCTAACTCAATGGGGCAATGCATGGATCAATTGAATTCTGAAGTAGTCCTCATCGGAATGGTGGTAACATTGTTCCCCATTTGGTTGCGAGTAGAGATTAATGCGCAGAATTGCTAATTGAAATCAATGTGAAAGACCGCTAAAACGCCGATTCCGTTTTCATCGTTACGGTTCGTTCTTTAGTCAATTTCCCTGTAAATCCTAACTCTAATGGGGCAATGCTATGGATCAATTGAATTCTGAAGTAGTCCTCATCGGAATGGTGGTAACATTGTTCCCCATTTGGTGCGAGTAGAGATTAATGCGCAGAATTGCTAATTGAAATCAATGTGAAAGACCGCTAAAACGCCGATTCCGTTTTCATCTTTACGGTTCGTTCTTTAGTCAATTTCCCTGTAAATCCTAACTCAATGGGGCAATGCTATATGGATCAATTGAATTCTGAAGTAGTCCTCATCGAATGGTGGTAACATTGTTCCCCATTTGGTTCGAGTAGAGATTAATGCGCAGAATTGCTAATTGAAATCAATGTGAAAGACCGCTAAAACGCCGATTCCGTTTTCATCGTTACGGTTCGTTCTTTAGTCAATTTCCCTGTAAATCCTAACTCAATGGGGCAATGCTATGGATCAATTGAATTCTGAAGTAGTCCTCATCGGAATGGTGGTAACATTGTTCCCCATTTGTTGCGAGTAGAGATTAATGCGCAGAATTGCTAATTGAAATCAATGTGAAAGACGCTAAAACGCCGATTCCGTTTCATCGTTACGGTTCGTTCTTTAGTCAATTCCCTGTAAATCCTAACTCAATGGGGCAATGCTATGATCAATTGAATTCTGAAGTAGTCCTCATCGGAATGGTGGTAACATTGTTCCCCATTTGGTGCGGAGTAGAGATTAATGCGCAGAATTGCTAATTAAATCAATGTGAAAGACGCTAAAACGCCGATTCCGTTTCATCTTTACGGTTCGTTCTTTAGTCAATTTCCCTGTAAATCCTAACTCAATGGGCAATGCTTATGGATCAATTGAATTCTGAAGTATCCTCATCGGAATGGTGGTAACATTGTTCCCCATTTGGTGCGGAGTAGAGATTAATGCGCAGAATTGCTAATTGAAATCAATGTGAAAGACGCTAAAACGCCGATTCCGTTTTCATCGTTACGGTTCGTTCTTTAGTCAATTTCCCTGTAAATCCTAACTCAATGGGCAATGCTATGGATCAATTGAATTCTGAAGTAGTCCTATCGGAATGGGGTAACATTGTTCCCCATTTGGTGCGAGTAGAGATTAATGCGCAGAATTGCTAATTGAAATCAATGTGAAAGACCGCTAAAACGCCGATTCCGTTTTCATCTTTACGGTTCGTTCTTTAGTCAATTTCCCTGTAAATCCTAACTCAATGGGGCAATGCTATGGATCAATTGAATTCTGAAGTATCCTATCGGAATGGTGGTAACATTGTTCCCCATTTGGTTCGAGTAGAGATTAATGCGCAGAATTGCTAATTGAAATCAATGTGAAAGACCGCTAAAACGCCGATTCCGTTTTCATCTTTACGGTTCGTTCTTTAGTCAATTTCCCTGTAAATCCTAACTCAATGGGGCAATGCTATGGATCAATTGAATTCTAAGTATCCTATCGGAATGGTGGTAACATTGTTCCCATTTGGTGCGAGTAGAGATTAATGCGCAGAATTGCTAATTGAAATCAATGTGAAAGACCGCTAAAACGCCGATTCCGTTTTCATCGTTACGGTTCGTTCTTTAGTCAATTTCCCTGTAAATCCTAACTCAATGGGGCAATGCTATGGATCAATTGAATTCTGAATAGTCCTCATCTCGGAATGGTGGTAACATTGTTCCCCATTTGGTGCGAGTAGAGATTAATGCGCAGAATTGCTAATTAAATCAATGTGAAAGACCGCTAAAACGCCGATTCCGTTTTCATCTTTACGGTTCGTTCTTTAGTCAATTTCCCTGTAAATCCTAATCAATGGGCAATGCTATGGATCAATTGAATTCTGAAGTAGTCCTCATCGGAATGGTGGTAACATTGTTCCCCATTTGGTTGCGAGTAGAGTTAATGCGCAGAATTGCTAATTGAAATCAATGTGAAGACCGCTAAACGCCGATTCCGTTTTCATCGTTACGGTTCGTTCTTTAGTCAATTTCCCTGTAAATCCTAACTCAATGGGGCAATGCTATGGATCAATTGAATTCTGAAGTAGTCCTCATCGGAATGGTGGTAACATTGTTCCCCATTTGGTGCGAGTAGAGATTAATGCGCAGAATTGCTAATTGAAATCAATGTGAAAGACCGCTAAAACGCCGATTCCGTTTTCATCTTTACGGTTCGTTTTTGTCAATTTCCCTGTAAATCCTAACTCAATGGGGCAATGCTATGATCAATTGAATTCTGAAGTAGTCCTCATCGGAATGGTGGTAACATTGTTCCCCATTTGGTTGCGAGTAGAGATTAATGCGCAGAATTGCTAATTGAAATCAATGTGAAAGACGCTAAAACGCCGATTCCGTTTTCATCTTTACGGTTCGTTCTTTAGTCAATTTCCTGTAAATCCTAACTCAATGGGCAATGCTATGGATCAATTGAATTCTGAAGTAGTCCTATCGGAATGGTGGTAACATTGTTCCCCATTTGGTTGCGAGTAGAGATTAATGGCAGAATTGCTAATTGAAATCAATGTGAAAGACCGCTAAAACGCCGATTCCGTTTTCATCTTTACGGTTCGTTCTTTAGTCAATTTCCCTGTAAATCCTAACTCAATGGGGCAATGCTATGGATCAATGAATTCTGAAGTATCCTATCGGAATGGTGGTAACATTGTTCCCCATTTGTTGCGAGTAGAGATTAATGGCAGAATTGCTAATTGAAATCAATGTGAAGACCGCTAAAACGCCGATTCCGTTTTCATCTTTACGGTTCGTTCTTTAGTCAATTTCCCTGTAAATCCTAACTCAATGGGGCAATGCTATGGATCAATTGAATTCTGAAGTAGTCCTCATCGGAATGGTGGTAACATTGTTCCCCATTTGGTGCGAGTAGAGATTAATGCGCAGAATTGCTAATTGAAATCAATGTGAAAGACCGCTAAAACGCCGATTCCGTTTTCATCTTTACGGTTCGTTCTTTAGTCAATTTCCCTGTAAATCCTAACTCAATGGGCAATGCTATATGGATCAATTGAATTCTGAAGTATCCTCATCGGAATGGTGGTAACATTGTTCCCATTTGGTGCGAGTAGAGATTAATGCGCAGAATTGCTAATTGAAATCAATGTGAAAGACCGCTAAAACGCCGATTCCGTTTTCATCGTTACGGTTCGTTCTTTAGTCAATTTCCCTGTAAATCCTAACTCAATGGGGCAATGCTATGGATCAATTGAATTCTGAAGTAGTCCTCTCGGAATGGGGTAACATTGTTCCCCATTTGTGCGAGTAGAGATTAATGCGCAGAATTGCTAATTGAAATCAATGTGAAAGACCGCTAAAACGCCGATTCCGTTTTCATCTTACGGTTCGTTCTTTAGTCAATTTCCCTGTAAATCCTAACTCATGGGCAATGCTATGGATCAATTGAATTCTGAAGTAGTCTCTATCGGAATGGTGGTAACATTGTTCCCCATTTGGTTGCGAGTAGAGATAAGGCAGAATTGCTAATTGAAATCATGTGAAGACCGCTAAAACGCCGATTCCGTTTTCATCTTTACGGTTCGTTCTTTAGTCAATTTCCCTGTAAATCCTAACTCAATGGGGCAATGCTATGGATCAATGAATTCTGAAGTATCCTATCGGAATGGTGGTAACATTGTTCCCCATTTGGTTGCGAGTAGAGATTAATGCGCAGAATTGCTAATTGAAATCAATGTGAAAGACCGCTAAAACGCCGATTCCGTTTTCATCGTTACGGTTCGTTCTTTAGTCAATTTCCCTGTAAATCCTAACTCAATGGGCAATGCTATGGATCAATTGAATTCTGAAGTAGTCCTCATCGGATGGGGTAACATTGTTCCCATTTGGTGCGGAGTAGAGATTAATGCGCAGAATTGCTAATTGAAATCAATGTGAAAGACCGCTAAAACGCCGATTCCGTTTTCATCTTTACGGTTCGTTCTTTAGTCAATTTCCCTGTAAATCCTAACTCAATGGGCAATGCTATATGATCAATTGAATTCTGAAGTATTCCTCATCGGAATGGTGGTAACATTGTTCCCCATTTGGTTGCGAGTAGAGATTAATGCGCAGAATTGCTAATTGAAATCAATGTGAAAGACGCTAAAACGCCGATTCCGTTTTCATCGTTTACGGTTCGTTCTTTAGTCAATTTCCCTGTAAATCCTAACTCAATGGGGCAATGCTATGGATCAATTGAATTCTGAAGTAGTCCTCATCGGAATGGTGGTAACATTGTTCCCCATTTGGTGCGAGTAGAGATTAATGCGCAGAATTGCTAATTGAAATCAATGTGAAAGACCGCTAAAACGCCGATTCCGTTTTCATCTTACGGTTCGTTCTTTAGTCAATTTCCCTGTAAATCCTAACTCAATGGGGCAATGCTATATGGATCAATTGAATTCTGAAGTAGTCTCATCGGATGGTGGTNCTTGAAACTCTCACTCCGTTGCTAAGGTTATTTTACATTGACCTCTCAGTGATTTAAAGATTCGCTGTATTTATACATACTGGATCATCAATATTAGTACAGTGGATCTTAGAAATCACATATAGAATCATCCCTTACTACCAAGTTTTGGATAAATCTCATATATATATATATATATATATATATATATATGTATATATATATATACTATTCTACTTTTGGTCAACAGAGGTGCTGCAATTTCATTTTTGGTTCCAGAGTTTCAATTATAAAAGACATGAACCCCCTAATGCCCCCCAGCCATGGGATAAATACTATCACTACTGTTCTACTATAAGAATAGCTTTGGCTCTAAATAACCCACAAAGGTTGATAAACAAGAAACCAGACCATTGATAAGACTGAATCAATACAAGTCCAGGTGAAAGTGGATCTGGGAGTAATGGTAATTTAAGGGTATTCCACACTCCCCAGATATCCTGATCTTGTGCGTCACTATCAGATAGTATTACTACTGTCCTTCGGCAAGGGTGGATTTGGCATTGAATAGCATAGGAAGGTAGAAATTCTATTAAAACAAAGAAACTAACATACACATATAAGAAGCCATATATATATATATATATATATATATATATATATATGAAGACAGGAGATTGGAGTAAAATCCGACAATATGAGGTAAGGTAAAAGGAGAGTCAACAAAAATAATAACTCAATCAAGTCTGAGTGGGGAAGAAATATTTCGTCCTTACTTGACGCGAAGGACTTCTTCAGTCATCTGACTTTTATTCAAAGCAAAAATTACGTCCATTTGTGTGCGAGAAAGACGAGAAAGTGAGTTAGTAGCTACTAACTCACTTTCTTGATTGATTGAGTTATTATTTTTGTTCACTTTTCTTTTACCTTACCTTATATATATATATATATATATATATATATATATATATATATATATATATGGGTGTGTATGATGATGATGATGATATTCTGTTAGAATCGTTATAATTCGTATTAGAATATAGCTTATTCTGTTATGTAAATATTGTTGACACTATTATACCCGAAATTCTGCGTGTCTTTCGGAAATCGAAACTACGTCACTACCGACGTCAAACATCCCTTAGTAATTTACGTCATATTCTCAATGATTATTGAATAATCATTATTCAATCTTAATTATCATCTTATTTAATAACGATGTTTCGATTTTAGCTTTCTTAGATAGGCTTCAAATTAACCGATGTTATTAATGCGTTAAAAATCCTGCGATGTGCGTTATATATCACTAAGAAATAAAAGTTTACATATCAAGAAATACACCTGAAAGATGCCTCTGGTCATATAGTCTGTGATGTGATCCAGGGATCATTAGGTGCTTCGAATTTTTTAACATCGTACACCTTCAAGCGCAAGTTGACAATCAGGTGAACCAAAA
>CM042162.1:83055901-83063401 GCA_023376005.1 Doryteuthis pealeii
GGAAATAGAAAGAGAGAGAGAGGGGGATGGAGAGAGAGAGGGGGAGTTTATATATGTGCGTAATCTTTCATACCCATCTTGTTGCCCACGGCTAACAGGTGGTCTCACTGGGAAGAGAGGTATTACCCCTCTGTAGAGGTGCAGTTGGTGTATTCTAAAGCCCCAACTGACAGGGCTGGGGAGAGAGAGAGGGGGGGAGGAGAGAAAATGTGTGTATGTGTGAGAGAGAGGGGGGAGTTTATATATGTGCGTAATCTTTCATGCCCATCTTGTTGTATATATTACTTATTATTTCATCACTTTCACTGCAGATGCAATACATGCCGTCTTCTTCTGCATCATCAGTTTTTCTTATTCACATAAATTTCTATGCACGTGTTTTGACCTGCTAAACACCAACGACTTCATCACCCCCCCTTTTTTTACACAACGACGGACGACGGACGACGAGGAGATCTTTTCATGAGTCAATTCTTTGTTTATGACTTTGTTTCCCTTCTTCTCATTTCCAGATTTTTGTCTCTCTGTGTTTTTTGTTTTTCTTTTGTCTTCTTTCATCATTTATCATTATTCTTTATCCTCCTCTCTCATCTCTCGATTCAATCATTCTTTATTAGATAAATGAATACAGTCTTCTTTATATACTAAGCTTCATTTAGCACAAGGCCAGAGGTAGGGACACACGGTGAGAGTCGAACTCACTAACGATAGTCATCTAACCTGTGATTCTAAAAAGAACAAGTCATATCTTTGATCTTGCACAAGACCACAAATATGGGTCACCCAGTGAGAATCTAAATCAATGACTATAGTTAAATACTCTCTATTCTACTGTTTTTAATAGATGAATGAACGCTATTTTCTTTATTTACTAAAGCTTCATTTAGCACAAAGCCAGAGATACTGGCACCCAGTGAGAGTCGAAATCTCTGACGAAACTCATCTAAGTTATCTCGCTATTACACAACGCGAGGTACTCCTAAAAAGCACCCCCCCCCAAAAAAAAGAAAAACATCTTAGATTTTGCACTAGACCGAAAGTATGGGACACCCAGTGAGAATCGAACTCAATAACATTATTCAACTAACCTAGCTCGTTAACCGTAACACAATGTGAAACGCTCCTAAAAATAAGCTCGACATATTTTGCACAAGGTCACAATTGTGGGGCGACTAGTGGGAATTGAACTCACTAACAACGGTCCACTAACTTAGTTCTCTAATAGTCACACAAGATGAGGTGCCCCTAAAAAACTAGCCTTACATATTTGAGGTATGGGCATCCAATAAGAATCGAACTCACTTACAATAAGCCTGGATTGTTGTTACACAACATGATGTACTCCTAACAGAACAAAGTGTAGTTTAGATTTACGTTACAGCATATATTGGGCACTTAGTGCGAATCAAGCTCATTAACAATGGTCAACTAACAATGTAAGTTTCGCCTAAAAAGCATTCAAAACATGATAATTTGATCAGCAATTGCGTGATATGTATTTACCCAATCCTCCCGCTCAAGCAGGATGCGACACGAGTTTAATAGGTGTGAATACGATTTTCCTTCGAGATAGCTTACCATACCAAGGTTAAAGAGTCCAATCCGCCCTGCTATTTACCAATAGATAAAGGGAAAATAGTTGGATTCATACCTTTTCCAGATGGTATTAATGCTCTGTGAAATGCAACCAGCTTCGTTCAGGACTTGAACTCGTGTCGTCCTGTCCATTTTCTACAACGAGAACCATTTCACGACAAATAACACCTTTTCAAGTGTCAAAATTGTGTTTCATTATAAATTAGCATAAAAAACAATGAAACACTCACTTTTAATTATGATATTTTACAAAACAACCTTTTCACTACAACCCAGAGGGACATCCTAATGATGTTTCTACACATTAAGATTGAAGTAATCAATGAACAGTCAATAGGAAAATGCCTTATATGATAACTAGAAGCGACTACCCAGTGACACCTGGGTAGAAGCGGGCAACCCTCGTCTATTGATTTCTTTAGTTTTGAGACTTACAAATGCTGGACATTTTTAAGTAGAATTTCTATGCTATTTCTATGTATATTTTAATTTCGAAATATCTTCTAATATAAAAAAAATTTTGCACAAAAACAAGAACCGGTGATATTTAATGTGTATATATATTTACTTTGTCATTAATTGTTTTATTTTCGTAGTTTCATCAGGACATACATACATACACAACAACTGAACTTTATGTATAGATATATGCTCAGTGCAGAAGACTTTCTGCTGTTTAAACAGTTGATGACACATAGATGATTTCCTCTTTACCAAAATGCATTTTTAGAAAGAGATTATAGTTTGTATTTATTATATAACAAATGTGTCTTTTAAGCTAATTTGTTTTCTCTTTTCCCACAGCGTTAAAATAGATTAAAAAACGATCATTCATCATATGACAATTTTATCAGCACTTATACCATTATGTATTTACCCAACCCTTCCACACGATCAGGATGTGACACAAGGTTGATTTTTAAGCAGGATCTAACAGATTTTAATTCAGAGTTTTCCTTCTCCTAGATAGATTGCCATACGATGTCTAAATAGCTCAATCTGCCCTACGATTTACCCATAGATGGCGGAAGAAGAGTTGGATTCTTACCAAGGTGTTAGCGCTATGTGAAATGCAGATTGTATCATCCAGGATTTGAACTCTTATCATCGATAACCATTACACAGCCAACACCTCCTTTTTAATAGTCACAATTGTGTGTCATTATAAATTATCATAAAAGCAATACAGCATTCACTTTTAATCCTATTTTACAAAATAACCGTTACACTATCCTACACTACAGTGAAACATCTTAGTAACGTTTCTAACATTGGATTAATCAAAGAATAATCAATAGGAATAATTATTATATAATAATCGATTATAGAGACGCATGGTGAGAGTCGTAAGAAATAGACTCGTCGGCGGGAGTTCAAATCCAGGACGAGGCTGTTTGCATTTCATAAAACGCTAATACTCTTGGGAATTTTATGTATCCAATTATTAAATTGTAGAGCAGACAGGGCTCTTTAACCTTGGCTAAGTTAACAGTCTAGTAGAAAGAAAACTCTGATTTCAAACCTGTTAAACCCCGCTTAAGAAATTAATCTCGTGTCACATCCTGCCTGTGCGGAGGGGCTGGTATATATATATATATATATATATATTCAGTGAAGAAGAGTTTTTAACTGCTATTCTTGATTAAACATACTTTGGGAGATTAGAGACCAGACTTTAGAAATTCCAGAAAGGAACAAATTTTTTTGTCCCGATTACGCATTGCTCACACAAAACAAGAACAAAAGGCACATGTCAAAGATTTTTCACTGTCAAACACTTCCCCATAGAATGTAAAGCTTTTGCAAATGATATGAAAGATTTATTTGAAAAAATCAACATAGATGACATGTAATCCTTTTTAAGAGAAATAAAATCATAGCAAAAAATATAAACACAAACCTGATGAATACCATAGAAAATTAACCCCTTAAAACAATACCCGACGATGCTAACATATCGTTAAAACCGTTAGTTACAACAGTATAAATATAGATATATAACATATATTGTTTCCTAACCTCTAGGCTTTTGTCATATTTGTGCTAGAAGGTGGTGGCTGAGGGTCTTATTGTCCTGGGTATCACGTTAAAATCTATCTGATGGTGAAGTTCCACTTCTGGAGCTCAGGTAATGTGGTGTATCCCTTCATCATCATTACTTCCAGGTCCACTCTACCCCGGAGTGGTAGTACCTGTTAGGGTCCCATCTATGGGTTAAATAGAAGATAATGAGGCCTACAATGTGTTTAAAGAAATTGGGTCTTCATCAAGAATATTCGGCATAAAATGACCCAATAGGTTGACATGCCGTAAAATCCAACCAACAACCTTTAGGCATGAGATAACCAGGTACGTGTTGATATGCCGTTAAGACCCATCAACCACCTAACAGCTGTTTAACTAATTCATGTCACATAAATGATATTTCCTTTTACGAAAATGCATTTTTAGAAAGAGATTACAGTTTGTATTTATTATATAACAGAGACTTTTTTTTAAAAGCCGATTCGTTTTTCCCTTTTCACGCTAAGTTTACGAAGTGAACTCATTAAATATCTATGTGTTGTCAGACGCAATAAGAAAGTGGATTTATCGGAGATCAATACGAACAGAGTTGAAGGAGAACCCAATGAACGCTGGCAAAGTCGTGAAGACGTCAATACAAGTTGAGAATTCATCTTAAGAAACAAAATTCATTAAATATTTATTCCTTGTCATAAGCTACAAAGGTAGACTTATAGATGCTGAGTTTTTCGAACTTGCCATTTTTTTATTTTCATTTATTGTGTATTCTTGTTTATTTTTCTAACTTTTTAATATATCGAGATAAAAACCCGCCATTTTGTAGACTTTGAGATAACAAGGTTTTGGGTTAAGTGAAAACGAGGTTGCTACAACAGTTGATAGATTCGGGGTGATTAACAACAATATGGCGGGGTTGAAGGGATTGAGAAAAATAGAGAGAGTTTATGTGATCGACAAAAATATGTGGAGTTCTGGAGATTGGCAAGACTATAGGAAAAATATCGAGAATGAAGCTGTATTTACCCGGCCACAAACGAATAATGAATAAAACGTTACAATACAAGATTTATTTTTAAAAATCTCTCGAGACAAATATATATTTACCAAGACAGAAATGAACAATGCATGAAAGGTTCATTTTCTTCAAAATACAAAGTGTGTAGAAAATGCATCGATACTGAAGCTGTACAAAGACAGAAATAAACAATGAATGAAACTTTGATTTTCCTCAAAATGGGACGTGTGTTCAAAGAGGATCAGGACTAAATCCATATCTACAAAGACAGAAATAAACAATGAATGAAAAATTAATTTTGTACAAAATATAGGATTGGAATGAAAGTCTTGTCCGATACAAAGTAACATTTATTTCATCAATAAAGACAACATGTAAATTGAGAAATATATAAACAAAACATCATTTGTCAGTGTCTCTAAAATATTTCAATGTTTTATTAAATACTTTCCATTTCCTTCAGGATAACCCTCGACCGCACACGGAAGGGTTAAAGTCAAAATAAACTTGATGAGTTCGTATTCACCAGACATTTTCTCTTCAGATTATTATCTATTTTCTACTATGAAACACACAATTTGTGGGAAAAGAAAGAAAGCACATCCACCTAACTTTGTCTAGACTAATGCTGTAAAGACAGCGATTAAAAATGTTGTTAAATGTAACTGTATGTATTCAGTAACTTTCTGTTTATAATATCTGGTGTTTTTGTAGCAGTTTGAAAATATTGATAATCAATTTAAATTTAAATTCACACACACACACGCATATATATATATATATATATATATATATATATATATATATGAGGAAAAGTGGAAGTAAATCCGATTAATTATATTATTACAAAAAAATGAAAGAACACAAGTTTCATTGATGAGTGATGTTTAATAAGCCGATGCTGCAGTGTTTCGGTTTCTTTAATAAACCGTCAGCCAGGCCTTCGTTTCTTAAAGAAAAAGAAATTATTAGTGAGCATAAGTCTGCGACCCTTTGTTTTGGTATGTGACGGCTTTTGTTGATATTAAAATATGTGAAAAAGACATTTTAAAACGCCGAATAACGTTGGCGTTCCCATTTAAACTTCGTGGCGTGAATTTTTTTCCCAAAATTTGTTGGAAATAATTTTAGTGAATGGAAAATAGCTTATTTGATTGATTTGATTGTTAAAAACAATTTGATTAAGTCTTTTTAATGATTGGTTTCCATATTATGTTCATCTCTATATTTGATCTACTGAAGAGGTCACTACAGCCGAACATGTGAGATGTCTTCTTTGAAACGTCTTCTTTTCCAATCTCCTGCTCCAGCTATCATTTTAGATTTATCCCACAAAAGTAGATGGTTTCCATTTTCTTTCGATATATGTTCAACCATGCCCGATTTTTCTGTTTCCTCTCGGAAGGTTGGAGTATACAGCGGCCGAAACGTTTTGTTTATTATTACTTACTGTCCATACTATCCGAAGATGACACCACGTGAATCATTTTCCTCCAATAGATTCGATCTCTGGTTGCCTCTTGCCAACTGCGTATGGGGATGTTAATGTCCTCCAGATTTCTCTTAATGTCGTCTTTGTGCCTGAGCTTTGGTCTACCGATTCCACATGATCCCTCTCTCCGTTGAGAGTACAGAATCTGCTTTAGCAGTCTGTCATCCCCAAGTCTGTTTAAGTGGCCAGCCCATCTCAGATTGCACTGGACAAGTGTGTCATGCATGCCAGGGAGCCCAGTTCTCTTCAGGATGGTCCTGTTTGAAAAGTACTACCGCCACTTGACATTTAATATATTGCGCAACACATGTTTATAGATACATACCAAAATAAAGGTAAGGACAACAGTCTGAAACATCAAAATTATTCACATTCTTATCTCAAACATACAGACAAAAAACATGTCGTCTCTAGAATTTCGAGTAAATACTTCTTTTAAAAGAAACCTCATATTTCATTGCTTAAGTACGGAAGATTAAGATCCTATAATTATTTTGGGGGATTTAAGAAAACACTGGATGGAAATTTATTATTGCTCGTAGTGTCGATGTTCGAACATTTTGGTTTACATAGAAACCTTCTTCAGAACAATATGAAATAAGTAAAGGAAAAAATGATTTTTGTTGTTAATAAGATGATGGATGTTTTGAATGAGTTGAGTTTGGAAAATATGTAGAAAAGGTTCATAACCGTTCATTGATTAGCATTCACAATTAAATGTAAATGACGTGATTGGTACATGCGAAAACGAAAGTCAAGATGTGATAGGAACACGTGAGGTCGAAAGCCAAGACGTGATTTGTCTACGAGGAGATATTGAAAAGCTATTACGTATTCCTTACAGATACCAATGTTTTTAAAAAATGAGAGAAATGTTAATTGTTTGTTATGAAAAATGTTTAATATATATATATATATATATATATATATATATATATATATATATATATATATATTAACAGCTTTTAACAGCTGCTAACTTCTGTACACGCACAATATTGTTCATTTTCCATATGGGCCAATTTTTGCTGTGATTCCATTCTCGTCGATTTTTCTGTCCTCTCTGACATTAACTCTATTCATGTTTTAATCGGACTTTCTACAAAAAAAGCCATTTTGAAAAAAATCCTCGAAATGTCAAATCCTAGAAAGGTTCACAAATGACAGTTGATTTCATGGACTGATTTTCAATGAGATAATTCAAAGGAATTTATAGGATATATATATATATATATATATATATATATATATATATATGTGTGTGTGTGTGTGTGTGTGTGTGTGTGTGTGTGTGTAGATATAGATATATATAGATATAGGGATAGATAGAGAGAGAGATAGATTGAGATAGATATCAACTGGCTGATATATA
>CM042162.1:83064896-83069896 GCA_023376005.1 Doryteuthis pealeii
CATTCTCTTAACTATGACTGCTTACAATAGTTAAACGGTGCTAATTATTCTATGTTAATATCGCCCGAGGTCAGGATTGAACCTGCAACCTACAGATGATTGTCTCTTACAACTGTATTGATTAAATCCTGATATCCGTTGTGCCATCTAAAAAAATCTTTTTTTTTTCATTTTCTTGGGCAATATACTTCTTAGTAATGCTTTTGGGAAAGACTTCAGGGAAAGACACTTTTTTATGAAAACTCCAGAGAAAAACTTTTCTTATTGATTTGATAAAAGGTAATTCTTAGTAATTCATTTGGGAAAGGTAATTATTTTAATGATCTTCGGAAAGGCAATTTGTAATAATGCCCCTCGGAAAGGTAGTTCTTAGATTACGGCACTTATTAGTAATGTTCTGGCTGGAGACATTTCTTTATAATGATCCAATGAAAAGCAATTCTTTTAATGTTAGTATGAAGGACACTTCTTAGCAAGGCTCCAAGGAAAGGCATTTCCCATGCATGACTCCAAAGAGAGGCATTTCTTAGTATAACTCCAGAGGAAGGCACTTCTAACCAAGATTCCATGGAATGGTATTTCTTAGCAATCTAATGTAAAAGTCACTTCTTAGTAAGACTCCAGGAAAAGGCATTTCTAAGCAAGACTCAATGGAATGGTATTTCTTAGTAATTTTCCAGGGAAAGGCATTTCTTAGGAGATTTCTTTGCAAGACTCCAGAGAAGGATTTTCTAATCAAGACTCTTGGGAAAGGCACTTCTTAGATATCAATTTGAACCATAAATGGGTCCCTAACAGATATTATCATTCCAGGTAAGAGTGTACCTGGGAGTAATGGACATGAAGTTTTCTTCGGTGTCCTGAATCCAACTCTTGAAATCTTACGCAAAATCCCACCCAGTCGGCTAGGGTTGTAGAATACGCCAACTGCACCTCTGCAGAGGGGGGGAATTCCTCTCAATGTGACCACTTGTTGACCGCGCGGTTGACGTTCTGTGCTAAAGGATGAAATCCTAGTTATAGAGCAATCCCATGATATACAAGCATTCCACTTTGGCCCTCACTTGGGCTAACCGGGTGGTCAGAGAGGCGCCATCCAGTGAATCGTCTGGTCACGTCAAGCCCTATGATAATCCCGACCCTATTGCTTTTATGGCAACACCCGTCTCTTTTCATCTTGAAAACGATCGCTGAGAGTCTTTGTGTCTAGTGGGGAGGTTCCTGCTCTGAAGCTCTGGAAGTATCGAGTGTCTCTTCATTACCATACTCCCATGTCCACTCTTACCCGGAGTGGTAGTACCTGTTAGGGTCCCATCAATGGATTAAATAGATTAAATGAGTATTAAAAATGTTTTTTAAGAAAAATTGAGTTCGGAAAAAGTTGAATATCTAAGAAGAATGAATAAAACAAAATGTCTTCAGCATAAAATAACCCAAAGGTTAACATGCCATGAAATCCAACCATACCAACCAACTGAAAATCCAATCTTCTATTTTACTCACATGTCCGTATTAACTAATCTAAACTTTTGCATTAAACTGTCTTTTCAGTTTTATTTTCTATATTTTTGTAACGGGAAAATGATAACTCCAACCTGATATTTTTTAATGCCCAAGCAAGTGTCTAATTTGGTCAACTGTACCGAGTGTTCTCTTTGACTATTTTAAAAGTCTCCTTAGAATAAGAATATCAACCATACTTTTTAAGTATGGAGATGGTTATTTCCTATAACTCCAACCTAAAAAAGGGGAACCACTCTGAATGAATTTTATCTGTTAATTAATCTACCCATTGTTTCCCATTAAACTAACCCTAACACCTAACCCTTTCTTCTTTTTTCCGAGTAGATCAATAAATAAATAAATAATGTATCAGTCAATCAGAGTGGTTCCCCTTTTTTAGGTTGGAGTTATAGGAAATAATCATGGAGATTGTGTTGACATAAAGAAAAAAAGAACAAAGGAAAAAAAACAGAAAACGAAAACGAAAGAATACGTAAAATAGAAAAATATGATAAGAAATAAGAAAAACGAAAGAAAAATAGAAAAGAAGAAGAAGAAAAAGAAAAATGGAAGGGAAGGAAATGGAGAAAAAATGAGAGAAAGAAAAAAAGAGAAAAGAAGGGAAAAAAACAAAAGAAAATAAAAAAGAAATATGAAATAAAGAAAAGAAGAAAAGAAGAAGAAAAGAAAGAAAGAAAGAGAAAAGAATCGTAAAAGAAAAAAGAAGGGCAAAGGAAAACAGAAAAAAGAAACGAAAATGAAAAAAAAAATTAAATCAAAAAAGGGAAAAGAAAGAAAAAACAAAAATACAGAAAAGAAACGAAAAAGAAGGAAAGACAAAAGAAATGGTAATGAAAGAAAGAAATAAAAAATAAAAATGAAACCAAGAAAAAAGAAAGGAAAAGAAAGAAAGAGAAAAGACACGGAAAATAAATAAAAAAAGAAAGAACCGAAAAAGAAAGAATAAGAAGAAAAAAAAACAGAAAAAGAGAGAAAAAAGAAAAAAGAAAGAGAAAAGAAAGAAAGAAAAATAGAAAGAAAGAAAAAAAGAGAAAAGAAACGGAAATAAAGAAAGAAAGAAAGAACCGAAAAAGAAAGAAAAGAAAAGAAAGAAAGAAAGAAGAATAGAAAGAAAGAGAAAGAAAGAAAGAAAGAAAGAAAAAAAGAAACTTAAAATAAAAAACATAAAACGAGTCCACAACGTGTGACAAAAAGAAAGAAAAGAACAAAGTTTTGTTTTTTGAATGACCTCGAAATGGAAGATGCCAATTGTGAAAATCACGAGACAAATCTCACGAGATTTCAAACGATTGTAGATTCCCAGATTTTTCTTCTGACCAATAAACTCTTAACGCCGACGTTGTTGTTATTTTTCCCGGGCTCCGTATGATGTGACTGAGATAAGCCTACGGTAAGCCTGCGGTTTTGACTTAGCAACGACGGTGACGTCAAACGTTGCTAAGCAACTTGAATCAGCAGTGGTTGGAGAGAGAGAGAGAGAGAGAGAGAGAGAGAGAGAGAAGAGAGAGAGAGAGAGAGCTAGGAGGAGAGTAAGAGTAGTTAAGTCCGATAACATTAGGCATCTTTACAAGAAAGCATTGTATTATCGGTGACGTCAGTAGTTGATTGGATGTAATGGAATTAGATGGGACATCACTTGAAGATCTCTTCACTAAACTGATTAGCAAGCAATGGTATTTTGCCCTCTCCTAAAATCTGTCAGACGACGGATATAAAAAAACGAAATGAGCATGCCTCGTGGGGGGGGGAGCGGAAAGAAAGGAATGATGAAAGAAAAGAAGAAGAAGAGGAAATGAGAGATTGAGTGGATGAAGTCAGAGATAAAACAGAGATTAAAACATTCAACGAGGATATAATGAAAGGGAGAGGAAGATAAGAAGAGGAGGGGTGAAGAAGAAGAAGAAGAAGAAGAAGAAGAAGAAGAAGATAACAACTAAGAGATGTGAAGTTTTTTTTAGTGCAAGAGAAGAATAGAGTGAAAGAAAGAGTACAGAGAGAGTGGGGAGAGAGGAGAGAGAGAATGAGAGAGAGAGAGAGAGAGAGAGAGAGCAGGAGAGAGAGAGAGTGAGAGAGAGGAGGAGAGAGAGAGAGAGGAGAAGGAGACGAATGTTCTCAAATGAATAGGAGGGAGAAGGACAAGTATACAAGGAGGTGTTAATAAAGAAGAAGAAGAAGAAGAAGAAGAAGAAGAAGAAGAAGAAGAAGAAGAAGAAGAAGAAATGGAGATAGTAAAGTAAAAGTTGTGAAGAAGAAAGTGTAGGATAAGAGAAAAATGGAAGAAAGAGAAGGAAGAAGAAGAATGAGAAGAAGAAAGTATACAGAGAGTGTGTGATCGACAAGGGTCTGGAAAAGAGTCTGAATGAATTGTAAATCAGTGGAAGAATCGAGACCATCCAAACTACAGCATTGTTAAGATCAGCTAGAATACTCAGAGAGACCTGCAGTTGTGAGGAGACTTGCTGTCAGTCAGCCTCCAATGAATTACTGGCTCAACGGGCGTGAAAATTCTTGAATGGAGGGAAATTTTATTAATGATGATAGAATTGGTTAAAAAAAAAGAGAGAACTTGTCAACTGGTAGATTTTGTAGTTCCAGCATTCCAGCAGATCACAGGGTGAAGCTGAAGGAAAAGGAAAAGATGGATAAATACCTGGACTTTGCTAGAGAACTGAAAAAGCTGTGGAATATGAGAGTGAAAGTGATACCAATTGTAGTTAGTACACTTGGACGGTCCCAATAAACTTGGAAAAAAGACTGGAGGATCTAGAAATCAGAGGAAGAATTGAGACCATCCAGACTACTGCACTGCTGCAATCGCATAGAATACTCAGAAGAGTTCTGGAGACCTGAGAAGGCTTGTTGTCACTCAGACTCCAGTGAAACACCATCAGCTAACGCTGATGTGAAAAACTCAAAAGAAGTGAAATTATTAAATTAATAATAATAATAATTATTATTACTAGCAAATATATGCACCCTCCGGGTGCAAGTATTTAAGTTTTAATATAATAAAATAGCATGTTAAATTAGAAAGGCTAATGAAACTGAATAAGAATTCAGATAAAATATTTGGAACAGAGGGGGTATAATCGGAAAATAGAACAACTTTGAAACTAACTGTTCCACCATTTTCCCTTACTCCCGTCTTTCAGTGGTAAATTTCCCTAATTTAACTATTTAGTTAAAATAGGAAGAAAAGAATAAAATTACAGTTATTTCTTTATGTTAATAGATTTCTGTTAAGATTTATCCCCAAGATTTTTGCTCATATTTATTAAGATAAAACCAAACAATTAGAAATCAATAATACTAAGCACATATTTATTAAAATCAAATTTTTTAAGATCAATATGCAAATTAGCCTTCCCGTTCACACTGTAAACCGCTATTTCGTTGTATATATAAATATAATTGCATGTTATTAGTATGTAGATATTGTTAACAGTCTTAATGGTGTAAAACAATTTTACTAATAA
>CM042162.1:83074896-83099896 GCA_023376005.1 Doryteuthis pealeii
GAGAGAGAGAGAGAGAGAGAGAGAGCGAGAGAGAGAGAATTTCTTTACGAATCACCTGCTGAGCACTGGTTACACTACACCAACACTTTTACAAGTCGAATGCAATTTGAAGAAAATACATTTTAATTGTCGGTTTGTATTATTATTATTATTTGAGTTTTCACATTAGTGTTAGCTGATGGTCTTTCACTGGAGTCTGAGTGACAGCAAGTCTCCTCAGGTCTCCAGGACTCTTCTGAGTATTCTGGCAGATTGCAGCAGTGCAGTGTTCTGAATGGTTTCAATCCTTCCTCTGATATCCAAACTTTCCAAACCCTTTTCTAATGCTTTTGGGACTGTTCCAAGTGCACCAACTACAATTGGTATAACTTTCACTTTCATATTCCATAACTTTTTCAGTTCTCTGGCAAGGTCCAGATATTTGTCAATTTTTTCATTTTCCTTTAACTTCACCCTGTGATCCGCTGGCACTGCAAAATCCACCAGTTGACAAGTTCTTTTCTTTTTGTTAATCAACACTAGGTCTGGTCTTCTTGCTGGGATAAGGTGATCCGTTTTAATTTCAAAGTCCCAGAGAATTTTGTGCGTTTCGTTCTCAAGAACAGATTCTGGTTTATGCATATACCATTTTGTTGTGTGGTCAAAATTTAATTTCTTGCATAATTCCCAGTGAATCACCTTCCCAACCCAGTCGTGTCTAGTTTTGTATTCTCGTTGTGCTAGTTTGCTACATTCGCAGAGTATATGGTTAACAGTCTCATCTCTATTACCGCAAAGTCTACATTTACTATTTTGTTGGGTCTTATCAATTTTCGCTTTGATGTAGTTTGTCCTTATGGCATTATTTTGTGCAGCAATTATAAGTGATTCTGTTTCTCTTTTGAGGTTTCCCTTTCTTAACCATGTCCAAGTCTTTTGATGTGCAACCTCATCTATTTGTCGTTTGAAGCGGCCATATAATTGTTTTTCTTCCCATTTTTGTTTTCTAGTCTTTGTCGTTCTTCTGTTTGTCCATCTGCCGTTTCTACTATTGTTGGTCGCCATAAGTAATTTGTCTTTGCTCTTCCTTGTGTAATCTTCAAGTTGTTGGATTGTGGTTTCTACGCATTCCTCTATGTTGGCAAGACCTCTTCCCCCTTCCTTTCTTGACACATACAATCTATCTCTATCATCTCTAGGGTGGAGAGCCTTGTGCATGGTCATTAATTTTCTTGTCCTTTGGTCTATCTGTCTGAGTTCTTCTTTTGTCCATTTTAAGAATGGTCCTGAGTATCTTATAATGGGGACAGCCCAGGTATTAATTCCTTTGATCAGATTTCTGCTGTTAAGTTTCGTTTCTAGAAGTTTTCTAGTTCTCCTGAGATATTCCTTTTTAACTTTTCCTTTCATTTCTGCTTGCATGATATTGTCCGCTTCCAAAATTCCTAAGTATTTGTAGCTTTCATTTTCATCAAGAGATTTTATAGTTTCCTGATTTGGTAGTTGTATTCCATTTAATAGTTTTCTTTCACCCCTTTTTATTACAAGCATAGCACATTTTTCGATTCCAAATTCCATCCCTATATCCTGGCTATATATTCTAATAGTTTGTACTAGGCTCTCCAATTCTTTTTCATTTTTCATTTATTATTATTATTATTATTATTATTATTATTATTATTATTATTATTATTATTATTATTATTATTATTTTCACTCCTTTTGAGTTTTTCACATCAGCGTTATGTGATGGTATTTCTCTGGAATCTAAGTGACAAGTCTCCCCAGGTCTCCAGAACTCTTCTGAGTATTCTAGCCGATTGCAGAAGTGCAGTAGTCTGGATGGTATCAATTCTTCCTCTGATTTCCAGTTCCTCCAATCTTTGTTCCAAGTTTTTGGGGACCGTTCCAAGTGCACGAACTACAATTGGTATCACTTTCACTTTCATATTCCATAACTTCTTCAGTTCTCTGGCAAGGTCCAGCTTCATCCTGTTATCTGCTGGAAATACAAAATCCACCAGTTGACAAGTTCTTTCTTTTTTGTTTATCAACATTAGGTCTGGTCTTCTTGCTGGGATAAGGTGATCTGTTTTTATTTCAAAGTCCCAGAGAATTTTATGTGTTTCGTTCTCAAGAACAGATTCTGGTTTATGCATATACCATTTTGTTGTATGGTCAAAATTATATTTTTTTGCATAATTCCCAGTGGATCACCTTCCCAACCCAGTCGCCTAGTTTTGTATTCCCGTTGTACTAGTTTGCTACATTCGCAGAGTATATGGTTTACAGTCTCATCTCTATTACCGCAAAGTCTACATTTACTATTTCGTTGAGTCTTATCATTTTTCGCTTTGATGTAGTTTGTCCTTATGGCATTATTTTGTGCAGCAATTATAAGTGATTCAGTTTTCTCTTTGAGGTTTCCCTTTCTTAACCATGTCCAAGTCTTTTCATGTGCAACTTCTTCGATTTGTCGTTCTTATTATTATTATTATTATTATTATTATTATTATTATTATTATTATTATGACCTATATATATACCACTGTATCATAACCTAATTATTACAACGTTTGATATGTTTACTTGCTATTCCAAAATACATCAATATATAAAAAGTATAATAATCTCGATTTAACTCTCTCCCCCCCTCTCTCTCTCTCTCTCTCTCTCTCTCTCTCTCTCTCTCTCTCTCTCTTACACACACACACACACACACACACACACATACACACACAACCCCTCAAACTTTCCTCTACTATTTCTTTGTTTCTTTCTTATTATATTTTGATGATTTGAAAACAGCGGAACAGTGGCTGTACATCTGCTGTTTTTGGAACATTTCGGGATCCATAAAATATGTATAGGTAGGTAGGTAGGTAGGTAGGTAACAGTCATTAGTTATTGAATTGTATTTATGAGGTGGCGGAATCTATTTGGAGTGTCTTTATGTAAGGATATTAAATTTACAAGTACAAAATAAAAAAACACCCTCCGGGCGATGTAAAAATAGATTTTTAAAACATATTACCTGAGGGGTGGGAGTAATAAATTCAATGTCAGCGAATTTGTACCCTAAGTAAGTAAAATCATCAAATTCATTAAAGGATTAAAAAAATAAAACAATTTGAAATGTAAACTTTAAATATGTATTAAAATAAAACAAACTATATATAGATATATAATACCAGTCATGTATTTATTAAAACTTGTTTTAAAAACAATGAGGACTGTCTAATGTGGCATGTTCAAATTTTCAGTGTATTTATTCTATGTTATGGCGTTTTGGGGGGTAATGTGACGTAAGCAGTGACGTATTTTTGTTACAGACAAAAACCGGAAGCAAATCTCCATTATTAATAGATATGTGACTTGGCATCTAATTGAAGGATCATGTAGTTTCAATACTTATCATACTGTTCTACTTACCTCCTGTACTGGATCTGGTTGGGTCTCTGCTATTCTGGAACGGGGTTGCTGGTATTCTGGATCTGTGGTTGGACTGGCATTGTCTTTGATTTTTTGAGTCTGGGTCTTCTTCGGATATACTAGCGTCCGTTGGCAGTTCTTACAAACACAGGACATTGTTGCTTTTCTAGCTCATATATTTAACTTCAAACCCAAGTAAAAATGCCATGGAGAAAAAACACTCATCTTGCTTTTGTCCTCTTCATAAACTCTGACGTCTATCTGCTCCGAATACTTAGGCAAATCTGCCCAATTTTTCACTTGGGCATTCACTCTTGTCACTGTTCTGACCCCTCAACCAATCAGACGCCAACAGGTCAGCCTTTCACACGTTATCCCAAATTCTAGTTCATTTTCATTATGATGTAACGTATAACTAAAATTTGGGATTATTCCACATCTCCTTATTTTACACTTTTAGGATTTGTTCAAAACTGCATACAGCATTGTATATTTCCCATCTAACCCTTTTACATGCATTTTCTTAAAGTCCAAATGGTCTCATTTTTTAAGGGCACTTAGCTGGTTATATTTGGATAAATTGAAGGTAAAACGAACGTGTCTTTTATTTTTTTATTATGTTTTGTTTTTGTTCTGTTCAATTTTGTAAAATTAGTTAGATGCCTCCTAGGCATGCAAGGCGTACATGTCATCACCACTTAAGATTAGTTTTTTCTCCCCATGAGAAGAAAAATCAAGAATTGTGGTTTTTAAGCGGAGAACCTGATGAGCAGTGTCAAAAATATCATAGTTCCATCGATATTCTCCTTTTTGAACGGGCTCAAGCATCAGGCAACAAACCTTTCCCTATCCCTCCTAGACGAAATTGATTGGTCCGACCCGAAACTGAAATAAACATTGTTGTTGAAGGCCAGGAAACTTACATAAGAGAGATAGATATGGTTAGCGTAACGGTTATAGTCGGAGGAAACCGAGTTTAATTACTGGACGGGATTGTTTGCGTTTTCCCTTTTGTGCTAATGCCCTTGGAAAGGCATGAATACATTCTCGATACAACATAATTAACTATGAAATGCTAATTAAAAATCTTTCTCTTCTTCCTAAAAAAAACTCAATATTACCAAGAATTGTAATTTCTCTTTTTCTTCAATTATTATTATTATTATTATTATTATATTATTATTATTTTATTATGTGTGGTGTGTGGTGTGTGTGTGTGTGCATGTGTGGTGATGTGTGTGTGTGGTTGTGTGAACTTTTTTAAAATTGTTACTACTAAGGAAGAGACGTTGACTGCTAGACAAAGTAAAAGTGTCAATTATTAAAAGTTAAAAGTAAAAACGTTATTTTTAAAATATTGTTACTAAAGGATGCATAAATAATAATAATAATAATGATAAATAATAATAATAATAAATAATAATAATAACGTACTTTGCTATATTATAGATAACAGTGCTCATATCGGTGACAGAAGATAGTAGATCTAATTTAGGATAATTTAGACAGACGTATTTCTTTTCGGTATTCATACCGAAAAGAAATGACATTTTCAGATAAGTTCGTGCTTTCAACTCTATTCCATGGTGACCGAAACTTGGGAACACTTTAACGCTGCGCATTAAACCCAACTTGACCCTTCGCATGCATGCCATGCCATTTATGTATAAAATTAGGCATGATAGCGGTAAAAAATAGTGCAATACTAAAAAAAAAATAACAACATTCCAGGCATGAAAACATACAGCAAAGGTTCAGCTTAGGTGGATAGCGTCACTTGCAGGAATGATGAGGAAACAGGTTTTAAACAAAAAGATATTATGCGACAACTACCAAATATATAAGCGTTCTATTGGATGATTCACTCTTACGCTACAAGATAGTTGAAGTGCAATTTTAAACGCCTCAACATACCTGGGAAAATGAAAAAGAATGCATTAAGACATGTTTCGCTAAGGTAAAGTGTTTTTGAGACAATAGATTGTAATATCGTGATCAGCTCCGAAATATTGAAGCAAAAACATCTAACCACCGCTTTAGAAAATTTCATCTGTCAGTGGCTGCGTAGCTCGCAGAAAGGGTGGGCTAGTATGACATTCGAGAAAAGAACAAGATAGAAAGTTTCTGCAAGTATGCCACAATGTAAGACGAAACGAAATGCTGACCCTCGTTTATCGCTTTACGATAAGAGAGCCCACCATATTATATATATATAATATATATATATATATATATATACCGTATATATATATTATATATATATATACCGGTGAAAATGGTTACAATGGTTCGTTGATGCAAGTTTCACAATGATATAACAAATATAAAGTGTTCAATACGTGAGTAGAGCAAATTTATTTATTATAATGTACACAGTAATAACCTACTCGGTTTCACCATAAGCGATCTTTAGGGTTGAATCCATGAATTAATCAGATATTGATTACATTGCAGGCGGTTGCACGTGGTATTTTTTTTACAATAATAATCAAATCTTTGATAATTCAGTGGATTTAACCCTGACGGATCTTATGGTGAACACGAGGTAGGTTATTCTGGTTACCATTCATTTATATACATATATATACTTCATTTGTAAAAAACAGAAAACTTTGACGATATAAATGCCATCGTGCAATCGAGATAATAGAAATTCTGTTGACGTAATATACTTTCGTACTCATAGAAACTGACACCCCTGACGCATATATGCAGTTATGTGCGCCAGATTAGTGAGGAATCTTTGTGGGCAGTTTTGACTCAGAAAAAGGAAAAAAACGATAAATGGATTTTTAACATTTGGGTGGGGTGAATTCTGCATCTGCTGCGTGTGCAGAAATTGTATATAATTTCTTTGCCTGTTCAAGGTCGTTTTGAATTATGATCAAGAACGGATGTGATCTTTTTCCATCTTATTTTTTCTTATTTTCTTTTTTCCTTTTTCTTTTTTCTTTCTGGTGTTAATAGGGTCGGCAACTGAGGTAGTCGTGATGGAACGTTGCCATGTCAGACAAGGGGTGGGGCCACCTCAGATTGTTGGAGAGTTCAGAATTAGGTTGAGCGAACGGACTTCACGGCATTTCGCAAAAACAAATCTGAGTGCCCCACCCCTTGCTGCCATGGCAACGTTCTCACGACTTCCCAGTTGCCGCCTATAACACCAGAAGAAAAAAGAAAAAGGAAAAAAGAAAATAAGAAAAATAAGAGGAAAAGAAGTCAACATCCGTCTTGATTCATTTCAAAACGACCTGAACAGCAAAGAATTATATACAGATTTCTGCACCGCAGCAGATGCAGAATTCAACACCCACCCCAAAAGTTAAAATCCAATTTATCGTTTTTTCTTTTCTGAGTCAAACTGCCCACAAAGTTTCCTCACTATTCTGGCGACACATTACGCATATATCGTCGAAGGGGGGTGTCAGTTCTACTGAGTACAGAAAGTATATAATATACGTCGAACAGTATTCATATTAATCTCGATTGCACGATGCATTTATACTCAAGGTTTTCTGTTTTTACAAATGACAGTATATATATTATATTAATAGGTACACAGTAATAACCTACTCGTGTTTTCACCATAAGGATCGTCAGGGTTAAATCCAGGAATTAATCAAGATATTGATTATTATTGTAAAAAATACTCACGTGCCAACCGCCCTGCAATTAATCAATATCTTTTGATTTAATTCAGTGGATCAACCCTAAGATCCTAGTGAAACTCGAGTAGTTTATTACTGTGCTACCCATTATATAATAAATTTGCTCTAACTCCACGTTTGAACACTTTATTATTGTTATATCATTGTGAAACTTGCATCAACGAACCATTGTAACCAATTTCACCGTTATATATTATATAATATAATTACGTATATATATATATATATATATATTACTATATATTATATATATGGTGGCTCTCTATATCGTAAACGATAAAACGAGGGTCAGGCATTTCGTTCTGTCTTCTAATTGTGCATACTATCAAGAAAACTTTCTACTGTCTTTTCTCGAATGTCATACTAGCCCACCCTTTCTGCGAAGCTACGAAGCCATGACAGATGAAATTTTCTAAAAGCGGATGGTTAGATGTTTTTGCTTCATAGTTGACGGAGCTGATCACGATATACAAATATTGTCTTCAAAACATTTACCTTAGCGAAAATGTCTATTGCCATTCTTTTCGATTTTCCCATCAATGTTTTGAGGCGTTCAAATTGCACTTTCAACTTATCTTTGTAGCGTAAGAAGTGAACATCCAATAGAACGCTATATATTTGGTAGTTGTCCGCATGATTCTTTTTTTGTAGCTTGTTCTCATCCATTCTGACAACGTGCACCTTATCCACCTAAGCTGAACCTTTTGCTAGTATGTTTTCAATGCTGGAATGTTGTTTATTTTTTTTTAAGTATTGCACTATTTTTTACCCTATCATCCAATTTTACTTACCATAAAGTGCATGAAGACAATCATGCGAAAGGCGTTCAAGTTGTTTATCGCATTGCGATTAAAGTGTCAAGTTTCGGCACCATGGAATGAGTTGAAAGCCGAGACTTATCTGAAAAATTCAATTTCTTTTCCGGATATTGAATACCGAAAGCAAATACCTGTCTAAAATTATCCTAATTTAGATCTACATATTCTTCTGTCACCGATATTGAGCATGTTTATCTTAAATATAGCAAAGTACTTATACTTATTATTATTATTATTATTATTATCATTATTATTATTATTATATTATGCATATATGTATAAACCTTTAAGCAACAATATTTAAAAATAATCGTTTTACTTATAAAACTTTAAATATGACCACTTTTAACTTTGTCTAGGCAAGTCAACTCTTCTTCCTTCGTAGGTAACAATTTTTAAAAAGTTCACACACACACACACAACACACACACACACACACACACACCACACAACACACACATTAATAATAATAATAATAATAATAATAATATAATAATAATAATATTGCAAGAAAAGAGAATTACAAATTACTTTGGTTTATGACGCTTTTTTTTAGAAGAAGAGAAAAGATTTTAATTAGCATTTCATAGTTATTATGTTGTATCGAGAATGATTCATGCCTTTCCCAAGGGCATTAGCACAAAAGGGAAACGAAACAATCCCGTCCAGTAATTAAACTCGGTTTCCTCCGACTATAACGTTACGCTAACCATATCTATCTCTCTTATGTAAGTTTCCTGGCCTTCAACAACAAGGAATGTTTATTTCAGTTTCGGGTCGGACCAATCAATTTCGTCTAGGAGGGATAGGGAAAGGTTTGTTGCCTGATGCTTGAGCCCCGTTCAAAAGGAGAATATCGATGGAACTATGATATTTTTGACAGCTCATCAGGTTTCCGCTTAAAAACCACAATTCTTGATTTTTCTTCTCATGGGGAGAAAAAAACTAATCTTAAGTGGTGATGACATGTACGCCTTGCATGCCTAGAGGCATCTAACTAATTTTACAAAATTGAACAGAACAAAAACAAAACATAATAAAAAAATAAAAGACACGTTCGTTTTACCTTCAATTTATCCAAATATAACCAGCTAAGTGCCCTTAAAAAAATGAGACCATTTGGACTTTAAGAAAATGCATGTAAAAGGGTTAGATGGGAAAATTAAATGCTGTATGCAGTTTTGAACAAATCCTAAAAGTGTAAAATAAGGAGATGTGGAATAATCCCAAATTTTAGTTATACGTTACATCATAATGAAAATGAACTAGAATTTGGGATAACGTGTGAAAGGCTGACCTGTTGGCGTCTGATTGGTTGAGGGGTCAGAACAGTGACAAGAGTGAATGCCCAAGTGAAAAATTGGCAGATTTGGCCTAAGTATTCGGAGCAGATAGACGTCAGAGTTTTTATGAAGAGGACAAAAGCAAGATGAGTGTTTTTTCTCCATGGCATTTTTACTTGGTTTGAAGTTAAATATATGAGCTAGAAAAAGCAACAATGTCCTGTGTTTGTAAGAACTGCCAACGGACGCTAGTATATCCGAAGAAGACCCAGACTCAAAAAATCAAAGACAATGCCAGTCCAACCACAGATCCAGAATACCAGCAACCCCGTTCCAGAATAGCAGAGACCAACCAGATCCAGTACAGGAGGTAAGTAGAACAGTATGATAAGTATTGAAACTACATGATCCTTCAATTAGATGCCAAGTCACATATCTATTAATAATGGAGATTTGCTTCCGGTTTTTGTCTGTAACAAAATACGTCACTGCTTACGTCACATTACCCCCCAAAACGCCATAACATAGAATAAATACACTGAAAATTTTGAACATGCCACATTAGACAGTCCTCATTGTTTTTAAAACAGTTTTAATAAATACATGACTGGTATTATATATCTATATATAGTTTGTTTATTTTAATACATATTTAAAGTTTACATTTCAAATTGTTTTATTTTTTTAATCCTTTAATGAATTTGATGATTTTACTTACTTAGGTACAAATTCGCTGACATTGAATTTATTACTCCCACCCCTCAGGTAATATGTTTTAAAATCTATTTTTACATCGCCCGGAGGGTGTTTTTTTATTTTGGTACTTGTAAATTTAATATCCTTACATAAAAGACACTCCAAATAGATTCCGCCACCTCATAAATACAATTCAATAACTAATGACTGTTTACCTACCTACCTACCTACCTACCTATACATATTTTATGGATCCCGAAATGTTCCAAAAAACAGCAGATGTACAGCCACTGTTCCGCTGTTTTCAAATCATCAAAATATAATAAGAAAGAAACAAAGAAATAGTAGAGGAAAGTTTGAGGGGTTGTGTGTGTATGTGTGGTGTGTGTGTGTGTGTGTGTGTGTAAGAGAGAGAGAGAGAGAGAGAGAGAGAGAGAGAGAGAGAGAGAGAGGGGGGGAGAGAGTTAAATCGAGATTATTATACTTTTATATATTGATGTATTTTGGAATAGCAAGTAAACATATCAAACGTTGTAATAATTAGGTTATGATACAGTGGTATATATATAGGTCATAATAATAATAATAATAATAATAATAATAATAATAATAATAATAATAATGAACGACAAATCGAAGAAGTTGCACATGAAAAGACTTGGACATGGTTAAGAAAGGGAAACCTCAAAAGAGAAACTGAATCACTTATAATTGCTGCACAAAATAATGCCATAAGGACAAACTACATCAAAGCGAAAAATGATAAGACTCAACGAAATAGTAAATGTAGACTTTGCGGTAATAGAGATGAGACTGTAAACCATATACTCTGCGAATGTAGCAAACTAGTACAACGGGAATACAAAACTAGGCGACTGGGTTGGGAAGGTGATCCACTGGGAATTATGCAAAAAATATAATTTTGACCATACAACAAAATGGTATATGCATAAACCAGAATCTGTTCTTGAGAACGAAACACATAAATTCTCTGGGACTTTGAAATAAAAACAGATCACCTTATCCCAGCAAGAAGACCAGACCTAATGTTGATAAACAAAAAAGAAAGAACTTGTCAACTGGTGGATTTTGTATTTCCAGCAGATAACAGGATGAAGCTGGACCTTGCCAGAGAACTGAAGAAGTTATGGAATATGAAAGTGAAAGTGATACCAATTGTAGTTCGTGCACTTGGAACGGTCCCCAAAAACTTGGAACAAAGATTGGAGGAACTGGAAATCAGAGGAAGAATTGATACCATCCAGACTACTGCACTTCTGCAATCGGCTAGAATACTCAGAAGAGTTCTGGAGACCTGGGAGACTTGTCACTTAGATTCCAGAGAAATACCATCACATAACGCTGATGTGAAAACTCAAAAGGAGTGAAAATAATAATAATAATAATAATAATAATAATAATAATATAATAATAATAATAATAATAATAATAAATGAAAAATGAAAAGAATTGGAGAGCCTAGTACAAACTATTAGAATATATAGCCAGGATATAGGGATGGAATTTGAATCGAAAAATGTGCTATGCTTGTAATAAAAAGGGTGAAAGAAACTATTAAATGGAATACAACTACCAAATCAGGAAACTATAAAATCTCTTGATGAAAATGAAAGCTACAAATACTTAGGAATTTTGGAAGCGGACAATATCATGCAAGCAGAAATGAAAGGAAAAGTTAAAAAGGAATATCTCAGGAGAACTAGAAAACTTCTAGAAACGAAACTTAACAGCAGAAATCTGATCAAAGGAATTAATACCTGGGCTGTCCCCATTATAAGATACTCAGGACCATTCTTAAAATGGACAAAAGAAGAACTCAGACAGATAGACCAAAGGACAGAAAATTAATGACCATGCACAAGGCTCTCCACCCTAGAGATGATAGAGATAGATTGTATGTGTCAAGAAAGGAAGGGGAAGAGGTCTTGCCAACATAGAGGAATGCGTAGAAACCACAATCCAACAACTTGAAGATTACACAAGGAAGAGCAAAGACAAATTACTTATGGCGACCAACAATAGTAGAAACGGCAGATGGACAAACAGAAGAACGACAAAGACTAGAAAACAAAAATGGGAAGAAAAACAATTATATGGCCGCTTCAAACGACAAATAGATGAGGTTGCACATCAAAAGACTTGGACATGGTTAAGAAAGGGAAACCTCAAAAAGAGAAACAGAATCACTTATAATTGCTGCACAAAATAATGCCATAAGGACAAACTACATCAAAGCGAAAAATTGATAAGACCCAACAATAGTAAATGTAGACTTTGCGGTAATAGAGATGAGACTGTTAACCATATACTCTGCGAATGTAGCAAACTAGCACAACGAGAATACAAAACTAGACACGACTGGGTTGGGAAGGTGATTCACTGGGAATTATGCAAGAAATTAAATTTTGACCACACAACAAAATGGTATATGCATAAACCAGAATCTGTTCTTGAGAACGAAACGCACAAAATTCTCTGGGACTTTGAAATTAAAACGGATCACCTTACCAGCAAGAAGACCAGACCTAGTGTTGATTAACAAAAAGAAAGAACTTGTCAACTGGTGGATTTTGCAGTGCCAGCGGATCACAGGGTGAAGTTAAAGGAAAATGAAAAAATTGACAAATATCTGGACCTTGCCAGAGAACTGAAAAAGTTATGGAATATGAAAGTGAAAGTTATACCAATTGTAGTTGGTGCACTTGGAACAGTCCCAAAAGCATTAGAAAAGGGTTTGGAAAGTTTGGATATCAGAGGAAGGATTGAAACCATTCAGAACACTGCACTGCTGCAATCTGCCAGAATACTCAGAAGAGTCCTGGAGACCTGAGGAGACTTGCTGTCACTCAGACTCCAGTGAAAGACCATCAGCTAACACTAATGTGAAAACTCAAATAATAATAATAATACAAACCCAATTAAAATGTATTTTCTTCAAATTGCATTCGACTTGTAAAAGTGTTGGTGTAGTGTAAACCAGTGCTCAGCAGGTGATTCGTAAAGAAATTCTCTCTCTCTCGCTCTCTCTCTCTCTCTCTCTCCTCTCTCTCTCCTCTGTCTGTCTCTTCTCTGTCTGTCTCACTTCTCTTTAGCTACCCCTCCCTCTCTCTCTCACTCTCTTTCCATCTCTCTCTCATACTTTGCCTGTCTGGCTCTCTCTCTCTCTGCCTATCTGTCTCTGTCTCTTTCTCTCTCTGTCTCTCTCTCTCTCTCTCTTTAGCTACCCCATCTCTCTCTCTCTCTTGTCTCTCTCTCTCTCCTTTGTCTTTTTTTTCTCTTCTCTCTCTCTCTCTCTTTTAGCTACCCCCTCTCTCTCTCTTTGTCTCTCTCTCTTTGTCTTTTTCTCTTTCTCTCTCTCTCTCTTTCTCTCGTTCTCTCTCTCTTTCTACCCCCCCTCTCTCCTCTCTCTCTCTCTCTCTCTCTCTCTCTCTCTCTCTCTCTCTCCGTGTGTAGGAATGGGGTAAATAAGAAGCAATTTCATTTTCGTAAAGGGCATCAAATGACATTTTCTCAAGCGAAATTTCTCTTTACTTGTTCTGCAAAATGTTTCTCAATCGCGAATTTCAGTTGTAACTAGACGATGCGCAAACCTATTGGTTTCACTCGTCGTCATAGCGGTCCATGATGATGTTGATGCTTCTGTTTATAAAGTGGTAAATGGTCCTTATCAGCATTTCACGGTTATATCCGTTAGGTCGTAGAAAATGGACTGCATGAGGCTGTTTGCAGTTCACATAGCGCTAATACATATATGCATCCAACTACACTCCCTCCAGCTATGGGTAAACAATAGAGCCGATTGGGTTCTTTAAACTTGGCTAGGTAACCGGTCTCGGAGAAAGAAAACTCCGAATTCAAACCCGTTAAACCCCGCTTCATAAATTGATACTGTGTCAAATCCTGCTCATATGGAGGGATTGGTGAATATATATACTCGTTATGTCGAGAATTTAAAGGATGATTAAAAAATCAGGTTCAGTGCGAACGGAGACCCCAAAGAATTATCGTTCAGTTATGAATAGGAATAGAAATTGCTTTATTTTCTAAATTAGAGCAATAAAAGTTTGTGGCTCGAATAAAAATCGCGCTGTGATGTGCTCTGCTAACGTAATAGTGTTATGATCAGACTGACAGACAGACGCACCCTCCCCTTGTGCCATATCTAAGCTAAGCTTAGTAAATGACTACATGAAAACTTAAATGTTTTTTGTTTTTTTGACCGTTAAATTTTGAATTTCTGGGAATAGTCTGATTTTCTCAGAAATTAGACTTGAAGATGCAAAAGTAGTCGAAATAAGTTTATTTCTGATATATTAAGGTTTTCATATATTCATTCTTTTATGATATACTCCTATATGTACAACACACACACACACGCACACACGCACACACCACACACACACACACATATATATATATATATATATATATATATGTGTGTGTGTGTGTGTGTGTGTGTGTGTGTGTGTGTGTGTGTGTGTGTGTGTATGGGTATAATGCGTATTTTTAGTTTTCTAACCTTTTCCTGATGCCGATTCGAATTCAGAAAATGTTTAAATGAACAAAAAATGATAATGCATTGCCATGAACATAATATGCACAGACAATGACAAACTATGAAGATGCTGTTACAAGCTAAGCTTGTTGTAATAGAAATAATATCACACGAAACAAATTTAAAGTTTTTCCGTCATTTATTAATCTCCTCTCCCTTTTTCTCTTTCTCTCTCTCTCTCTCTCTATATATATATATATATATATCTCTCTCTCTCTATGTATATATATATGTATGTATGTGTGTGTGTGTGTGTGTGTGTGTGTGTACATTTTGTTGAAGAGGATCACTCCATGTAGTGTTAAACTGCAATGTTACAGGTCAGCCGTGTGATAGTTCGATGTGCTTAATTCCAATATGAAAAAAATAAAGAAATAAAGTAAAATTTGCTTTTTGTATATAATTTATTTCAATTGCAAAATACAGAGCAAAAACATGTATTTTACTAAGTAACAATCATGTTTTAACATATTAAAATCAATACTATGAATGATTTTATATAGAAACCAATTAAAATAAGTGTAATGCGTTTTTATCTAATTTCGTTAATCTTTATAATCTCATATATTTCATCATCTTAGGGCGAAGTATAAGTTTCGTGCATAACTTTTATTAAAAAACTTAAACGTTATCTTAATTCTATTAAGTTGGAATGAACATAAACAATTTGCAACGTACGTGAAAATGTTTCAGTTTTTTGATTACCTTTGAAAAAGTACATCGCCTACACAGACACGCGAACAAATAAACAGACACGAAATGAGAATTTACGAACAAATTGTTTTGTGAAGATTATAATAAATAGAAACACGTAAACATCCCTCTAAACAGAGAGAAATATATGCGTCATTTAATAATATTCAGATTCGCTTAAGTGTTGTTTTTTTTTGTTAAAAAACGTTATGAAAAATGTACATGATATTTCGTCTCGGTGTTTTAACGATGCTTTGTCAGAAGTTTACTCGAGATCTTTTGAAGCCTCGTTAATACACCGAGGCGAAATATCAATTGAATGAAATTATTTGTGTCACCAAGAAAACGTGATTAAAGATTGAGGAGTATCAGATATATTCCTCAATCTTTAATCACGTTTTCTTGGATTTTACCCAATCTGTTATTTTCTTTTATATATATATATATATATATATATATATATATATATATATATATATATATATATATAATAAATTAATGTTGATATTATGATTTCACACTCATAACTTAAAGTTTCTTGGTAGTCCAATCATCAGATGAGAAGTGGTTGAGATGTCAAAAACCAGTCGTGAAATGGTAAAAATCAAATTGTTTAGCGTTTTATATGCAGCGTTTTTCACGCGATGGGAAATGTAAAGCTAAAAATTGTTTTTTTAAACTGTGGCTTGTTTAACGTTTATGTGACGTGATTGTATTCACGTGATGTAATGTCATGACGTTAAATTTGTATTTAAAAAACATTATAATCAAACAAACTTGCATTGGTGTTAATGCACGCGGTGTTCAGATTAATTTTTTTTTTTTAAATAAATAAATAAAAGCAGAGCGAAATTCAGGATCAATTAGGGTCAGGTGGTAAGTGACACAGTAAAATTTGTTTAAATGCCTACATTTCGAAACGAGTTCACTTCTCTTATTTAACAAGTTATTGCTTGCATTTTGTATATGCACAACTTTTCTTCTAAGCAAAGATCGCAACGTTGTCCGCCTTTGTATGCCTGGGCTTTTTTTTATTATTTGCCATTTTACTGTAGGTGTTCTGCCCGTTTTTTCCTTGATCTGCCATATATATTTTGATAAGGTGGTACTGTTTTCATATCTTTTGTTGTTGAAACTTAAATTGTGTTATAGCACCTACTTAAACACCACCAAAAAGAATTACAAACACAATGATCTGACTTCCATAAAGGATTCATGCAGGGAATTATCGCAGCCATCACCACCAACCAAAAAAGGATTCCACCCTATCCAGGAGATACATAACAGCATTAAAAGATTCATCCAATATTATATATTATATATATATATATATATATATATACCAATCACTTCGCATGATCAGGATATGGCACAAGGTTAATTTCTTAACGGAGTTGAACAGGTTTTAATTCTGAATTTTCCGTTTCCTAGATTGGTTGCTGAACTAAATTTAAAGAGTCCAGTCTCTCTCTGTTTACCTATAACTGGAGGGGGGATATTTGGATGCATGCCTTTCAGAAGGGTATTAGGGCTATGTGTAATGCAAACAGCCTCGTCCAGGATTTGAACTCGGTCACCAAGTTATCACCATTATATAGAGAATTTTGATGATATTTTTCTTCTATTTCTCCTAGTCTGTCCCCCCCCTTTTCTTCCATTTTTAATCCAGGGTTTGCTCTGACCAAGAGTAAAAGGTTATAACTGTCAAGATCCCATCTATGTGTCAAACAGATTTGTTTAAGATAATGTTTTGATTTTAAACTATCTTAATACAATAGATCTTAAAACATTGATAAATTAAGTATGTTTTATTTTCTCAATTTTTTAGACGAGGCTTGATCATTTGTATTATTTCTATTATTCGGACTAATATCCTCATCTTTATTGTTATCTACATAAAGTTTCGGCCGATGTACCCTCCAGACCTTTTCAGGTATTTCTTTTCGCACCTTCTCGAACTCGGGTGCAGGTTCAATCCTGCCAAGCACGATATTAACATGGAATAATTAACACATCTTAACATTTAACACGGAATGAGAACAGTGTAAACCTTGTGAATTGAATAAAGTGGTCAGTTTCAGTTGCGTGAAACCAAAAAATTGCTTGCAAATTATTGTATTAGATCCTTAAGATTGTATGGAGGGAATCTCCGTGGCGTAGTGGCTATCATGCGGACTGCGACAATGTAGTAGGCGAGTTCGAACTCGTGTTGCGATATTTCGTTCACTTTCAGACTAATATCCTTGGAAAATTAAGGTACCCCCATCCCCTAACTATAGGTTATATAGTACCACTTCTGTTCTTCTACAAGAAAGGCTTTGCATAAAATAACCCACCAACGTTGGCATGCTATTAAACAAACAAATAAACCAACTTGTAATTGCATAACTGTATGGAAATTGTTTGCATTAATTATAATTCTTTACGAATGATTATATCATTAAATTAAGAATTGCACCCCCCCCCAAAAAATAAACACTAACTTCGGCATTAAAAAATATTCTTGTTCGGTGTTCTGTTCTTGTTCTGCTTCTTTGTATGGAAATTATTTATATTAATAATAATTATATAAAGCCATAGTTGTTTTAAATAATAAAATAATAATAATAATAATAATAATAATAATAATCTTATTATAATGGAGATTGTGGTTTGACTGTCTGTAACCGAAACTATATTACTATACAAGTCACAATCCCTTTATTATTTACATCACATTCTCCATAATTTTATTTTTTATTTAAACCTCAATTATTAGTAAAATTGTTTACACCATTAAGACTGTTAACAATATCTACATACTAATAACATGCAATTATATTTATATATACAACGAAATAGCGGTTTACAGTGTGAACGGGAAGGCTAATTTGCATATTGATCTTAAAAAATTTGATTTTAATAAATATGTGCTTAGTATTATTGATTTCTAATTGTTTGGTTTTATCTTAATAAATATGAGCAAAAATCTTGGGATAATCTTAACAGAAATCTATTAACATAAAGAAATAACTGTAATTTTATTCTTTTCTTCCTATTTTAACTAAATAGTTTAAATTAGGGAAATTTACCACTGAAAGACGGAGTAAGGGAAAATGGTGAACAGTTAGTTCAAAGTTGTTCTATTTTCCGATTAATACCCCTCTGTTCCAAATATTTTATCTGAATTCTTATTCAGTTTCATTAGCCTTTCTAATTTAACATGCTATTTTATTATATTAAAACTTAAATACTTGCACCCGGAGGGTGCATATATTTGCTAGTAATAATAATTATTATTATTATTAATTTAATAATTTCACTTCTTTTGAGTTTTTCACATCAGCGTTAGCTGATGGTGTTTCACTGGAGTCTGAGTGACAACAAGCCTTCTCAGGTCTCCAAACTCTTCTGAGTATTCTATGCGATTGCAGCAGTGCAGTAGTCTGGATGTCTCAATTCTTCCTCTGATTTCTAGATCCTCCAGTCTTTTTTCCAAGTTTATTGGGACCGTCCAAGTGTACTAACTACAATTGGTATCACTTTCACTCTCATATTCCACAGCTTTTTCAGTTCTCTAGCAAAGTCCAGGTATTTATCCATCTTTTCCTTTTCCTTCAGCTTCACCCTGTGATCTGCTGGAATGCTGGAACTACAAAATCTACCAGTTGACAAGTTCTCTCTTTTTTTTTAACCAATTCTATCATCATTAATAAAATTTCCCTCCATTCAAGAATTTTCACGCCCGTTGAGCCAGTAATTCATTGGAGGCTGACTGACAGCAAGTCTCCTCACAACTGCAGGTCTCTCTGAGTATTCTAGCTGATCTTAACAATGCTGTAGTTTGGATGGTCTCGATTCTTCCACTGATTTACAATTCATTCAGACTCTTTTCCAGACCCTTGTCGATCACACACTCTCTGTATATACTTCTTCTTCTCATTCTTCTTCTCCTTCTCTTTCTTCCATTTTTCTCTTATCCTACACTTTCTTTTCACAACTTTTACTTTACTATCCATTTCTTCTTCTTCTTCTTCTTCTTCTTCTTCTTCTTCTTCTTCTTCTTCTTCTTTCTTTATTAACACCTCCTTGTATACTTGTCCTTCTCCCTCCTATTCATTTGAGAACATTCGTCTCCTTCTCCCTCTCTCCTCTCTCTCTCTCTCTCTCACTCTCTCTCTCTCCTGCTCTCTCTCTCTCTCTCTCTCTCTCTTATTCTCTCTCTCCTCTCTCCCCACTCTCTCTGTACTCTTTCTTTCACTCTATTCTTCTCTTGCACTAAAAAAAACTTCACATCTCTTAGTTGTTATCTTCTTCTTCTTCTTCTTCTTCTTCTTCTTCTTCTCACCCCCTCCTCTTCTTATCTTCCTCTCCCTTTCATATATCCTCGTTGAATGTTTTAATCTCTGTTTTTATCTCTGACTTCATCCACTCAATCTCTCATTCCTCTTCTTCTTCTTTTCTTTCATCATTCCTTTTCTTTCCGCTCCCCCCCCACGAGGCATGCTCATTTCGTTTTTTATATCCGTCGTCTGACAGATTTAGGAGAGGGCAAATACCATTGCTTGCTAATCAGTTTAGTTGAAGAGATCTTCAAGTGATGTCCCATCTAATCCATACATCCAATCAACTACTGACGTCACCGATAATACAATGCTTTCTTGTAAAGATGCCTAATGTTATCGGACTTAACTACTCTTACTCTCCTCCTAGCTCTCCTCTCTCTCTCTTTCTCTCTCTCTCTCTCTCTCTCTCTCTCTCTCTCTCTCCAACCACTGCTGATTCAAGTTGCTTAGCAACGTTTTGACGTCACCGTCGTTGCTAAGTCAAAACCGCAGGCTTACCGTAGGCTTATCTCAGTCACATCATACGGAGCCCGGGAAAAATAACACAACGTCGGCGTTAAGAGTTTATTGGTCAAGAAAAATCTGGGAATCTACAATCGTTTGAAATCTCGTGAGATTGTCTCGTGATTTTCACAATTGCATCTTCATTTCGAGGTCATTCAAAAAACAAACTTTGTTCTTTTCTTTCTTTTTGTCACACGTTGTGGACTCGTTTTATGTTTTTATTTTAAGTTTCTTTTTTCTTCTTTCTTTCTTTCTTTCTTTTCTCTCTTTCTATTCTTCTTTCTTTCTTTCTTTTTCTTTTCTTTCTTTTTCGGTTCTTTCTTTCTTTTTTTTTCCGTTCTTTTCTCTTTTTTCTTTCTTTCTATTTTCTTTCTTCTTTTCTCTTTCTTTTTTCTTTTTTCTCTCTTTTTCTGTTTTTTTTCTTCTTATTCTTCTTTTCGTCTTTCTTTTTTTATTTATTTCCGTGTCTTTTCTCTTCTTTCTTTTCTTTCTTTTTTCTTGTTTCATTTTTATTTTTATTTCTTTCTTTCATACCATTTCTTTTGTCTTTCCTTCTTTTTTCGTTTCTTTTCTGTATTTTTGTTTTTCTTCTTTTCCCTTTTTGATTTAATTTTTTTTCATTTCGTTTCTTTTTTCTGTTTTCCTTGCCCTTCTTTTCTTTTACGATTCTTTTCTCTTTCTTTCTTTCTTTTCTTCTTCTTTTCTTCTTTTCTTATTTCATATTTTTTTTTATTTTCTTTGTTTTTTTCCCTCTTTTCTCTTTTTTCTTTCTCTCATTTTTTCTCCATTTCTTCCTTCCATTTTTCTTTTTCTTCTCTTTTTCTATTTTTCTTTCGTTTTTCTTATTTCTTATCATATTTTTCTATTTACGTATTCTTTCGTTTTCGTTCTGTTTTTTTCCTTTTTCTTTTTTTCTTTATGTCAACACAATCTCATGATTATTTTCCTATAACTCCAACCTAAAAAGGGAACCACTCTGATTGACTGTACATTATTTATTTATTTATTGATCTACTCGAAAAAGAAGAAAGGGTTAGTGTTAGGGTTAGTTTTAATGGAAAAAATGGGTAGATTAATTAACAGATAAAATTCATTCAGAGTGGTTCCCCTTTTTTAGGTTGGAGTTATAGGAAATAACCATCTCCATACTAAAAAGTATGGTTGATATTCTATTCTAAGGAGACTTTTAAAATAGTCAAGAGAACACTCGGTACAGTTGACCAAATTAGACACTTGCTTGGGCATTAAAAATATCAGGTTGGAGTTATCATTTTCCGTTACAAAATATAGAAAATAAAAACTGAAAAGACAGTTTAATGCAAAAAGTTAGATTAGTTAATACGGACATGTTGAGTAAAATAGAAGCATTGGATTTTCAGTTGGTTGGTATGGTTGGATTTCATGCATGTTAACCTTTGGGTTATTTATGCTGAAGCATTTTGTTTTTTCATTCTCTTAGATATTCAACTTTTTCCGAACTCAATTTTTCTTAAAAACATTTTTAATACTCATTTTTATCTATTTAATCCATTGATGGGACCCTAACAGGTACTACCACTCCGGGTAAGATGGACATGGGGGAGTAATGGTAATGAAGAGACACTCGATACTTCCAGAGCTTCAGAGCAGGGAACCTCCCCACTAGACACAAAGACTCTCAGCGATCGTTTTCAGAGGAAAAGAGACGGTGTTGCACATAATTCGTGCAGTAGAAAGTAATGCAGTTAACCACATACATTACAAGTTGGTCTGTTGTTTATTTTGAAATAAATATCCACATACAATTGTGCATGTTATGTGTGCACATACATATGAATAGTGTGTGTGTTGTGCATACATTGTGCATGTCGTGTGTGCACATACATGTGAATTCTGTGTGTGTTGCACATACATTGTGCAGTAGAAAGTAATGCAATTAGCCACATATATTACAAACATGTGCATATTGTGTGTGCACATAAATGCAGTTATAAATGTTGCATGTGAACACACACATACATATTGTGTGTGTTGCACATACATTGTGCATTAAAAAGTAATGCAGTTAACTACATACACTACAAACTAGTTTGGCCTGTTTATTGTTTGTTTTGAAATACATATTCACATAAATATGCATATTATGTGGGTTATTTCCTAACTTCCTATTTGAGTAACATGAGTGACCCAGAAAAAAAACAGAACCAAAAAACCAAAAATTATTTATTTTCCCATTAAAATAACCTTAAACCCTAATCCTAACCTTAATTAAGTTTTATTACAAAATTTGTGGGTTCTGTTTATTCTGGGTCACCCTGTAATATCATGTTATTCAACTAGGGGGGGTTAGTGTTAGTTTAATGGGAAAATAAATAATTTGGGTTCTGTTTTTTCTGGGTCACCCTGTAATATCATGTTATTCAACTAGGGGGGTTAGGGATAGGGGTTAGTGTTAGTTTAATGGGAAAATAAATAATTTGGGTTCTGTTTTTTCTGGGTCACCCTGTAATATGTTATTCAACTAGGGGGGATTAGGGTTTAGGGTTAGGGATAGGGGTTAGTGTTAGTTTAATGGGAAAATAAATAATTTGGGTTCTGTTTTTTCTGGGTCACCCTGTAATATCATGTTACTCAACTAGGAAATAACCATTATGTGTGTGTGCACATACACTGTGCAGTAGAAAGTAATATGCATTACAAACTATTTCCTTTTGTTTATTGCTTATTTTGAAATACATATCCTCATAGATGTGCATATTGTGTGAGCACATTGCACAGTAGATAGTAATGCAGTTAGGCACATATATTTTAAACTAGTTGGGTCTGCTACACACAATATGCATATTTATGTGGATATGTATTTCAAAATAAACAATTTATTTTGAAATACATATCCCCACATGTGTACATTGCGTGTGTTGCTCTTAGATTGTGCAGTAGACAGTAAGCCATATGCATATCCCCCACCTGTCACACAGGAGACTGGGGTTCGATTCCCTGCTGGGGACGCATACATTTTTAAGGGTCGGTTTAGTTCAGTCGTAGATTGTTCGGTTAGAAACCACACGGTTCCTAGTTTGATACTGGCCCTCGCCAACTCAACATATGAGTAGCACAGGGATCTGTGCAGTAAAGTAAGGAGCTGATGGTAGGTGTGGCACTCCACCTCAGATGCAAAAACAATTTCCTTGGTCTAGCACTAGTGAAAAGGGGATAGACTCCCTCGCTGTTTGGCTGATACTGACTTTAGGCCACCCCCGTTGACTTTTATTGTATTTAAACATTTTATGATTATTATGCTGTTAAACATTTGCAAAAGCAGGAATCTGTAACAATGCTTCTTGAATTTACATATAAATACACATACATACATGTAGATTTAAATGTTTTATGATTATTGAGCTATAAAATATTTGTAAAAACACAATAGATGTAAGTGCTAAACCATTGCACTTATACAGGGACACATACAGCAATTATTTATACATATATAAAGGACAGTTAGTATGTATGTATGTATATATGGAGCTAACATGGCATTAAGATCTCCACCAAGCTGGGTGTATACAGAGTCTGTGTGCTCACTGCCCTTTTGTATGCCTGTGAGACTTGGGTTGTTTACAAATGACATCTCAGGACACTCGAGAGATTCCATCAGAATTGCCTTCGCGGGATTTTACACCAGACACCACAATACTTGAAAGATGTCACCTGCCTAGTATTGAGAGTTTAATCCTTAGATCATGTCTTCGCTGGTCTGGTTTTCTAGTTCGCATGAATTGAGGTTTAAGGACTGCCTCAAGGACACTCTGAAGAACACTGCTATTGCTGTGGAGTACTGGGAGAAGCTAGCTTGTAATAGACCTGGCTGGAGAGCCACCATCTACCTGTCTATGGAAGAATTTGAGTCCAACTGAATTAAACACCAAAAATTGAAGCGGGCTATTAGAAAGGGTTATTTTCAGCCCAGTAACATTCAAAGTGGAGAAGTTCCAACATGTAGTTTATGTTGAAGAGTATGTCTCTCCAGGGCTGGCCTGGTGAGTCATCTGAAAAAACACAAGGATAGACTGTCAAATGCTACTGGCACCTAACTATGATGATAAAAGAAAAAAAAGAAGAAATAGTTTTACTCGAACACGAATTGACAGCCATTATTATTATTACTAGCAAATATATGCACCCTCCGGGTGCAAGTATTTAAGTTTTAATGTAATGAAATATCGTATTAAATTAGAAAGTCTAATAAGAAGGCAGATAAAAAGATATGTAACAGAGTGGGGGTATAATAAAGAAATAGAAATGAAACTTACTCTTCCATCACTCCTGTCTTTCATTGCTGAATTTTACTTATTTAACTATTTAGTTAAATTAGGAAATAAAGAATAAAATGACAGTTATTTTTTCTTTTTAATGGATTTCATTTAAGATTCATTGAAGAGATGTTTGCTTATATTCATTAAAATAAAACCAAACAATTAGAAATCAATAATGCTAAGTACATATTTAATAAAATCACATTTTTAATATCAATATGCAAATTAGCCTTCCCATTCACACTGTAAACCGCTATATTTTGTATATATAAATACACTTGCATGTTATTAGTATGTAGATGTGGACAACACTAATAAAAAGGTGAAGCAATTTTATTAATAATTGAGGTTTACATAAAAATAAAATCATGGAGAATGTGATGTAAATAACGAAGGGAATTGTGACTTGAGTAGTAATATAGTTCGGTTACAGACAGAAAAACACACAATCTCCATTATAATAAGATGTATACTAGCAAATATATGCACCCTCCGGGCGCAAGTATTTAAGTTTTAATGTAATAAAATATTGTATTAAATTAGAAAGGCTAATGAAACTAAATAAGAATACAGATAAAAAGATTTGAAACAGAGGGAGTATAATAAAAGATTTGAAACAGAGGGAGTATAATAAAAAATGGAACAACTGAAACTTACTCTTCCATCACTCTCGTCTTTTATTGTTATTTTTTCTAATTTAAGTATTTAGTTATAAGAGGAAGTAAAGAATAAGA
>CM042162.1:83107396-83124896 GCA_023376005.1 Doryteuthis pealeii
TATATGTATATTGAAAAGAATTTAATCTGATGATATGTGGAAAGAAAAATAATTAAAGAAAGAGAAATGTTGAATGGATAAATTGAATTGACTAGCAAGTATTTTGACCAGAGTTTGTTCATGTTACACATTGTATTCTATTTCATATTATTTTAGAATATATTTAATATTATTAATTTATCTTATTTTACATTTCAAAAGTAATAATAAATAGAAATACAATCTGTATAATGAATCAAACACCTGGCCAAAACACGTGTAACGTAAATACTGATTTATTATCCATTGAACATTTTTCTTTCCCTTTTATTTTTCCTATCAGCATATATATAATATAGTTAATATCACACACACACACATGCATATCATGTGTGGTGTGTGATGTGTATATAATCTATATATTATATATAAAAATGAAACATGCTTTTAATGAGTTTGTCCATTCCTCAATTATTTATAAATGAGAGATTGTGTGTTTTCTGTCAGTAAACCGAAACTATATTCCTACTCAAGTCACAATTCTTCTTAGTTATGACATCACCATTCTCATAGATTTTAATTTTTATCTAAACCCTCAATTATTAATAAAATTGTCTTAGCATTAATTAATATGTTAACTATTCTACATACTGACAACATCAATTATATTTATATTACAACAAAATAGCAGTTTACAGTGTGAACAGATGAAGGTTTATTTTGCATATGTAATATTAAAAATCGAATTTAATAAATTGTGCTTAGTATTATTGATTTTCTAACTGTTTGGTTTTATTTTAATGATATTAAGCAAAATCTCTTCAATGATTCTTAAATGAAATCCATTAACAAGATAAAATACTGNGTACCCTTCTGTCAACTTGAGGCAATATTCATTTCAAATAGGTATAAAAGACGATCATGGAAAATGAACAAGGAAACAGAATACTAATATCGGTGACCAGGTCAATGTGAGCATATCATTCAAATAGGTATTAAAGACATCTGGAAAGATGAACAAGAAAACAGAATTACTAATATGGTTGTACCACTGTCAATTTGAGGGATATTCATTTCAAATAGGTATTAAAAGACATCGGAAATGAACAAGAAAACAGACTTACAATATTGGGTATCATTGTCAAATGAGGGCCTATCATTTCCAAATAGGTATTTTAAAAACATCTGAAATGAACAGGAACAGAATACCTAATATTGGTGTACCACTGTCTAATTGATATATTCATTTCCAAATAGGATTAAAGACATCTGTAAAATGAACAATTAACAGAATTACAATATTGGTGTATCCACTGTCAACTTAGGTATTCATTTTCACAAAAGATTTTAAAGACATCTGGAAAATGGACAAAGAAACAGAATTACTAATATTGGTGTACCACTGATCAATTTTTACGGCATATTCTATTCAAATAGGATTAAAAGACTCTGGAAAATGAAAGAAACAGAATTACTATATTGTGTACCACTGTTCAACGAGGCATTATTCATTTCAAATAGGTATTTAAAGACATCTGTGAAAATGAACAGAACAGAATTACTAATATTGGTGTACCTGTTTCAATTGAGGCATATTCATTTCAATAGTAATTTAAAGGGACCTTGGGAAAATTTAGAACAAGAAAAGAATTACTAATATTGGCGTGTACCATGTCAATGAGGCATATTCATTTCAATAGGTATTAAAGACAATCTGGAAAATGAACAAGAAAACAGAATTACTAATATTGGTAATATTGGTAAATTACCATAGGTATTTAAGACATCTTGGAAAAGAACAAGAAAACAGATTACTAATATTGGTTGTACCACTGTCCAATGAGGCATATTCATTTCAAATAGGTATTAAAGTTACATCTGGAAAATGAACAAGAAAACAGAATTACTAAAATATTGCTGTACCACTGTCAACTGAGGGCATAATTCATTTCAAATAGGTATTAAAACAGCTGGAAAATAACAAGAAAAACAAGAATACTTAATATTGGTTGACCTTGTCAACTGAAGGGCCATATTCATTTCAATAGGTATTAAAAGACAATCTGGAAAATGAACAGGAAAAGAATACGAATATCTGGTGTACCCACTGTCCAATTGCAGGCTTACTATAATTTCAAATAGGTATTAAAAAACATCTGGAAATGAATTTATAGAAACAATATTACTAATATTTGGCTTGTACCACTGTTCAATGAGGCGATATTTCATTCAAATAGGATATTTAAAGACATCTGGAAAATGAACAAGAAAAACAGAATTACTAATTCATTGGATTACCATGTCACATGAGGATATTCATTTCAAATAGTATTAAGGACATCTGGAAAAATGAACAAGAAAACGAATTACTAATATTTTGGTTACCACTGTCAATTTGAGGCCATATTCATGTGCAAATGGTATTAAAGACACTGGAAAATGAACAAGGAAACGAATTACTAATATTGGTACCACTGTTCAGTACTGAGGCATATTCAATTTCAAATAGTTTAAAGACATCTGGAAATGACCAAGAAAAACAAGAATTACTATATTGGTGTACCCACTGTCAACTGAGGCATATTTCATTTAAATAGGTATTAAAGACATCTGGAAACCTGAACAAGAAAACGAAGAATTACTAATATTTGGTGTACCCACTGTTCAACTGAGGATATTCATTTCAAATAGGTATTAAAGACATGTCGTGAAAATGACAAGAAAACAGGATTTACTATATTGTTTACCACTGTCAACTGCAGGCATATTTATTTCAACTAGGTATTAGACATCTGGAAAGAACAAGAAACAGAATGTACTTTAATATTGGCGTGTCCCACTTCAACTGAGGCATTTCACTTTCAAAATAATTATTTAAAGACAGTCGGAAAAATGCAGAAAACAGAATTACTAATATTGGTTGGCCCTGTCATTGAGCATATTCATTCATAGGTATTGTAAGCTTCTGAGAAAATGAACAAAAACAGAATTACTAATATTGGTGTACCACTGTTCAATTGAGGCATATTCATTTCAAATAGGTATTTAAAGGACGTCTGGAAAATGAACAAGGAAACAGAATTACTTAATCATTGGGTACCACTGTCAATGGGCCATATTCATTTCAAATAGGTATTAAAGAGTCTGGAAAAATGAACAAGGAAAACAGAAATTACTATTATATTGGTTGTACACTTCAATTGAGGCATATTCATTTCAATAGGTATTTAAGACATCTGGAAAATGAACAAGAAAAACAGATTACGAATATTGGTGTACCACTGTCAATTGAGGCATATTCATTTCAAATAGGTTATTAAAGACATTCTGGAAATGAACAGGAAACAGAAATTACTTAATATTGGATGTACCACTGTCAATTGAGGCATATTTCATTTCAAATATGGTATTAAAGACATCTGGAAAATGAACAGAAAACCGATATACTAATTTGGTGTACCCCTGTTCAACTGAGCATTTTCATTTCAAATAGGTATTAAAGACACTTGGGAAAATGAACAGAAAAACAGAATACTAATATTGGATTTACCATGATCAAATTTGGGCAATTCATTCAAATAGGTAGTAAAGACCATCTGTGAAAATTGAACAAAGAAAAACAGAATACTATATCGTGTACCACTTCAACGGAGGCATATTCATTTTTAAAATAGCGTATTAAATAGACATCTGGAAATGAACAACGAACAGAATTACTAATATCGGTGTACCACTTGTCATTGAGGCTATCATTTCAAAAATAGGTATTTAAAGACATCTGGAAAATGAACAGTAAAACAGAAATTACTAATATTGGTGTTACCACTGTCAATTTGAGGATATTCATTTCAAATAGGTTATTAAAATACCATCTGGAAAATGAACAAGGGAAACAGAATTAATTAATATTGGTTACCACTGTCATTGAGGCATTTCATTTCAATATAGGTATTACAAGACATCTGCGAATGATGAACAAGAAAAACAGAAATTACTATACATTGGCTGTACCACTGCCATTGAGGCATATTCATTTCAAATAAGGTATTAAGGACATCTGAAATGAACAAGGAAACAGAATTACTAATATGGGTACCACTGTTTCAATGGGCATATTCATTTCAACATAGGTATTAAGACACTGGAAATATGCCAAGAAAACAGACTTTACTGAATATTGGTGGTTACCACTGTCAACTGAGCATTATCATTTTGAAATAGTGGTATTAAGAAACATCGGAAAATGATAGAAGAAAACAGAATTTACTTAATATTGTCTGTACCCACTGCAATTGTAGATATTTCATTTTTCAAATAGGTAATTACAAGCATCTAGCAAAATGAAACAAGAAAAAGAATTACTAATATTGGATTGTACCACTGTCAATTGAGGCATATTTCATTTCAAATAGGATGTTAAGACATCTGGAATAATGAACAAGAAACAGAATTATAATATTGGGTACCACTGTCAATTGAGGCATATTACATTTCAAATAGGATTAAAGACTCTGGAAAATGAACAAAGAAAAACAGAAATTACTTAATAGTGGTGGTACCACTGTCAAACTGACAGCATATTCATTTTCAAATTAGGTATTAAGCATCTGGAAAATGTAACAAGAAACAGAATTACTAATTATTGGGTTACCACTGTACAACTGAACGGCATATTCATTTCAAATAGGTATAAAGACATCCTGGAAAATGAACAAGAAAACAGAATTACTATATGGTGTACACTGTCAACTTGAGCATATTCATTTCAAAATAGGTAGTTAAAGAATCTGGAAATATGACAAGAAAACAGATTACTAATATTGGTCCTGTACCACTGCTCAACTGAGGGCAATTCATTTCAAATAGTATAAAGACATCTTGGAAAAATGAACACAGAAAACAGAATTACTAATATTAAGTGTACCACTCTCAATTAGGCATATTCATTCAATAGTATTTAAATGACATCTGGAAAAGAACAAGGAAACAGATTTACTAATATATTGGTTTTATGTACCACTGTAAAATTGAGCTAATTCATTTCAAATAGTATAAAGACATCTGCGAATGAAAGAAAACAGAATTTACTAATATTGGTTGTACCACTCGTCATATGAGGGCACACTTTCATCTTTTAAAAAGCTATTTTAAAGAACATCTGGAAAATGAACAAGAAAACGGAATATATTTGTTGTACCACTGTCAATAGAGGCATATCATTTCAAATTATAAGTTGTAACCATACCTTCTGTGAGATGAACTATGACGTAAACCATAGATAAAATCACGATAACATCAATCTTTATATTGGAGTCACCATGATTAGCCCATCTGCCTATGTAGGCTTGATTGCTCCGAATTAATATCCCACCTAATCTAAAAAAATACTCGGTCATTAGAGCAGCATCCTTGCTGGAATAATATATGAAATAAGAACCAACACAGAGTACTTATTTAATTACTGTAGTGGCCGTATCACATTAGTTATCCTCATCGCAACTTGACGGCTAATATTCATTTCAAATAGGTATTAAGACATCTGTGGAAAAAATGAACAAAGCAATAATTACAGGATATACCTATATGGATTGTGCTCAAGCCACTTTGTTTACCCACTGTCAACTGACGGACATCACCTATCATTTCCAATAATGTATTTAAAAGACATCTGAGAAAATGAACAAGGCATAAACAGACCTTACTGGGATATTATCGTCCACATGATACCAACTGATATCAAGTATTTGAGGCAATTATTCATTTCCCTATCATTACGCGTATATTTATATAAGACATCCTTGTCGACTCAGTAGAACAATAGAAAACTCTGCATTTCACACCACTATTAGGTTTACCACTGTCATATTGAGTGGTTACATCTTACATCTTTCAATCATAGTGCTACTCTATGAGCGTACATTTCGAGAAATGTAACCACAAGAATAGAAAGACCCGGTACAGAACATATGTGGTATTCAACCATACTCGTCATCTGTCAGGTACTATTTCATCTCCATTAATCAGTTATTCTAAACTTCTCACATCTGAGAAACATGACAAGAAAACAGAAATTACTAATATGGTGTACCACTGATGCTTCAATTGAGCATATTTCATTTTAAATAGGTATTAAAGACCTATCTAGTGTGAAAAAGTGAACAATAACTTAACACTATTGAGTTACTCAATATTTGGGCATATGTATCTTCAACTGGTCTTAGCAACTGCAGCCATACTGTCATTGTCAAATAGGTATTAAAGACATTCTGGAGAAATGAACAAGGAAAAACAGAATTACTAATATTGTGACACTGTCAATTGAGCTATTCATTTCAAATAGGTATTAAAGACATCTGGGAAAATGAACAAGAAAAACAGATTACTAATATTGGATTGTACCACTGTCAAACTGAGGCATATTTGCATTTTCAAATAGGGTGTATTGAAAGGACATCTGGGAAAATGACAAGAAAAACTAGAATTACTATATTGATTGTTGACCACTGCAATTGAGGCATATTCATTTCAAAATAGGTATTAAAAGACATTGGAAATGAACAAGAGAAACAGAATTACTAATATTCTATTGTACACTGTCCAAACTGAGGCATATTTCATTTTCCAAATAGTATAAAGACATCTGGAAAATGAATAAGGAAAAAGGGATACTATTAGTGGTAATATTGTAATACATAGGTATTAAAGACATGGAAAATGAACAGAAAACAGAATTACTAATTTGGTGTAACCACTGTTCAAACTGAGGCATATTCATTTCAAATAGGTATTAAAGACGATCTGGAAAATTGAACAAGAAAAACAGAATTACTAATATTGGTGTTACACTGTCAATTGAGGCATATTCATTTCAATAGTAATTGAAAGACATCTGGAAATATGAAACAAGAAAACAGAATTTACTAATGATTGGGTACCACTTTGTCAACTGAGGCTATTTCATTTCAAATAGGATTAAGACAATCTGGAATGAACAGAAAACGAATTATAATATTGGATTTTAACCACTGTTCAATGGCTATTTCATTTCAAATAGGTACTTAAAACATCTGGAAAGATGAACAAGAAAACAGAAATTACTTAATATTGGGTACACACTGTCAACTGAGGATATCTTTCAAATAGGTATTAAGGACACTGGAAAATGAAACCAAGAAAACAGAATTACTAATATTTGGTACCACTGTCAATTGAGGCATATTCATTTCAAATAGGTTATTAAGACATTCTGAAAATGAACAGAAACAGAATTACTAATATTGGTGTACCACTGTCAACTGAGGCATATTTCATTTCAAATAGGTATTAAAGACATCTGGAAAAATGAACAAGAAAACAGAATTTACTAATATTGGTGCACTGTCAATTGAGGCATATTCATTTCAAATAGGTATTAAAGACATCTGGAAAATGAACAAGAAAACAGAATTACTAATATTGGTGTGCACTGTCAACTGAGGCATATTCATTTCAAATAGGTATTAAAGACATCTGGAAAATGAACAAAAAACAGAATTACTAATATTGGTGTACACTGTCAACTGAGGCATATTCATTTCAAATAGGTATTAAAGACATCTGGAAAATGAACAAGAAAACAGAATTACTATATTGGTGTACCACTGTCAACTGAGGCATATTCATTTCAAATAGGTATTAAAGACATCTGGAAAATGAACAAGAAAACAGAATTACTAATATTGGTGTACCACTGTCAATTGAGGCATATTCATTTCAAATAGGTATTAAAGACATCTGGAAAATGAACAAGAAAACAGAATTACTAATATTGGTGTACCACTGTCAACTGAGGCATATTCATTTCAAATAGGTATTAAAGACATCTGGAAAATGAACAAGAAAACAGAATTACTAATATTGGTGTACACTGTCAATTGAGGCATATTCATTTCAAATAGGTATTAAAGACATCTGGAAAATGAACAAGAAAACAGAATTACTAATATTGGTGTACCACTGTCAACTGAGGCATATTCATTTCAAATAGGTATTAAAGACATCTGGAAAATGAACAAGAAAACAGAATTACTAATATTGGTGTACCACTGTCAATTGAGGCATATTCATTTCAAATAGGTATTAAAGACATCTGGAAAATGAACAAGAAAACAGAATTACTAATATTGGTGTACCACTGTCAACTGAGGCATATTCATTTCAAATAGGTATTAAAGACATCTGGAAAATGAACAAGAAAACAGAATTACTAATATTGGTGTACCACTGTCAATTGAGGCATATTCATTTCAAATAGGTATTAAAGACATCTGGAAAATGAACAAGAAAACAGAATTACTAATATTGGTGTACCACTGTCAACTGAGGCATATTCATTTCAAATAGGTATTAAAGACATCTGGAAAATGAACAAGAAAACAGAATTACTAATATTGGTGTACCACTGTCAACTGAGGCATATTCATTTCAAATAGGTATTAAAGACATCTGGAAAATGAACAAGAAAACAGAATTACTAATATTGGTGTACCACTGTCAACTGAGGCATATTCATTTCAAATAGGTATTAAAGACATCTGGAAAATGAACAAGAAAACAGAATTACTAATATTGGTGTACCACTGTCAATTGAGGCATATTCATTTCAAATAGGTATTAAAGACATCTGGAAAATGAACAAGAAAACAGAATTACTAATATTGGTGTACCACTGTCAATTGAGGCATATTCATTTCAAATAGGTATTAAAGACATCTGGAAAATGAACAAGAAAACAGAATTACTAATATTGGTGTACCACTGTCAACTGAGGCATATTCATTTCAAATAGGTATTAAAGACATCTGGAAAATGAACAAGAAAACAGAATTACTAATATTGGTGTACCACTGTCAATTGAGGCATATTCATTTCAAATAGGTATTAAAGACATCTGGAAAATGAACAAGAAAACAGAATTACTAATATTGGTGTACCACTGTCAATTGAGGCATATTCATTTCAAATAGGTATTAAAGACATCTGGAAAATGAACAAGAAAACAGAATTACTAATATTGGTGTACACTGTACAAGACATCTGGAAAATGAACAGAAAACAGAATTACTAATATTGGTGTACCACTGTCAATTGAGGCATATTCATTTCAAATAGGTATTAAAGACATCTGGAAAATGAACAAGAAAACAGAATTACTAATATTGGTGTACCACTGTCAACTGAGGCATATTCATTTCAAATAGGTATTAAAGACATCTGGAAAATGAACAAGAAAACAGAATTACTAATATTGGTGTACCACTGTCAACTGAGGCATATTCATTTCAAATAGGTATTAAAGACATCTGGAAAATGAACAAGAAAACAGAATTACTAATATTGGTGTACCACTGTCAATTGAGGCATATTCATTTCAAATAGGTATTAAAGACATCTGGAAAATGAACAAGAAAACAGAATTACTAATATTGGTGTACCACTGTCAACTGAGGCATATTCATTTCAAATAGGTATTAAAGACATCTGGAAAATGAACAAGAAAACAGAATTACTAATATTGGTGTACCACTGTCAACTGAGGCATATTCATTTCAAATAGGTATTAAAGACATCTGGAAAATGAACAAGAAAACAGAATTACTAATATTGGTGTACCACTGTCAATTGAGGCATATTCATTTCAAATAGGTATTAAAGACATCTGGAAAATGAACAAGAAAACAGAATTACTAATATTGGTGTACCACTGTCAATTGAGGCATATTCATTTCAAATAGGTATTAAAGACATCTGGAAAATGAACAAGAAAACAGAATTACTAATATTGGTGTACCACTGTCAACTGAGGCATATTCATTTCAAATAGGTATTAAAGACATCTGGAAAATGAACAAGAAAACAGAATTACTAATATTGGTGTACCACTGTCAACTGAGGCATATTCATTTCAAATAGGTATTAAAGACATCTGGAAAATGAACAAGAAAACAGAATTACTAATATTGGTGTACCACTGTCAATTGAGGCATATTCATTTCAAATAGGTATTAAAGACATCTGGAAAATGAACAAGAAAACAGAATTACTAATATTGGTGTACCACTGTCAACTGAGGCATATTCATTTCAAATAGGTATTAAAGACATCTGGAAAATGAACAAGAAAACAGAATTACTAATATTGGTGTACCACTGTCAATTGAGGCATATTCATTTCAAATAGGTATTAAAGACATCTGGAAAATGAACAAGAAAACAGAATTACTAATATTGGTGTACCACTGTCAACTGAGGCATATTCATTTCAAATAGGTATTAAAGACATCTGGAAAATGAACAAGAAAACAGAATTACTAATATTGGTGTACCACTGTCAACTGAGGCATATTCATTTCAAATAGGTATTAAAGACATCTGGAAAATGAACAAGAAAACAGAATTACTAATATTGGTGTACCACTGTCAATTGAGGCATATTCATTTCAAATAGGTATTAAAGACATCTGGAAAATGAACAAGAAAACAGAATTACTAATATTGGTGTACCACTGTCAATTGAGGCATATTCATTTCAAATAGGTATTAAAGACATCTGGAAAATGAACAAGAAAACAGAATTACTAATATTGGTGTACCACTGTCAATTGAGGCATATTCATTTCAAATAGGTATTAAAGACATCTGGAAAATGAACAAGAAAACAGAATTACTAATATTGGTGTACCACTGTCAACTGAGGCATATTCATTTCAAATAGGTATTAAAGACATCTGGAAAATGAACAGAAAAACAGAATTACTAATATTGGTGTACCACTGTCAATTGAGGCATATTCATTTCAAATAGGTATTAAAGACATCTGGAAAATGAACAAGAAAACAGAATTACTAATATTGGTGTACCACTGTCAACTGAGGCATATTCATTTCAAATAGGTATTAAAGACATCTGGAAAATGAACAAGAAAACAGAATTACTAATATTGGTGTACCACTGTCAATTGAGGCATATTCATTTCAAATAGGTATTAAAGACATCTGGAAAATGAACAAGAAAACAGAATTACTAATATTGGTGTACCACTGTCAATTGAGGCATATTCATTTCAAATAGGTATTAAAGACATCTGGAAAATGAACAAGAAAACAGAATTACTAATATTGGTGTACCACTGTCAATTGAGGCATATTCATTTCAAATAGGTATTAAAGACATCTGGAAAATGAACAAGAAAACAGAATTACTAATATTGGTGTACCACTGTCAATTGAGGCATATTCATTTCAAATAGGTATTAAAGACATCTGGAAAATGAACAAGAAAACAGAATTACTAATATTGGTGTACCACTGTCAACTGAGGCATATTCATTTCAAATAGGTATTAAAGACATCTGGAAAATGAACAAGAAAACAGAATTACTAATATTGGTGTACCACTGTCAATTGAGGCATATTCATTTCAAATAGGTATTAAAGACATCTGGAAAATGAACAAGAAAACAGAATTACTAATATTGGTGTACCACTGTCAATTGAGGCATATTCATTTCAAATAGGTATTAAAGACATCTGGAAAATGAACAAGAAAACAGAATTACTAATATTGGTGTACCACTGTCAACTGAGGCATATTCATTTCAAATAGGTATTAAAGACATCTGGAAAATGAACAAGAAAACAGAATTACTAATATTGGTGTACCACTGTCAATTGAGGCATATTCATTTCAAATAGGTATTAAAGACATCTGGAAAATGAACAAGAAAACAGAATTACTAATATTGGTGTACCACTGTCAATTGAGGCATATTCATTTCAAATAGGTATTAAAGACATCTGGAAAATGAACAAGAAAACAGAATTACTAATATTGGTGTACCACTGTCAACTGAGGCATATTCATTTCAAATAGGTATTAAAGACATCTGGAAAATGAACAAGAAAACAGAATTACTAATATTGGTGTACCACTGTCAATTGAGGCATATTCATTTCAAATAGGTATTAAAGACATCTGGAAAATGAACAAGAAAACAGAATTACTAATATTGGTGTACCACTGTCAATTGAGGCATATTCATTTCAAATAGGTATTAAAGACATCTGGAAAATGAACAAGAAAACAGAATTACTAATATTGGTGTACCACTGTCAACTGAGGCATATTCATTTCAAATAGGTATTAAAGACATCTGGAAAATGAACAAGAAAACAGAATTACTAATATTGGTGTACCACTGTCAATTGAGGCATATTCATTTCAAATAGGTATTAAAGACATCTGGAAAATGAACAAGAAAACAGAATTACTAATATTGGTGTACCACTGTCAATTGAGGCATATTCATTTCAAATAGGTATTAAAGACATCTGGAAAATGAACAAGAAAACAGAATTACTAATATTGGTGTACCACTGTCAATTGAGGCATATTCATTTCAAATAGGTATTAAAGACATCTGGAAAATGAACAAGAAAACAGAATTACTAATATTGGTGTACCACTGTCAATTGAGGCATATTCATTTCAAATAGGTATTAAAGACATCTGGAAAATGAACAAGAAAACAGAATTACTAATATTGGTGTACCACTGTCAATTGAGGCATATTCATTTCAAATAGGTATTAAAGACATCTGGAAAATGAACAAGAAAACAGAATTACTAATATTGGTGTACCACTGTCAACTGAGGCATATTCATTTCAAATAGGTATTAAAGACATCTGGAAAATGAACAAGAAAACAGAATTACTAATATTGGTGTACCACTGTCAATTGAGGCATATTCATTTCAAATAGGTATTAAAGACATCTGGAAAATGAACAAGAAAACAGAATTACTAATATTGGTGTACCACTGTCAATTGAGGCATATTCATTTCAAATAGGTATTAAAGACATCTGGAAAATGAACAAGAAAACAGAATTACTAATATTGGTGTACCACTGTCAATTGAGGCATATTCATTTCAAATAGGTATTAAAGACATCTGGAAAATGAACAAGAAAACAGAATTACTAATATTGGTGTACCACTGTCAATTGAGGCATATTCATTTCAAATAGGTATTAAAGACATCTGGAAAATGAACAAGAAAACAGAATTACTAATATTGGTGTACCACTGTCAACTGAGGCATATTCATTTCAAATAGGTATTAAAGACATCTGGAAAATGAACAAGAAAACAGAATTACTAATATTGGTGTACCACTGTCAACTGAGGCATATTCATTTCAAATAGGTATTAAAGACATCTGGAAAATGAACAAGAAAACAGAATTACTAATATTGGTGTACCACTGTCAATTGAGGCATATTCATTTCAAATAGGTATTAAAGACATCTGGAAAATGAACAAGAAAACAGAATTACTAATATTGGTGTACCACTGTCAATTGAGGCATATTCATTTCAAATAGGTATTAAAGACATCTGGAAAATGAACAAGAAAACAGAATTACTAATATTGGTGTACCACTGTCAATTGAGGCATATTCATTTCAAATAGGTATTAAAGACATCTGGAAAATGAACAAGAAAACAGAATTACTAATATTGGTGTACCACTGTCAATTGAGGCATATTCATTTCAAATAGGTATTAAAGACATCTGGAAAATGAACAAGAAAACAGAATTACTAATATTGGTGTACCACTGTCAACTGAGGCATATTCATTTCAAATAGGTATTAAAGACATCTGGAAAATGAACAAGAAAACAGAATTACTAATATTGGTGTACCACTGTCAACTGAGGCATATTCATTTCAAATAGGTATTAAAGACATCTGGAAAATGAACAAGAAAACAGAATTACTAATATTGGTGTACCACTGTCAATTGAGGCATATTCATTTCAAATAGGTATTAAAGACATCTGGAAAATGAACAAGAAAACAGAATTACTAATATTGGTGTACCACTGTCAATTGAGGCATATTCATTTCAAATAGGTATTAAAGACATCTGGAAAATGAACAAGAAAACAGAATTACTAATATTGGTGTACCACTGTCAACTGAGGCATATTCATTTCAAATAGGTATTAAAGACATCTGGAAAATGAACAAGAAAACAGAATTACTAATATTGGTGTACCACTGTCAATTGAGGCATATTCATTTCAAATAGGTATTAAAGACATCTGGAAAATGAACAAGAAAACAGAATTACTAATATTGGTGTACCACTGTCAACTGAGGCATATTCATTTCAAATAGGTATTAAAGACATCTGGAAAATGAACAAGAAAACAGAATTACTAATATTGGTGTACCACTGTCAACTGAGGCATATTCATTTCAAATAGGTATTAAAGACATCTGGAAAATGAACAAGAAACAGAATTACTAATATTGGTGTACCACTGTCAACTGAGGCATATTCATTTCAAATAGGTATTAAAGACATCTGGAAAATGAACAAGAAAACAGAATTACTAATATTGGTGTACCACTGTCAATTGAGGCATATTCATTTCAAATAGGTATTAAAGACATCTGGAAAATGAACAAGAAAACAGAATTACTAATATTGGTGTACCACTGTCAACTGAGGCATATTCATTTCAAATAGGTATTAAAGACATCTGGAAAATGAACAAGAAAACAGAATTACTAATATTGGTGTACCACTGTCAACTGAGGCATATTCATTTCAAATAGGTATTAAAGACATCTGGAAAATGAACAAGAAAACAGAATTACTAATATTGGTGTACCACTGTCAACTGAGGCATATTCATTTCAAATAGGTATTAAAGACATCTGGAAAATGAACAAGAAAACAGAATTACTAATATTGGTGTACCACTGTCAACTGAGGCATATTCATTTCAAATAGGTATTAAAGACATCTGGAAAATGAACAAGAAAACAGAATTACTAATATTGGTGTACCACTGTCAACTGAGGCATATTCATTTCAAATAGGTATTAAAGACATCTGGAAAATGAACAAGAAAACAGAATTACTAATATTGGTGTACCACTGTCAACTGAGGCATATTCATTTCAAATAGGTATTAAAGACATCTGGAAAATGAACAAGAAAACAGATTCATTTCAAATAGGTATTAAAGACATCTGGAAAATGAACAAGAAAACAGAATTACTAATATTGGTGTACCACTGTCAACTGAGGCATATTCATTTCAAATAGGTATTAAAGACATCTGGAAAATGAACAAGAAAACAGAATTACTAATATTGGTGTACCACTGTCAACTGAGGCATATTCATTTCAAATAGGTATTAAAGACATCTGGAAAATGAACAAGAAAACAGAATTACTAATATTGGTGTACCACTGTCAACTGAGGCATATTCATTTCAAATAGGTATTAAAGACATCTGGAAAATGAACAAGAAAACAGAATTACTAATATTGGTGTACCACTGTCAACTGAGGCATATTCATTTCAAATAGGTATTAAAGACATCTGGAAAATGAACAAGAAAACAGAATTACTAATATTGGTGTACCACTGTCAACTGAGGCATATTCATTTCAAATAGGTATTAAAGACATCTGGAAAATGAACAAGAAAACAGAATTACTAATATTGGTGTACCACTGTCAACTGAGGCATATTCATTTCAAATAGGTATTAAAGACATCTGGAAAATGAACAAGAAAACAGAATTACTAATATTGGTGTACCACTGTCAATTGAGGCATATTCATTTCAAATAGGTATTAAAGACATCTGGAAAATGAACAAGAAAACAGAATTACTAATATTGGTGTACCACTGTCAACTGAGGCATATTCATTTCAAATAGGTATTAAAGACATCTGGAAAATGAACAAGACTAATAACCACTGACATCTTTACTAATATTGGTGTACCACTGTCAACTGAGGCATATTCATTTCAAATAGGTATTAAAGACATCTGGAAAATGAACAAGAAAACAGAATTACTAATATTGGTGTACCACTGTCAACTGAGGCATATTCATTTCAAATAGGTATTAAAGACATCTGGAAAATGAACAAGAAAACAGAATTACTAATATTGGTGTACCACTGTCAACTGAGGCATATTCATTTCAAATAGGTATTAAAGACATCTGGAAAATGAACAAGAAAACAGAATTACTAATATTGGTGTACCACTGTCAACTGAGGCATATTCATTTCAAATAGGTATTAAAGACATCTGGAAAATGAACAAAAAACAGAATTACTAATATTGGTGTACCACTGTCAACTGAGGCATATTCATTTCAAATAGGTATTAAAGACATCTGGAAAATGAACAAGAAAACAGAATTACTAATATTGGTGTACCACTGTCAACTGAGGCATATTCATTTCAAATAGGTATTAAAGACATCTGGAAAATGAACAAGAAACAGAATTACTAATATTGGTGTACCACTGTCAACTGAGGCATATTCATTTCAAATAGGTATTAAAGACATCTGGAAAATGAACAAAAAAACAGAATTACTAATATTGGTGTACCACTGTCAACTGAGGCATATTCATTTCAAATAGGTATTAAAGACATCTGGAAAATGAACAAGAAAACAGAATTACTAATATTGGTGTACCACTGTCAACTGAGGCATATTCATTTCAAATAGGTATTAAAGACATCTGGAAAATGAACAAGAAAACAGAATTACTAATATTGGTGTACCACTGTCAACTGAGGCATATTCATTTCAAATAGGTATTAAAGACATCTGGAAAATGAACAAAAACAGAATTACTAATATTGGTGTACCACTGTCAATTGAGGCATATTCATTTCAAATAGGTATTAAAGACATCTGGAAAATGAACAAGAAAACAGAATTACTAATATTGGTGTACCACTGTCAATTGAGGCATATTCATTTCAAATAGGTATTAAAGACATCTGGAAAATGAACAAGAAAACAGAATTACTAATATTGGTGTACCACTGTCAACTGAGGCATATTCATTTCAAATAGGTATTAAAGACATCTGGAAAATGAACAAGAAAACAGAATTACTAATATTGGTGTACCACTGTCAACTGAGGCATATTCATTTCAAATAGGTATTAAAGACATCTGGAAAATGAACAAGAAAACAGAATTACTAATATTGGTGTACCACTGTCAATTGAGGCATATTCATTTCAAATAGGTATTAAAGAAAATGAACAAGAAACAGAATTACACTAACGTGTACCACTGTCAATGAGGCATATTCATTTAAAATAGGTATTAAAGACATCTGGAAAACAAGAAAACAGAATTACTAATATTGGTGTACCACTGTCAACTGAGGCATATTCATTTCAAATAGGTATTAAAGACATCTGGAAAATGAACAAGAATACAGAATTACTAGAGAATAAAATCATTACAGAAATATCTTGATAGTGACATTTAATTTAATTTAAACATTAAGAAAATCTAATATTAAAAGTTCAAAAAATGATAATTATATTTTTGATTCAACAAAAAAATGTTTTTTAATGATGTTTATTGTTACTACTTTTGACTTAGACAAAAATTTGATAGAATTAATTAATTT
>CM042162.1:83129896-83134896 GCA_023376005.1 Doryteuthis pealeii
AAAAGATTTGACATGGCAGTTAGATCAAAAGGGTGACCCTTGAGTTCACACTTAGTTCACCTCAGTCCGATGACACAGAGATGTATCTATCTAGATACAATTGTTTATATCAAAATAATTCTCGTTTTAAAAAGGCGAGCAGACAGTCAGAACGGAGAGACACACAGACAGACCGACACTAGCAGTCGGGCTCCGGGGATGGTCGAGTGTGGATCGAAAAACGAAATTTGTCACTGAAAATTTGTTACGGGAATTGCAACTAGAAAACTTGACTTTTGCTACTAAAATTGATTCCAGAATTTCGCATAAAACAAAACGCCAAACGAAGCCATCGTGTTTTTATTTATCCAAACAAGTGTGCAAAACATATTCATATATTATTCCTACTCGTCATATATGAATAAAAACAGTTGTTATTGTTGATGGTGTGTTGACTGATTTTTTTAGAGTTGCCAGCAAACGCGGCAGTTTATACCTACCAACCCGTCACAAAGACACTCCGACCAAGACCGGCTAGAAACTATATCGGTGGCCTCGCTCCGACTGAGTTGCGTCGATCCCAGTTCTCCAGAGGGTATTGAAAGAGCAGCTGACCGGAGGCTCATCCAGTAGTGCTTGTCATAATTCATACCGTTACCACAGCATACTATCCCCGGGGCACCAATACGGTCTGATATTTGGTACGACAGTATAGGACTGTCATATTTGGGTACCGTGTCAGGATCTTCTTACATTTGCTGCCATGCGACCCAGGATCTGGTCTTACATTTGGGTGCCGTGTCAGGATAATTTACAGAATTCCTATCGAAAAAATTGTGTGATTATTAGACATTAGACAAATATTTACTTTCTCGCATTAAAGACTAACCAAAATAGTAGGGGTCAATTTAATTTAATAGACTCATTTATTTATGAATAAAACTATTCAAAAATATTGTTAGGGTTATCAGAATAATTTTTTTGTGTTTATAAAAATATCCCATTCCGAATTTAATGAATTAATATCGAGAATTTCTTTAGAGTTTATTTTTAAAATATGAGTTTTTACAAGAATGCGCTCTTATGTGAAAAAAATTGTTAACTTAAGATAGCGCTTTTAATGTCTTAAACTTGATTTTGTGAATTACAAAGACTTTAAAATACTTAAATTATTGAAGTTTAAATTATATTTATTTAGTTTTGATACAAAAAAATAACTCACTCTGCAATTCTTTGTAGGTAAAAAATTTTCTCGTCTTATCATTAGGGAAAGAAAAAAAACTTTCGGCCCATTTTTATAGTTCCCATTAAAAAAATGAACACACTTAAAAGGCATTTTTGTTTATAAATTAAAATAAAATTAATTGACTGAATAATTACAAGAAAAAGTCGTTGACTATTTGCAAAGAACTTCGATGAATAAGTCGTGTTTGGGTAAAGACAAAAGTGGGCCTAGATACGATGATGTCACAGTGACGTCAGACTCATTCCATTAGGCATGTATGTATTAGAAGGCGATGGTTCAACCGTGGGGGAAATTTGATAGGCAAAGAGTTAAGCACATCACAGTGTCAGCTATAGAAAAGTCACCGTGACCTCGGTCAATAAATTTGTGACTTAAAAGAGGAAATGGAGAAAATATTGTCCGCTATTATGAATTATAATTGACCTTCTGGAGCGTAGAAAATGTAAAAGTTTAAATATAATAGGGAAGAAGAAGACAGACACTCAATACACGTTTAAGATACTGAAATTTAATGAAGAAAAAGGAGAGAGAAAGGGGGGGGGTCATGGAAAGTTTAATGTTATTTTCTACAGATTTAAAATTTGGCTGAAAATAAAGGATGAAAAAAATAGATAGAAAGTGAGTAAAGAAAAGGAGAAATAAGCGAAAAATAAAATCTAAATAATAGATATAAAAATAATTTATTTTATTTATTTTTTATTTCTTTATTGAGAAGATTGTCAGTCATTATTGTTATTAATTTTAATTTGATAATATTTTGATAGTACTATTTTCTAGAGACTTCTTACGAGGGTAACGTGTGTTACTAATAAATGTAACGACTTACTGTTACAAAATGAAACGGAATATTGAGTCTTCCGGGTAACTGTGGCGAAATGCTGAAAAGAATTATAAGCAAAACATGCAAAAAAGAAAACAAATAACAGGAGGTTGAGTTAAACAAAATCTGTCTTTTTAAATATTATTTTTCATTATAAGCAATTTACAAATATATTTTCGTATGAGTATTAATTTTTGTATGTATACTCTTTAGTTACTCTTTTTTCAAATTTCAAGTGAGTCGGTCAAGAATTCCTTTAAGCACACACATTATATATATATATATATATATATATATATATATATATATATATATATATATGTGTGTGTGTGTGTGTGTGTGTGTATGATTTTATATGAAAAAGGTGACTTACCGGTGAAATTGGTCACAATGGTTAGTTGATGCAAGTTTCACAATGATAAGACAGCGATATAGCAAATATAAAGTGCTCAAGGCACGAGTAGAGCAAATATATATACACAGGAATAACCTATTCGAGTTTCACCACAAGGATGTTCGAGGTCAAATCCATCGAATTAATCAAGATATTGATTAACTACAGTTGATTGCACAAACATACACGCGTGCAATCGGCTGTAATTAATCAATATCTTGATTAATTCGATGGATGTAACTCTGAAGATCCTTATGGTGAAACTCGAGTATATTATTCCTGTGTATACCATCATCACAATGATAAGACGGCGATATAACATATATAAAGTGGTCAAGGGAGGCAATATTTTTTGGAATTGACCTGGCTGAAATAAAATCCAGCCTCACAAACCAATTGTATAAGCCCCTCCCACCCAGCAAGAAATGTTAGAATGGAGAAAATAATGGAGGATAATCTCACCTTTGTCATTTGTTAGGATCACATCAGTTCCACCAAAATAAAGCATCCGACAAATTTCGATCCGACTTCTTTGCAAATAGATTTGAGCAAGAGACTTACCGGTTGAATCTTTGAAATGGAACTGTTGAAATTTTTCATTTTCATTGTGAATAACATCGATGAAACCCGTGTATTTTCTCCTGAGCAAAATAATCAGACTGGTTAAATTATGCGAACATTTCTGTAATTTTACATCATACAAAAGAGTCATAGGTTGTTTCTTTGCGTTGTATATTAACATATACTTAGTGAGCATTTGGAAAATGTTTGGTAATGATTCTGGTTCCCGTGAGAATTTGATGATATATCCTATAAAGAAATATCCTATAAAGATACTTTGATATTTATGGAAGATGCATGTGTGTTTGGATAATTGTTCTCAAAAGTGGAGGAAGGTCACACCCAGTCACAACTGTCTTTTGACAAATTGCATTTGCCGCCAAACATTGTAGACTGTTACATTCTTTAGGGAAATAATAAAAATGTTCTTTTTTCATTCTACAAGGGAGGCAATATTTTTTGGATGTAACACGGCTGAAATCAAATCCAGCCTTACAAACCAATTGTATAAGCTCCCTTTTGACGGGAATGTCCACATCCAATATATAATGGAGGATAGTTTCCCCTTCTTCATCCGTTTCATTCACATCAGTTCCACAAGAAAGAAAAAATTTCAATGTAGAAAACAATTTTTTTTGTAAACAAATTTCTAGAAGTGTCTTGTTTGACTTGTAAATGCGTCTGGTTGTATTTCGAAAATATTTTTTTACAATCGATGCAAATTTTTTAGTAATAATGTCAATAGAATCTCTGTATTTCATCTTGACTGTTTGTACCAGTTCGATGAAATACTCCGTAAAGTCCTGTACCTTTATAGTATACAATGTTCTTGTTGAAGGAGACATATTTTGTTGCTCTTTTAAAAGTAATAGTGCCGTGTATCTTTCAAGCATCTCAAAAAACTTTCCCAGTGAAGATGGTACGTGATAAAAATCGAAGATATAGCGCTCTAACAATATTTTGATATATTTGTGTATTTCTAAAAATTCTTGACTTTTAAGTGAATGTTGAATCTTGGAAAGAGATTCATATAATCTAATCCAATTTTCATGGTTAAAAACGTATTTTAATGCGGTCGCCATTGCTTTCACTGTAAATACATGTTCGGAGCCGTACAAGTGTTTCATGTACAATAATGGTTGTACATCATTTTCATTAAACAAGAATATCTCAACGTCAAGTTCATCATTTGGGTATGGAATGGTAAATATTGGTGTTTCCTCAGGTAAACCTTCGAGTTCCAACGATTTCTCCCAGAATTTATTCGCTTTGAAGAAGAACATATGGATATAGCAAAAGCAACACTCCAATTTGTAGGCTCTAATTATTTCTTCTTTTGTGTAGCCTCCTCTTATTATAATTCTGATAATTTCATTATCACTACAAAACCTTAAGGCAAGATTAAGTGCATCTTCGGCACATTCTCCTTTTCTCCTGATATCAATATATTGTCGTGTGAGAAGGAAAGTGATAATTGTCTTTAGACCCTTCACAATGGCGTTCATTATTGGTGTGTATCCTTTGGCATCCACCAAGTTTATGTCGAATCCGTTTCGTACAAGATGTTTAAAAATGTCAAACGAATTTAAATGTGATGTTTGGGTGTCTTCAATATTTTGAATATTTATATTGGATCTTCTATGAAACAAGAGTAGGATCATTCTTGAATTTCTAAGATCACATGAAATACTAATCGGAGATTTACAATCGAATGAAGCGGTGTTGATGGCGGCACCTCGACTTAAAAGGATCTCGACAAGATCCTTAGAATCTAGAAATATGGCTCTTGACAGACAACTCCATCTTTCATAATTTGATATTCCGCGACTGTTCGGATCCGCTCCGCATTCATCCAAAAAATATGTTACGATTGAAGCAGAACCATGAAAAAACAGCGAAGTAAAGAAGGGACGAACCACCGACGTTTGAACTCATAATCATTTTTCTCTGCTCAAATGAATACGGATCCATTAGCTGTTTTATTTCCGTCAATTGATCAA
>CM042162.1:83147396-83157396 GCA_023376005.1 Doryteuthis pealeii
TAAATTAGTGGAGAAATCATTCAGCCTTAAAATCTCACATATTCATTAATGTTTATAAGGAATCGTATAACATTTAGTGTTTGACTTTTACTGATTAAGTGAGATAATTCAATGAAAGATCAATCAATTAGTGGAACGCTTCCGGTACAAAACGTATTTCTTGGTATAATCTCTGACCCTCCTCTTTATTGAAGCCATACTCTGCCATTAATCCCACTGAAAAGCTATTCAATCCAATACGTTTTACACGTGGATAACCAGTTGGGTAAATACCCTGTCTTTACATTTCTATAAATCTTAGTTGCAAGCCTATTTTATCAAGTATAATATTAATATAGCCAGCATATTTAAATATCACAAGGATTCCATACGTGAAATTTTAATGTAATGTTTATTCGAAAATTATTATAATTTTATACTAATTGTATAACAATTTTGGGAAGAACAAAAAATAAAATTATTTTAAATGCAAATGAAAATTGTAATCCGAAGAAAATTAATTTTCTAACATTCTTAGTTTTTTATTTTAAGTACTTTTTCTTAGTTTTTTTATATGAGTACTAAGAACCAAATACATTAATGTTTAGCACGAGCTAATTTGAAAAAATTAACCAGATAAACTTTTAGCTGAAAGAAATTAACGAAACAAATAAGTATGTTAAATACTTATTTGTTTCGTTAATTTCTTTCAGCTAAAAGTTCACAGGATGTGTCTCTAGGTTGAAAGTTTGGGGCATCTAGCGAGGATCAAACTCGTTACTAAGCAGTATGGATCTTATCTTAGGAGTCAACTTATACTTCAGAAAATATCATTGAGAAATAAAATCTCAAATATAATTTTGTTTATAATGAGGAAAAGTACAAACTTAATTTTTTACCGATGAAATAATATAATTAAAATTAATCGATTTGCGGGACTTCCCACCGTTTTTCATAAGTAAAAAAAATCTTCACACCTACGATTTAATTATTCCAATTCCACATTCCAACATTCTTTTTTAATCCATTAGTAGTATTAAGAAAATAACATTTTTTTGCTAACTAAATAAAAAAAAACTTTAATCATGAAAATCTTTCCGACCAATGAATACCTTCATGACACACAATCATAAACTATGGGGAATCAAGGAAGGATCAAATTCATTATTCAATAGAAATGGATCGGCGAGACTATCTTGCTCAATATAAACCCTTTTTTTTTTTAAAATCATTATTTACCCAACGCGTTCGCTCTGGGCAGGATGTGACACAAGATTGCAGTTATGGGGCATACAGTGTGGCTTGAACTCATGTAGTAGTAAGGGATCTGCGAGACTAGCTTGCTGACTGTTACACCGAAATGGGATTCATTTCTTATTTACCCGAATCGTTCACCATAGGAAGGATTTGACAAAGGTTCGTAAGTGTGGGGCATCCAGTGAGGATCAAACTTGCTACTCAGCAGTAATGGATCTTATCTTAGGAGTCGAGTTAAACTTCAGAAATTGTCATTGTGAAATAAAATCTCAAATATTATTCAACATGTTTTTAATGAGGAATAATACAAATTTAGTTTTTGATTTTTACTGAAGAAATTATGAGAAGTAAATATACAAGCGATGTATTTATGATATGGCTTTTTTTAGCCGACAATTTTTGGGAGAATATGTGCTTAATTGAAGTCGTACCTAATTTTGAAAGTTAATTAATTAATAATTAATTAATTAATCAATTAGGCGGACACACCTATTAAATGTAAGGCTAAACAAATCGAGAAAAATCAATCTCTGTATGTACATTTCAGCCTATTAGGCCTCTTGCGTGACTTGCCACATTTTTCATAAGTAAAAAAAAATCTCTTAAGACGCACAATGAGTAAATATTCCAATTCCACATTCAAACAGAAATATTTTTTTAATTCTAATTGTAAGAAGAAAAAAACTTAATTCTTTGGTAACTGTGGTAGTAAGCAAACAAACACGGTCGGACTTGCAGAAGCTTTATTCTACATAGAATACAGTGGTGGATTTTTGACCAGTTTATATAGTAACTTAGAAGGGGAGGGGGGGTAACTCAGTTACCTATTACAGTAACTAAAAGAAAATCATGAATGTCTTTCAGACCAATGGGTACCTTTTATTTGATGTACTATTCTAAATCCATTACCCCCCCCCCAAAAAAAAAGAATGAATGACGAAAAATGTCTATTTTAATTCTTTTTCATTGTTACAATTATATTGGGTAAAAAATAAGATAAATGAAACTAATACATTTTATAACATTACAACGAAACAAGAAAAATAAAATTGGTCAAACCGTTTATGAGTTTAGGGTAATTTTAAAAAATATATATATATCAAATTTAGGAATTTACAGAACTCGTTGGCCACGTAGGATGTGACACAAAGAAAGAAAGAAAGAAAAAGAAAGAAAGAAACGTTCCGTAATCGATAACGACCCTCGCCGAGTCAGTGCTTGGATAATTTGATCAGTTCGGTAAGGCATCTGATAGATAACGGTAGGTGTGGCGCTCTACCTCAGCAAAAATAATCTCCCTTTTCTAGCGGAAATAAAAAAAAAGAGTATAGACCCTTGGCTTTTTGGCTGATACCGACAATAGGCCATTACACTGGCTTTAGCTTTAAAAATGAACTTTATTCGTGGCTTATTTATTTAACCGGGTTAGCTCAGTCGGTAGAGCGTTTGGCTAAAAACCACGAGGTTCCTAGTTCGATATCGGCCCTCGCCAACACAGCGTATGAGTAGCACAGGAATCTGTGCGGTAAAGTAAGGAGCTGATGATAGGTGTGGCGCTCCAACTCAGACGCTAAAATAATCTCATTAGTCTACCGCTAGCGAAAAGGGGATAGACTCCCTCGCGGATTGGCTGATACCGACTTTAGGCTACCCCGACGACTGTTTATTTATTTATTTAACTACATATCAAATCCCTATGGGATATGATCTATTTGAAAACGATAGATTAAAATAGAGAGAGAGAGATATAGGGAGAGAGATAGAGATAGATAGATAGAGAGAGAGAGAGAGAGAGAGAGAGGCTGAGGTCAGATCAGGTTAAATGAAGAAGTTAATATTTAGAATAGGAAGCTATTAAACTTAAGTTTTAGGGCAACTTGTTGTAGTGTTATGGTTAATGAGCTATTGTAGCTTATGATCATTTGGTCTATTTGAAAACGTTTGATTATAAGAATAGAGATTAGGAGAGATAGATAGATAGATAGATAGATAGATAGAGAGAGAGAGAGAGAGAGAGAGAGAGAAAGGAAGAGAGAGAGTCTGTGGTCAGGGTAAGTTCAAGGTACTAGCTACTAAAATTTAATAATAATGTAGAATAGAGAGAGAGAGAGAGAGAGAGAGAGAGAGAGAGAGAGAGAGAGAGAGAGAGAGAGGAGAGGGGTCATGACTGATTTATTGGTTTTCAATGTTTTCCTGAAATAAGACTTTACTAAAGTTAATCTTAAAATAGGAAACTACTAAACATTAATTGTAGGGCACCTTGTACTGGTGTTATGGTTAATGAACTATGCAAGCTGAATATTATTTGGTTTATTTGTTTAACGGTATACCAACACCCAATGGGATATTTAATGCCGAAATTTGACCAATTTATAAATGTTTGATTATAATAGATGAGGAGAAGGAGAAGATGAAGAAGAAGGAGAAGAAGAAGAGAGTGAAAATACTAGCCACTAAAAAAGACTTCACTAAAGTTTATCTTTAAATGGTTTATATAAAGGGGAGAAAGAGAGAGACAGACAGACAGACAGACAGAGACTTATTGTTTCTCTGAATGTTTGAGATGAGGCTTGAAGATTAGTATTATCTGCGTTATTTGGACTATTGTTCCAATCTTCATTGTTATTTGTACAACGTTTCGGCCGATATGCCCTCCGGCCTTCTTCAGGTATTTCTTGTCGGACTCGGGAACCTTCTCGGACTCGAGAACCTTCTTTTCGAACTCGGGAACTTTCTTGACGTAATCGGGAGCCATCACGGAACTTTGAACCTAACCCTTTATTTAGTCCACGGGGGGTATCCTGTTCTCATTCCGCTAACCATAGCTGGGGTAGGAGTTGTGTTAATTATTTTTCTAACTGCCTCTACTCAGGATTGAACTCGGGATCCAGAGATAACTGTCACTTAGAACTGTCTTAACCTAAACTATCTTATCCACTATTCGAAAAGAAAGTTCCCGAGTCCGACAAGAAATACCTGAAGAAGGCCGGGCGGCATATCAGCCGAAACGTTGTACAAATAACAATGAAGATGGGACAATAGTCCGAATAACAGAGACTTATTGGTCAATAAGTTTTCGACTTTAAAGAGAAAGAAAGTTACTAAAGTTCATTTTTAAAATAGGAAACTACTAAACATTAGTTGTAGGGCACCTTGTTGAGGTGTTATGGTTAATGAGCTATTGTAGCTTATGGTCATTGGTTTAAAGGTACATCAACTCTCTGTGGGATATTTAATACCGAAATTTGAATTCCGTCGGTCAATATGTTTTTGACTTTAAAGAGAAAGAAAGGGGAAAACAAATTATAATTCACATTTTGTACCGTAAAATGTAAAAAATGTAGAATTTTAATTAGAAGCCCCACTCATCAGAGCCCACAACACACTGTACCCTCTCTAGAGGGAGAAGATACCCTCTTAACACCCCTGCCCCAACAAAAAAACAGTGTCCTAAGTATGAAATTAAACTGCAAGTCTCCACTTCTGGAGAGTAAGGAATCCCCCTTTCATTATCATTACTCCCGGTGTAGTAGCACCTGTTAGTTCTCCAACTAGTAGTCAAATATATTTGATTGAGATAAGAAATTGTTTACCTGTATCAAATGATTGAGAAGTTACATTTTGTATAAATTGGAGACCATTATTAGTTAAACTGATTTTGACATCAAATAACCCAACAAGGTTTGACATGTCATAAAACCAATCGAAAATGAAAGATTCGTCGTTGGTTGGACAGAATTTCATTCAAAGTTTGGGGAGAGAGAGAGAGAGAGAGAGAGAGAGAGAGAGAGAGAGAGAGAGAGAGAGAGAGAGAGAGAGGACAGGTTTAAACGGTTATTTCCTATAAGTCTAATATGATCAAAGGGGAACCACTCTTGACTGATAAATTATTTATTTATTTATTTTCCTATTAAACTAACCCTAAATCCTAACCTCGTCTTCTGTTTCCTAGTAGATCAATAAATAAATAAATTATCAGTCAAGAGTGGTTCCCCTTTGATCATGTTAGACTTATAGGAAATAACCGTTTAAACTACTATAATGATGATGATAAGCAGAACCGTGTGAGATAGAAGAAGAAGAAGAAGAAGAAGAAGAAGAAGAAGAAGAAATGAAGGATTTAATGTTATTTTCTAAAGATTTCATATTTAGTTGAAAATAAAGGATTGAGAAAAATAGAAAAGAAGAAAAGAGAGAGAAAAAAAAGGAGAAATAAACGAAAAAAGAAAAAAAAATTGTGAGAAGAATAATTTATTCTATTTATTTTCATTTCTTTATTGCAAAAAGAGTCAGTCATTATTGTTATTAATTTTAATTTGATAATATTTTGAAAGTACTATTTTCTAGAGACTTCCGACGAGGGTAACGTGTCTAACTAATTAGTGTAACAACTTACTGTAACAAAATGAAACGTAATATTGAGTCTTTCAGTTAACAGTGATAAAATGTTAATGCTGAAAAGAATTATGAATAAAACATGCAAAAAAGAAAACAAATAACAGGAGGCTGAGCTTTAACAAAAACTTTTTTTTTCTGATATTATCTTTTTATTATAAATAATAATTGACAAATATATTTTTACGTATTTTTTATCATGAACAATATACAAATATATTTTCGTATGAGTATGAATTTTTATATATGTACATGAGTGTTTTTTATTTTTTTTTTTTCAAGTGAGTCAGTCTAGAATTTCTTTATATATATATATATATATATATATATATATATATATATATATATATATATAAGACACACCTTGGGGAAACTCATCTAGCCTCTGGGTTAGCTCGGATTAATTGCAAAGCTAACCCCCGACTCTCGCTTTGCTTCATTAGATTTCCCCTTCCAGAAGAAAGTATAACCCATCTCACTCCGACTACCCTCATCTGGGAGCCGAACTTCAGACAGCGCAATGATATCTAGAGAATGTCTGCTGAATTCCCTTGCGAGAATCGCAGAACGTCTAGCCGGATGGTTGCTGTTTATTGTGTCTTGCATTGTTCTGATTTTCCAACATGATATATTTATAAGGAAATCCTGAGAGTGGTATTTATTGTTGCATTTTTTAGCTGTCGCTGCTTTATATATTATTATTTCTTTACCGCTATGTTGAACATCCGTCAGTCGCGGTAGACTGACCAGATTGTAAATTGGCAAGCAATGTTTAGGACACATTTTCTAGTCCCGCCTCGCATTCGAGTGAGCAGTGTTATCCTAAATAGGGCTGCTCAGCCACTCAGAGCTCTGCCCAAACACAACCATTGCCAGTTTGATTGGGAGACGACATTAAGAAAAACTCTGAGCCGCCAGTGTGCAGGGTTGAAACTACATACTTCCAGTTAGTTAAACCTGTACGCTTCGCTACACCTCCATCGCCACTGGACTTTTAGGGAAAAATAAATTAAATCTTTTAAATCAGGAAATACCTGTGCTGAAGAGAATATTTTTAGTGGATATAGTGTGCACGGAACTAGCTCCACTTCTTGGTAATCAGAGTCAGAGAGACAGTGTGATGAACAGATTCAACAAGACTGCAAGACAAAGGTACCTCAAGTGGCATTGCTATGCGCCTGGATACCAACCCAGGTATTTCTACGTCCTCGTGTAAAGTAATGTGCTAGATGGCCGTTGAGCAAGAATCTTCTTCCGCCCTTTGACAGGTCTTGATTTTCGTCCTGCTGGGAGTCTAGCCACCCTCCTCACCAGGCAAGCTTGGTGGGGTTACCGGTTTAGTCGCCGATGACCCGACTATGAAACAGGTTGTACTGAATTACATAGTAAAGATTGATGTATGAGGAGCAACAATAACGTAGAAACAAAAACAATAAAAAAGATATGTTGTCTCCAGGATTTTGATAATAATATGTTAAATGGATTTTTTATTCATTCAAAAACAGAAAATTTTATTAAAATCCGATAATTAGCCGTTTTGAGAGAATTTAGAAATGAAGAACGAATGAAATTTTTTTTCACAATACAAGGTGTGTCAATAAGTACAAAAATTCTCAAAAGAAATAACATCTGACAATCGAATACGTGGAACTTGGAGTCATGAACTTTTAACCTGTCTTTCATTTTTCGTTATTAAAAATATACTTTGAATTTGGGTATATACCATAGTAAAGGCGTCTTTGGGGAAGTTTTTCCTTTGAATTCATTAATTTTTTTTCAGAATACAGGTGTGACAAAAAGTGTCAAGTTTAAAGCTGTATTTACCTAGGTAGAAATGAAGAATGAATGAAACTTTTTTTTCAGAATACAAGGCGTGACAAAAAATCTCGATACTTTTTGACACACTTTGTGTGTGTGTGTATATATATATATATATATATATATATATATATATATATATATATAATATTAATGTGAAATTTGAAATTAAAGTGATTTGCCTATGTGATCAATGAAATGATAGATAATGCAAAACATCACCACGACTAACATGACTGAGAAAAGCAGATAACGGCTAAAGAAGAAATGTATTTGAATATTCATGGAATATTGTTATGTGTTTGGTTAATTAATCTTATGACTGGAGGAAGGCCACACCCAGTCACAACTGTCTTTTGACAAATTGCATTTGCCGCCAAACATTGTAGACTATTACATTCTTTAGGGAAGTAATAAAAACGTTCTTTTTTCATTCTACAAGGGATGCAATATTTTTGGATGTAACCCGGCTGAAATCAAATCCAGATTCACAAACCAATTTATAAGCTCCCCCTTGCAAGAAATGTTAGAATCGAGTAAATAATGGAGGATTGTCTCCCCTTTCTCATCTGTTTGGTTCACATCAGTTCCACAAGAAAGAAGCATTCTACAGATTTCTATCCGACTTCTTTGCAAACACATCTGAGCAAGAGACATATCGGCAGGATCTTTGAAATGGAACTTTAAAAATCTTTCCATTTCATTGTGAATAATATCTATGAAACTTGGATATTTTCTCTTGAGAAAAATTATCAGTTCAATTAAATCATCTGAAAACTTCTGTAATTTTAACTCATACAAAGTTATTTTTTTATCATACAAAGAAGTCATAGGTTGTTCTTTTGCGTTGAATATTAACATATACTTAGTGAGCATTTGGAAAATATTTACTAATGATTCTGGTTCTTGTGAGAATTTGATGATATATCGTATAAAAATATAATCAACATCTATTTGCAAGAAATCTCTGGTATTCAGCGATTGCAGATCTATACAAAACTGATGATATATTTTTAGGTAATTATCATGGACATTTACAAAACCTAATGCCATTACTGTTGCTCGTAATGTCATCCCATGTCTAGGACCACATAACGATACAAGATACAACAAAGCCTGTCTATCAGCCCCTAAAACAAGTTATAATAATTAATAGATTCACGATTTAGTAACGGGTTATAAAAGATTTCGGTGTCCTTTGGTAGATTTCGCAGTCTTAAAGCTTTCTTCCATAAAGCATTTGATTTTGAATATTCTGACTTAAGATGGCTAAGACAACATTCCACTTCGTAGGCTCGAATTATTTCTTCTTTTTTATAACCCCCTTTTCTGATAATCGTCTGTATAATAGTGTAAGTAGAATTTCGGATAGCCAAATTAAGTGCATCTTCTTCGCACGCATTTTTTATACGAAAGTCAACATCATCCCTGGTGAGCAAAAAAGAAACAATTTCTTTTTGGTACCCTTTTAGAGCATGCATCAAAACTGTCATTTCTTCTACGTCTACCAAGTTAATGTTTGCCCCGTTTATAACTAGATATTTAAAAATTCTAGAATTATATAAAGATGCCGTAAGAGCACCATTTCCTTTATGATTTTGGATGCTGATATTGGCAGCCATTTTCACTAAAAGTTTTACCATTTGAAACTTGTCATAAAAGCAGGCATTTGTAACAGCAGTTCTCTCAGCGAATGAAACTGCGTTGATATCAGCCCCTCGTCTTAAGAGAATCTTAACCATTCGTTTGTCATTTAAACACGCTGCTCTCGACAGACAAGTCCATTTTTTATATTCCTTTAATCCAAAACTGTTTGGATCCGCTCCACATTCATCGAGAAAATAAATTAAGAGTGAAGAAGCGCGATTCAAAACAGCGTGGTAGAGAAGGCATGAACCTCCAACATTTGTAGACATGATGAATCGTCTTTGGTCCAGAGAATATGGATTCAGTAACTGCTTTATTTCCGTTAAAGAATTAGACGGGATAAGTTGAACAATTCTTGAAGCAATTTCTAAACTCATGATCAATTCTGAAATAGAGAAAAACAAAAGATCATAAATATTAAAATAAAAACATGAAAATAATTTGACGATACATTTTAATCTAACGGTTTCGATTTATAAATAAATCAATATGTATACCTACTCTTCGATTTGCAGATAGAATCTTGAAATGATCTGAAGTCGGAGAAATATTTCAATAAAACCAAACATCATAAATATTTGAATAAGAACATCAAAATAATTTTACGACGATACATTTTAATTTAACCCGAAGTGACCGGAAGTCGAACAAATATTTTAATAATTATTCATATGATTTCTACAACAATTATTAGTTGATTTTTTTCAAAGTTTGTATTGATTAAAAGAATTCCGATAACAATTCAAATAATGTCTTTTAATAAAACATAACATATAGTTTAGAAAAATCCGTATATATATATATATATATATATATATATATATATATATATATATATATATATATATATATATATATATATATATATATATATATATATATATATACTAGCAACGGCTACCTG
>CM042162.1:83164896-83167396 GCA_023376005.1 Doryteuthis pealeii
ATTAACCACCTGACTTTCATACAGACGCTTCTTTAATCCAAACTTAGTATTCCTGATTGTACCAATTATTTTCTCATTAAAGAAAAAATATCTGGGGGCATGGTCGAATTTCTTTAACTTTTGATTAAATGGTGTCGCCATTTCAATTCATTGAAATAAGTGAAGCGTGGTTATCCGTTGACACATAAGTCACAAGGTGGATAGGATGGGTAGGAATTTGATGACCACTAAGGCCACCTTTACTCAGTGAACTTTCGTTTTAATCGAGGTATAAGGTTCAACAATTCAGGTCAGGTCAAGTCACATTGACAAGTTAGTTTTCTTTCTTTTGTTTGTGCGTTCCTTCTTTCTTTCTTTCGTTCTTTCTTTTTCCTTTCTTTCTTTCTTCCTTACATACATACACACTAATTGCCTTTTATATAGATAGATAGATGCGTATCTATTCAAATCTCTGGTCAACTGAAAGTCACCCACTGATTTGAACCTTTTTGACACGGAAGATTGAAATAGTTGATTAACCACCGGGCTTTCATACAGACCCATCCTTACCCAAAACTTTTTTTTATTTATGATTGTACCAATTATTTTCCCATTAAAGAGAAATATCTACTTTTCACTCCCTGGGGGAGGAGGGGGCATGGTCGAATTTCTTTAACCTTTTTCTTTTCTTCGGTCCAAACTTTTAAAATATTAAAATCTTTAGATACAGTAGGTGGCCACAACGACTATATATATATATATATATATATATATATATATATATATATATATTGGGAGAATATGTGCTTAATTAGAGTCGTACCTAATTTTGAAAATTAATTAATTAATAATGAATTAGGCGGGAATGCCTATTTAAATGTATGGCTAAACAAATCGAGAAAAATCAATCCCTGTATGTACATTTCGGCCTATTAGGCCTCATCAGCAGAGCTATAGATTGTTTAGCCATACATTTAAATAGGCATTCCCGCCTAATTCATTATTAATTAATTAATTTTCAAAATTAGGTACGACTCTAATTAAGCACATATTCTCCCAAAAATTGTCGGCAAAAAAGCCATTCCAAACATACCTTGTTTACAACTTATCATATATGTATATATATAAAGGGGACCCTGGCATTGGAATTCTGTCTTTGTCACATGAATTGAATGTTTCAACCACTACCATGAAGCTTGCATTCTGCTGAACCACAACCAATCTAATCGTTTTCTGACTGGATGTGATCTTCCTCCACATTTGAGATGAATTATCGAAACACACTTGCATATTCCATAAATATTCCATAAATCCATTTCTTAATAAGCAGTTATCTATTTCACTCAGTCATATCAGTCGTGACGATGTTTTATTATCTGTCATCTCATTGATTACATTTGTAAATCAGATATCAAATATCAAATCAGGTTTGAAATTCATCACTTAGTGTTTGAAACTTTATACACCTTCCAGATGTATATTAATATCATATATATATATATATATATATATATATATATATATATATATATATATATATATTTCACTCGCTCTCTCTCTCTCTCTCTCTTCTCTCTCTCTCTCTCTATATATATATATATATATATATTATATATATATATATATAGAGAGAGAGAGAGAGAGAGAGTGTGTGGGGGAACTCAACGGGAAAGACGCACATCTTTACTATGGTATATACCAAAACTCCCGAATAATGAAAATTGAAAAAAAGTTAAAAGTTCACGACTCCAAGTTCCACGTATTCGATTGTCAGATGAGTGTAGTGTTAATCTTGTTATTTCTTTTGAGGTGTTCAATTTACAAACATAATTGTCCTTAATACAGGGGGATTAAAAAGAAACAACTTTTATTGTAGTACCTTTATGATATATTTTCAAATAGTCTCCATATATTCACCATCCCTGTTACCACGTCGTTGTAAAATTATTCATTCATATATAATCTTCTCCATGTTATTAGGAATGTACAAAAACACGTACCCTTTTATATTCTATCAAAACGGCTAATTATCGGATTTTAATAAAATTATCGGATTTTAAAATTATCGGATTTAATAAAATTTTCGGTTTTTAAATGAATAAAAAATTAATTTAACATTTTATTGTAATACATTTTCTATCAAAATCCTGGAGACAAGAAGAAATTCTAGACTGACTCACTTGAAATTTAAAAAAACAATAACAAAAACATTCATGTACATATATAAGAATTCATACTCATACGAAAATATATTTGTAAATTGTTCATGATAAAAAATACGTAAAAATATATTTGTCAATTATTATTAATAATAAAAAGATAATATTAGAAAAAAAAAACATAACTCAACCTCCTGTTATTTGTTTTCTTTTTTACATATTTTTTTTCATAATTCATTTCAGCATTAACCTTTTACACGGTTACACGGAAGACTCAATATTACGTTTCATTTTGTTACAGTAAGTCGTTACACTAATTAGTTACACACGTTACCCTTGTAAGAAGTCTCTAGAAAATAGTA
>CM042162.1:83172396-83266603 GCA_023376005.1 Doryteuthis pealeii
AATGAAATATTGTTGTTTAATGAAATCGATGTAGCACCTATATCATACGTGATATATTTGTACGGCTTCAAACATGTATATACTGCAAAAGCAATGGCAACCGCATTAAACAATGTTTCTGACCATGAAAATTGGATTAGATTATATGAATCTCTTTCCAAGATTCAACATTCACTTAAAAGTCAAGAATTTTAGAAATACACAAATATATTAAAATATTGTTAGAGCGCTATATCTTCGATTTTTATCACGTACCATCTTCACTGGGAAAGTTTTTTGAGATGCTTGAAAGATACACGGCACTATTACTTTTAAAAGAGCAACAAAAATATGTCTCCTTCAACAAGAACATTGTATACTATAAGGTAGAGGACTTACGGAGTATTTCATCGAACTGGTACAAACAGTCAAGATGAATACAGAGATTCTATTGACATTATTACTAAAAAATTTGCATCGATTGTAAAAAAATATTTTCGAAATACAACCAGACGCATTTACAAGTCAAAACAAGACACTTCTAGAAATTTGTTTACAAAAAAAATTGTTTTCTACATTGAAATTTTTTCTTTCTTGTGGAACTGATGTGAATGAAACGGATGAAGAAGGGGAAACTATCCTCCATTATATATTGGATGTGGACATTCCGTCAAAGGGAGCTTATACAATTGGTTTGTAAGCTGGATTTGATTTCAGCCGTTGTTACATCCAAAAAATATTGCCTCCCTTGTAGAATGAAAAAAGAACATTTTATTATTTCCCTAAAGAATGTAACAGTCTACAATGTTGGCGGCAAATGCAATTTGTCAAAAGAAGTTGTGATGNCGGAAGGAAACTCTAAATTTCAACCTGTACCCATTTGGGTGATCACTACTACGAAGGAGACTCCAGTCTTAATTTGAAAGTCTATTAACTAATGTTTTTTTAACCTTGCTAATATCGCAAATTCTTAATCTTTTTTAATTAGAAGATGCTACACTGATCTTCCTCCTCTCTTCCCCCCTCTTCCTCCTCTCTTCCTCCCCTTTCTAAAAACAATATCGTGGTCTACTAGTAAATATATACAGTGCATTGGGCACCTGTTGTTGTGTGTTGTGTGTGTGTTTGGTGTGTGTGTGTGTGTTTTTATAAAAATGTTAATATTTAATCCAATTCTGGCATAATAATTTTTTTCTTTTCTTTGTTTTTTAGATCGCTACCTGGAAAATAAAGAGTTCATAGTTTTTGTTTTTGTCATTCTCGGACATTCCATCCAGCTGGAGAGTCCACGACTCTGGATCCATTTCTTTATTCATCTAATTTCGCATGCATGAATTCTATTTCCTCCACAATTCTAAAAATGCATCCTTGGACCCAAAGATATATTGAATTTTGCAGTTTAGATAACAACACAAACGTAGGCTGGCGATACATTCATTTTCAAGTAAACAAATTAATGGACATTTCGGCACAACCAGCAAAAATCTTGAATTATTTCAAAGATTTTAGCTTTTTTTAATTTTTCTTACGTTTTTTTTTTCTTCCTTTTTTGTTTCGTTTTACTTTTTTATTTTTCTATACAAACCTCAAAAATTCATGGATAGGCAATTTATTTTCTTTTTAAATTGAGTATTTTAGTTTCTCTGAATTTTTGTGATGAGCTTGATAATTAGTATTATTGGATATTTGGACTATGCTCCTCATTCTTTATTGTTATCATGTACAATTTTCAAGCTAATCCCTCAGCCTCTTGAGTATTATGCCTTGTTGAACTATAGAGCCTTCTCGGACCGCGATAACCGTTTTCCGACTCGGAGTCTTCTCGGACTCGGAAAAAAAATTCTCAAGTCCAACAAGAAATACCCTAGAAGCTGGAGGGAAATTGGCGAAAACGTGACAGATAACAATAAGATAGAGGACAATAGCCTGAATAATCCAAATAATGTATTTTCATTTCGTTTTTATTTTATTCCTTCGTTTTAGACAAACCTCAAAACTATTCATGGATGACAATTTTTTTTTTCTTTAACTTGAATTTTCCATTGATAAATCATGAAAATCTCATGAACCTTTCATTAATTCAACAAAACAAAATGAATTGACAATATGAATTTCCCGCTCTTTTTTACATTTCAGACATTTATTTTAAATGACTTTTAAAAGCGCAAATTTTTAATTTTTCCTGAGTTTTTTTTTTTTTACTGTTTTGAAAATAATTTTCAAAATTTAAACTCGACAGGCAACCAAAGTAAATTTTTTTAAAAAAATATTGCAGTTTTTGATAATTTCATTTCATTTTTACAAATGTTTAAAAAAAATATTAGTAAGTTCTCAATTGCAACCAGATATTAACAATGACACTATAACAAATATTGAATATTTGAAACATTCAATAGTTTCAATGATTAGGATCTCTTTCTATTCATTCTGGATTCCATGACTCGGGATCCCATGACACTTCATCATTAAAGAAATAGCTTGAATAGATTTGACAGGTTTTTAATTCTAAACAACTTTTACCCTTTAAATTACAAATATCATATAAACATTCAAATTTCTAGATTTATACAAAACTGAACAAAACAAAAAAATCACCCAGCCGACAGATTATTTTTTAAAGACATTCGATGAAGTTTGTGAAAATCTAGGACAATTATATGCCATCTTGTGAATATTGGCGGTTATCCATTAGCATCAATCAGTTAGAGCATCCGCCTCAGAAACCACACAGTTCCAGTTTCAATCCTGGTCTCTCACCCCAAACTCAGCATATGATAACATTTTAATTTCTAACTTTAAAAAAATCTCCTTAATAAATGAAATAAATACAAAATCAATAGAATGAAAACAAACTTAGATTTACTTAAAACTTCCAAAATTATGTTTTTTTAATTCATTTATAGAAATCCAAGAATATTAGATTTTTAAAACAATATTGAAATATTTCAGTTTCAAAATGAATGTACATTTAGTGAATGAAACTTTTGTAAAAATGTAACAATCTTTTTTAAGAAACTGAAGTAGAAAAATATATTAGGAAAATTTGTAACTTTATTTTTTTCAAGCTGTTTATCTTTTAGCATTTTTTTTTTTTGTCCAATATCGATCTGACATTTTTTTAAACTCTTTGACAAATAACTTCTTACTTGTTCCTTTCAAAATTGATGGAATCATCTTGATATTTTTTCTTTCTTTCTTACTTTATATTTTTATCTAAAACAATTTTTAAATAAATATAAAAATATACAAAAAAATATACAAAAATATACAAAAATATCTTTTAAAAAACGTACAAAAATATAAAAATGAAAAAAATAAATGAAAATATACAAAAAACGTACAAAAATATAAAAATGAAAGAAAAAAAAAACAAATATACAAAAACGTACAAAATATCAAAAAAGAAAAAACCGAAAATATACAAAAAAAAACGTACAAATATAAAAATTAAAAAAAAACGAAAATATACAAAAAAACGTACAAAAATATAAAAATGAAAAATAAACGAAAATATACAAAAAGATGTACAAAATATAAAAACAAAATAAATATATAAAATATAAAAAAATACAAAAATATAAAATAAAAAAAAATACGAAAATATTAAAAAAGCGTACAAAGATATAATATTGAAATAAAATACGACAATACAAAAAACACAAAATAATGAAAAAAATATACAAAAAAATTCTATTATTATATCTAACAAATATATACAATTATATGATTAACAGTGAATTTTAAAAATATATATTTTTAAAAAGAACAATACTATTATTATATCTACTGATTATATACAATTATTGAAATTTGAAGAAATTCAATGCAATACATTTGCATTGAAATTTCTTCAAAATTTCAATAATTGTATATAAATCAGTATTGTATTAGAAGACTGAAACCGTTTCATTTAACTTGAATAATTTTATTTCTCTGAATGTTTGAGATGAGGCTTGATGATTAGATATACCTGAAGGAGGCGGAAGGCATATCGACCGAAACGTTGTACAAATAACATTGAAATGTTTGTTTTTTCTTTTTTAAATTCTGGAAATTTGTTAGGCATCTCTTTCTATTCTGATTTTCTATTTTATGGATATGAAATATTCTATTTCTGGATTTCACGACTCAGGATTCCATGACCCTTCATCTTTATATGACAGTTTAAAATATGAATTTCTAAAATGAATTTCTTCTTTTTAAATTTAAATTTGAAATTTAATATCAAACACTAAAGTATCACTTCATTTTTTTTTTCAATTTTATTTCAAGCCACAAATCTTTGTATATTCAAAAGTGATTTTGTTTGTTATTTGTTTATCTATGATTTCTGTTAGGATCAGAGTGTAGTATCTGTACTCAGAAAAATTTTAATAATTTTGATTATGCCTTTGGCCAATAATGACAATCATACATTCATTTCATATTAAATTTTATTAAACTTAAACAATATTTTTCAAACAATTCACTTTTTTCATCAAACCAACAATATAATTTGTCTATTTAGAACTTATTGCAAAGCTGCATGATAAACCACATTTCTATTTATAAAGATTATCGTACAAAAAATTTGTTGCCAAAAATCTAAAAATGTACTGAAACAAAACTTTACTCCTAGAGGTAGTAGTCCAACATATCATACCATTTGGGAATCGGGTAGACTCATGAGCAAATTCAAACATTCCAGGCTGAATCCAGACCCGCAATCCTGAACTTTGGATTCCCAAGTTTGATACTTGGAATCCAAAAGTTCAGGATTGCGGGTCTGGATTTAGCACCGAATGTTTCATTTGCTCATGGAGTCGGCCCGATTCCCAATGGTATGATATGTTGGACTATGGTCTCTAGGAGTAAAGCTGGAAATAATGTGATACACTGACATTTTCATTTATAATTATTTTATTTACATAGCACGATACTACACTCTCCACTTAGCATAATTTATAGATAGACAAACCAAACAATAAACATTACTTATTATTTACTTAGATTGGCAAGATACTTCTCGTATTCAGTGCTATGTCACTTTTAACTCAATCTGATTCATTTCAAGCAAACAAGCTGTTATTGCAAATGCACTTACACAAATAAATTTCATTATATTATTATATACTTATTATTAGTTATGGATACTGTGGTCAATTCTTTGAATGACATCACCTCTTTCATAGAAAAAGCATTTATGCTTAAAGTAAATCAAATAGAAATCCTAACAAATAATTAGTATATCTACTCTCGTATATGTGACTTTGAACCCTTAATTCTAGCTTCATATTGATAGCAGGAATGCACTGTACATGGCCATAAAAAACTAGGGCCTAGCTAGCAAACCAATTTGAATGTACAAGTGTATATCTCATATGAGTCTAGAAATTTACGTTCTCAAATAAATGTTGATAATAGTCAAGTTAAGTTATTTCCTATAAGTACCTGAACTTCATAAACAAAGAGGAACCACTTTGACTGATTAAATAATTTATGTTATTTTTCCAGTTAAATGAACCCATAAACCCTCAAATTACTTCTTACCTAGTATAGTCAATAATTTATTTTTATTTATTGATCCGCTAGAAAAAGAATTTAGGGTGCTAGGCGCTGAGTTTAATGGGAAAATAATAATGAGTTATCAGTCAGCGTGGTTCCCTTTGTTTTAATGTTAGACTTATAGGTAAATAACCCTAGTATATACGGTAATTTTTTGTATATTTTCCAGGAATTTATAAACAAAAAAAAAACCAAAAGTAAACTAATCAGTCCACTGCAGAACATGCAAGTTATGTTCTTATAGACAGAAAATGTTTGCCAAATTATGCCGAAGAATTTCTTTTTTTTCTCTCTCTCAGTTTTATGCTTTATGCAAATATTTATTTCTCCAGTTTGTTATGCATTTTATGCAAATATTTATATTTTTCTCTCAGTTTGTATGCATTTTATGCCAATATTATTTTCCCTGTTTGTATGCATTTTATGTAAATATTTATTTTCTCTCATTTGTATGCATTTTTGCAGAATATTTTCATTGTTCTCTCGTTGTATGCATTTGATGTAAAATTTTATTTTCTTCTCAGTTTTATGCATTTAGCAAATATTTATTTTCTCTCGGTTTGTATGCATTTTATGTAATATTTTATTTTTTCTCCAGTTTGTATGCATTTTATGAAAGATTTTATTTTTCTCTCATTGTATGCTTTATGCAAATATTTTATTTTTCTCTCAGTGGTAGCATTTATGTAAATAGTTTATATTTCTCTCAGTTGTATGCATGTTATGCCAAAATTTTATTTGTTCTCTCAGTTTGTATGCATTTTATGCAAATATATAACTGTTGGACTTTTATTACCAATATTTTTCTTTAAAAAAAACAATTATGTCAGACATTTTTTTTAAACTGAATTTTTGAAATTTATTATGTAAATTTAGAATTTTTTATCTATAATTCATTTATGTATTCGTTTCCATCGTTGCCCAGAATTGACTTTTTTTTCTCAATTTCTTCATTTTGAGTTTAAAAGAAACTGGAAATCAAGAATTGGCTATTATACTTTGTTCATTATTTTATTAACTGATTAATCACACACACACATATTCTTTTCTCTCTCTCTCTCTCTCTCCTCGCACAACACATTCTCTCGCTTTTCCTCTCTCCACATTCTCTCTCTTCCCTCTCTCTCACACACATTCTCTCTCTTCTCTCTCTCTCTCTCTCAACATTCTCTCTCTTCTCTCTCGTCACACACATTTTCTCTCTCTCTCTCTCTCACACACATTCTCCTCTCTCTCCACACATTCTCTCCTTTTTTTCTCTCTTTTCTCAAGATGTGCACAGACCCATTGTTCCCACATGACTAAAACTTTCCAAATCAATATTGTATGACAACTTCAAATTCAATTGCATAAAATTATTTTTTTTTTTTTTTATTATTCAATAAATAGGTTTAGGGTGATGAGATTGAATCATGATCTGAATCAATGAATTTACAATTCCCTCACTCCAAATTGACCACTGAAAGAATTCAATTTATTCTCACTCAAGTACGACACATTTGGATTTAGATTTTTATTCACTTAAACCAAGAAAGAAAAAAAGATTTTCTGTACATTTTTCTACCTCTTATCTCTCTCTCTTCAGTTTTGAATCTTTCTTTTTTTAGTTTAATTTTCTTTTTTTTTAAATGGAAACATTGCCTAGATTTTGAGATGAGAAAATTTTTGTTTACACTTCTGTCCGATATAAAATTTCTTTGAATTTAGTCTCATGGAATTTTTATGCAAACTAGTTTATTGTGCCATTAAAGATGTCTATAAAATTGATATTTTATAGTCAAGTTTGTGCGACTAAGCACGACAGCTGATACAAATTGCCTCCCTCGCCGTTTGTATTGAGATTTGTTTAGGGTGAGGTAATGTGTCCATTTCCATGTTTGTGTGCTATCGCCACAAGATTTAGAATTTGCTGGGGTCTTTAAATATTTTTCCATTTTTAGCATCCTATGATATTTACCAAAAAATTATCTGAATAACATTGTTACCAAGTGAGAATGAACAACAAACAGAAGTTATGTGGATAAAACGTCTGTCATGGAGGTCAACTCTTCAGTTTTCTCTAAAAGTATTTAAATTGCAATCTGACCAGAGTAATTGCAAACAGATTTATTTTTATAATCCTTCATAAAATTAAAAATAAAAAAAATTAAAAATTTATAAAATATGGCACCTCATAAAGGTGGGATGGGGGGTGGGAAGAAGTAATAGCACAGTCAAAATTATATTTTCTATTTTCTTAAGTTAACTTTCAAATGTAATATACTGACTGTTGTATTACTTCTGCTTCCCTACCCCCCCCCCTCCAGGGAACGAGTGCCACAACAGAGAATCCTCACGCACTTAAATGTGGACAACTGTTCATTTTCATTTATTAATTATTTAATGCAAAAAAAGTCCCATTTTCTAAAATCTGTGATAGTGTTTTGTTTCTGTACAAGAAAAATAATTAAAATTTTTGTATATTTCCATAATTTATATTTTCATATTTTAAAGTTTTTGTATATTTTTATAATAAATATTAAAAACATTTTCTTTCTTTGTGCTCCTTTGAACCTCAATGATAAATAGATAGATGGATCTGCCCTTGTGTCCTAGGTGATATAGGGTATCTGCCCAGTCGTCTTGGTCAACATGGGGATCTGCTCCCCGAGTGTCTAGGGTAAACGGGTGATGCCCCAGTGTTCTAAGGTGACAGGGTGATCTCCCCAGTGTCTGGTAACATGGGATCTGCCCCAGTGTCTAGGTATAACAGGGTGATCTGCCCCAGTGATTCTAGGTAACAGAGTGATCCGCCCCAGTGTCTTGGTGGTGAACTATGGGGATCCCCAGTGTCAGGTTTGGGTGAACATGGATTCTGCCAGTGTCAAGGTAACCGGGGATCTTCCCAGTGTCTAGGCTGAACAGGGTGATCTTCCCAGTGTCTGGGGTGAACATGGACTGCCCAGTGTCTAAAGGTAAACAGGTGATCTGCCCCAGTGTTCTAGGAACAGAGTGATCTGCCCCGTGTCTTGGTTCAACATGGCGGATCTGCCCAGGTCAGGTAAACAGGGTGATCTGCCCCAGCTGTCTTGGTGAACATGGGGATCTGCCTCATGTCTAAGGGTAAACAGGTGTCTGCCCCAGTGTGCTACGGGTGAACAGAGGGATCTGCACTCAGTGTCCTGAGTGAACATGGGAGCTGCCCCAGTGTCTAAGGTAAACAGTGTCTGCCCCAGTGTTCTATGGTAGCAGGTGATCTTCCCCAGTGTCTTGGGTGACACTGGGGATCTGCCCTTGACCAGATCTACTACATAACTATTGAGACATAATCACCATTGCCATTGTACCTTGACATCTGACAACATAGACCACATCTTTCGTACTTTATGCTCAGTTCTGACAAAACCTTTTCAGGTGGGTGTGTGCTGGGGATGGAGCGGTTTTTACTACTAAGGTGAGTCAAAAGTTTTGTATATTTTGGTATTTGTCAGTACATCACGTAACAAAAAGTACTTCAAGTCATGTTGGTACACTGGTTGATTGTGCATTATTTCGTTCCATGTTTTATTTGAAAGCCACACAGATGAACATGTAACATAGTCTAATTCAGTCATGTCAAATTGAGTAGCCCCTAAGGTTGCATGGATTACATATGTATATCATGAGGGCACACATGACAACTAAGTCTTTAAATCCTTTTTTCTACATTAATAGAACAAAGTGATGATTAATTCTTTATCAACTAAAGCAATGAATACATATCAAAAAAAATCTTAAAATAAAGGAAAAAGACTGTTACTGACCGAGTTAATAATAAAACACACAATGTCACTGTCACTTTCATTTTATAGCTATGTGTTGATTGAAACCAGGAGAAGGTAGAGAAAGACTCACTCCCTTACATTGACTGAGTCAGCCTCCTTCTACAATCAAAGGAAATGGTGAGAGACAATGCGTTGATAACAGACAATGCGTTCTTAACAACACATTACCCTAATGAAATAAACTGTTTTCACCCAAGAATTTTTGGAAAATTTTATAAAAAAAAACTGGAGCGGTTAAGCTCAGTTGGTAGAGTGTTCGGCCGGAACCTCAAGGTTCCTGGTTTGATTACTGGCCCTCACCAACTCAGCAATGAGTAGCACGGGATCTGTGCGGTAAAGTGAGGGCTGATGGTGTAGAAGTTATCCCCCAGATATCATAGAAACAATACAATACGCACCATCGCACTGGATTCTAAAACTACCATCGAGTTAGCAGACAAGAACAACATGCAAGTTGTTTTTAAGTGTGTGGTCACCTTTTTAATAAAGTTTATATAGATGCCACAAAGTCTAGTGTTTTCCTTCCCAAAAAGATAAAGAATTACATGAAAAATGGATCTATACTAGCTATTGGCATAATTTCGTCTGCAGCAGTTTTAAAAGTGAATTAAAATAATTAAATCTATATTTAAGGTCAAACTTTGTATAAATCGATAAGTAGTAACATAATGACCATCATTAAAAAAGAAAAATATATTACAATATGCAATTTATTTTTAATACATTTTATATATTAAAAATCGTCCGAATTTTGACAAAAAGTTACGTTAATTTATTTTGATTTATCGTTTTCAATAATGGTTTTAAAATATTTTTAAATACTTATAAACATTCTTTTTAGAAATAAGTAAAGCCTTACTTTAAATACATATTTATTAAATATTACTGAAATTTTACTCACTCGTTTTAACTTTAACCAGTAATCCGTTTTTTGTAAGTAAAAAAGTAAAAAAAAATTAGTTCGTTTGAAAATAAAATTTGCATATTCATTTCCCTTTCGTGTATGGTATTCCATAATTGTCATAATATTTTAAACTTTTTTGTCTTGTTTGATTGACGTAAAATCCGTTTTATGACAAAATGAATTTAGCCCCCCCCCCCCCCCACCCACACACACACAGAAAAATAATTTACCAAAAATCAGGGAATTATCGGATTTTTATGAAATTTCAGTGTTGATAATCAATGAATGAACTTTATAATGCATTATTTATTTTATTTCAAAACTTTCTCATTTTGTTTTAGGTCACTTAAATTTGACCCCACCCCCACTTACTTTGTGGGCGTAAAATCTCTGCGAGTTGGTCAGGTTCGATATTTAATTACAGTATAAAAAAAACTTTATTTATATCTTATTATATGGAGATTGTGTGTTTGTCTGTCTGAACGAAACTAAATCACTACTCAAGTCACAATTCCCTTAGTTATTGACGTCACATTCACCATGAATTTATTTTTATTAAACCTCAGTTATTGATAAATTGTATACCTTATTAATACTTTTGACTTTATCTACATTCTAATAACATGCAATTGTATTTATATATGCAACAAAATAGCGGGTTACAGTGTGAACAGGAAAGCTAATTTGCATATTGATATTAAAAGTTTAATTTATTAAATATGCGCTTGTATTATTGATTTCTAATTGTTTGTTTTCTTAATGAATATGAGCAAAAATCTCTTCAATAAATCTTAAAAGAATCCCTTAACAAGAAGAAATAACTAATATTATTCTTACTTCCTATTTTAACTAAACAGTTAAATTAGGAAAATTTACAATGAAAGAGGGGAGTAAGGGAAAAGATGGAATAGTTTCAAAGTTGTTCTATTTTTCAATCATACCCCCTCTGTTCCAAATCTTTTATTTACATTCTTATTCAGTTTCATTAGCCTTCTAATTTTAATATGATATTTATTATATTAAAACTTAAATACTTGCACCCGGGATGCATACATTTGCTAGTAAAGATAAAAGACCGAAGTTGTGAATAGAAAAAAAAATTAAAGGGAATATTCTATGAGAAAATAAATACCAAAAATCGGAAAATAAAATGTAAAAAAAAAAAATTTTAAATAATTTTCGGAGATTTTTTACTCCTTCGATAATTATTTAATTGGCATTATTTTATAAAAGAAAAAAGTATACATCAATTTTCATTTTGGGGGAGGGGCTAAAATTTCAATACAGTTTTTGTCCAAAAAAATTGGTGATTGATTCTAAAGTAATGTAGTTATTAATTTTTTTATAAATGACATTTTAAACTAAAATTTTGGCTCATATTTAAATTAATAAATTGATAAATTTATACTGAAAATTACATTAAAATCGGATAATTCCCTGATAGATTGATAATTTTTTCTATCGCAAATGGTACACATTAATTGTAAACACGCCATTTTTAAACAGCGATTCAGAACGAACGCGATTAAAATTTACAAAATATTGTTTTAAATGTCTTAAAAATGAATTAAATGTTTAATGTTTTATTGCTTTTTTTATTAAAGTTAGACCTTAAATAATTAATTTAATTAATTTTAATTCGTTTTAAAAAACATTAGCAGACGATTTCTGATTATCCTATATTTTGGAATATATTAAATTATTTTCTGCTAATTTAATTTATTAATTAAATTACATTAATTTATTTTATCAATTAATTGACAAAAATCAAATTCCATTTGAATTATTTTATATCTAAGCAGAAGAAAAATTTACGAATACAAATTATCTCTCTATACAAACTATCCCCCCCCGTAAATTATTGAATTTTTAGTTACCTCTTTATATACTATATTATTTATTTATTTAAAATTGTGTTGAGCATTGTGATTTCTGTTTCATCTCGGAAAAAATTTAACTATATAATTATATAATATAAAGTATAATATATATATATAACTTTTATATATTCTTTTCCCTGAAATTATCTAATGGTTTTTCAATAAACTATTGTAGGCACTGCCAGGTTGTTTAAGGTGTTTGTACAAATTAAATTTATCTCCTCCCCCTGATTAAAATAAAAGATTACCAAAAATCAGGAATTATCTGATTTAATAAAATTTTCAGTGCTTGATCTATCTACTGAGCTTCAAAATTTGGTGTGGTGATATATTTTTGCAACTGAATAAATATTCACAGATAGATGTAATATTATTTTTTACTGATGCTCATTATGTTACTATTTTTTATAACTAATACAAAAATTTGAACTCACATAATCGATTTAATTAATTTTTAAATCATTTTTAAAAGAAAAATGAGTAAACAAATTGGCAGTGCCTAAACTATGGTCACCATTTTAAAGTCTCATTTTCTTTCAGTTAACTCTTTGTGAAGTGACACTCTTTTACTGTTTAGAAATTGAAAAAAAAAAGAATTCTTATTGTGCAAACAGAAGTTGTAAATGAAGACTTTTGTGAATATTTTGTGGTCCTTAAAAGGACCTTTGATTTTTCTTTTGGTGGTTTTTTGTTGTTGTTGATTGATTATTTGAATTTTTTTTTTCATGGATTGGAACCCTCATTGTCATCTTCTTATGGTTTCGGATTATAGAAAGTGAAGATCATTGGTGAGGAAATCTGTAGCCAGCTCCTGTCTGGAAATAAATTCTTATCCCCAACATCGTAGTCTTCAGGTTTATGAGTAAAATATGATATAATCATTAGCTTGATTATACCTTTCACCATAGTACATTCCAACTACACCATCTACTTCCCAGTAATGAATAACACTTCTTGATTTAGGATTCCAAGAAGTATCCCTGTAATAGACATAGCTGGTCAGTAGATATGTTGGGAAATGACTTCTGCAATGCAGGAATCGATGTATCCTGTAAAAATAAAATAGAGAAAAATATAAGAATTTTATTTAATATACCAAAAAATATATCTTTATGACTAATTTGCTAATAACTAAATTTAAAAAAAAAATTCATACCCTTAAAAATTAATGCAAAAACTTCATATTTAATTTAAAAGAATAGTCATTGAGATACTTACAGATACTTTATGATGTTATCCAGTTTCTTCTAGCTTAGCTGCAGCTACAGATTTCTTCATCATATTCTCTTTTGAATTTCTTCTTCATACCCTTAAAAATTAATGCAAAAACTTCATATTTAATTTAAAGAATAGTCATTGAGATACTTACAGATACTTTATGATGTTATCCAGTTTTCTTCTTAGCTTAGCCTGCAGCTACAGATTTCTTCATCAATATTCTCTTTGAATTTCTTCTTCATTATGAAAATGCATTGGAAAATGGTTTTAATATGAAATGCATTGACATAATTTTTACTATAAAATGCATGGAAAAATTCCAACGTCTTGATGTATTTTTGTTTCTTTTCTAATATAAGGATTGCCAGGGATAAGATGGTTGAAATTCTTCATCATCAATATTATCAATGAATTCTTTAACTCGGTTCCGTTTTGCCTTTATGTGTTGCCAATACTGTTTTTTGAACCATAACTGAGGCCAACTTCTTCCGGGTCAACAGAATTCACATAATACTTTCAGCCATCATTGTATGTTCCCTGGCTGATGACATGACCTCATTAACTGAACCAGCCACTGTGCGAAGGAACTTGATATTGTTTTTTAAATCCCTTCAGCCTTCTGTAGACACAGCTTATTTCATCTGAAACAATGCTGTATCTTCTGGGGGTTTATATTGACTTTTTCAACAATTATCATTGAAATCCAAATGATTCCAAAAAGGTCATTGTTGACGACAAATTGTATCACGTCTAGAATCCGTACCCCTAACTGTCCATAACTGACTTAATATTTTCCATGAGTGTTTAGCTCATGGTTCAGTCAGCCCAGGAGTGTAAAAGGTACGCATCAAGGCCCAGTCAATATGTTTTCCAATGACCCTCAGCACCTGAAGCTCGACAGCAGCCAGACTTCATGAAAGGCTCGTTGCAGACCCCCTTATTAAATTTTTTTTTTCTTTTTCGTATTGTTTAAAAAAAAAATATTTCCTCGAAATGAGTAAAATATAAACCACCTAGATGAAAACTTATGTGAAGTCGATAACCGCGGAATCGAGGAATATCAATTTCTTTTACACCTTTGCTTTCCCAAAAGTTACCAAAACCCTTGACGTATCCCGTCTTTTGGCTAATTTTCAAAGTATTTAACCCACTTAATTTCAGGCTAGGCCACTCACTTCCAGGAAGTATGTCTTTTAATTTTGATTTCATTGTCTGCAAAGCCTTTTCTACAAATTCGTGAAAGTGCCTCCAGGGGGTGCAAATTGCAGTTCAGCTCACCAATTCTTTGTGCCATTCCTGCCCTCCAATACGTTGAATAGTAGCATGGTTGACGGAGCTCGGTCAGTCACTGTGCAGATTATTTTGCTGACTAAACAATTGTAACAGTCATCAAAATTTTGCCTGGGTTAACAGAATGAAATAAACTTTGGCCAAAGTTTTGATTGCTCACAAATGTGCTGCTTGTAATCTGCCTGCGTTCCACCAGGTAGAATCATTCCAGTGACACAAGATACACAGTTTGTGCTCTGTCAACAGGATACAGTTAATATGTATTCCAATCTTGTGTCAGTGGAATGTATAGTGTTAGTGTAATTTATGGTAGATGTGTCGTCATGGAGGTGGATGCGTCAACAGTGGGCGGAGGAGGAAGGGAGCATGGAGGTAGAGGTTCCAATCCAAGATGTGAAGTGGTAGTCAGTTTTGCATGTGATTTGCACCACTAATGGGCACGTTTTCTTAATCATATTTTGAATTCTATATCGCTTTTAAAACAATTTCCACCATTTCTGAATCATGTATGATGAATGGATGGAAGTTAATTAAATCTATTGTGACTCATTGTCCCATGTTAGAATTTTTTGTTGTGAGCCATAGATTATATAATTTGTTTTTAACGTATATGCCTCACTAATATGGTGTACACTCTCAACCGATGCAATATTCATTGAAAATGAAAGCATCTGTAAAATGAAACAAGAAAACAGAATTACTAATATTGCGTTTACCACTGTCAACTGAGGCATATCATTCAAATAGGTATTAAAAAGTACATCTGGAAATGAACAAAAAACAAATTAATAATATTGTGTACCAGCTGTCAACTAGGCATCTCATTTTCAAATAGTATAAAGACTCTGGAAATGAACAAAAAACAGAATTACTAATATTTGGTGACCACTGTCAACTGAGGCTATTCATTTCAATAGGTTTAAAGACCATTCTGGAAAATGGTAAAAAAACGAATTACTATAGTTGGTGTACACTGTCAACTGACGCGGCATATTCATTTCAAATAGGTATTAAAGACATCTGGAAAATGAACAAAAAACAGAATTACTAATATGGTGACACTGTCAATTGAGCCATTTCATTTCAACATAGTATAAAGACAGCTGGAAAATGAACAAGAAAAACAGAATTACTAATATTGGTGTACCACTTCTGTCAAACTGGGCATATTCATTCAAATAGGTATTAAAACATCTGGAAAATGACAAAGAAAACAGATACTAATATTGGCTTGTTACCATGTGTTGCATAGACGGCCATATTCATTTCGACAATAGGTATTAAGAATCTTGAAATGTGACAAAGAAACAGAAATACTTAATATTGGTGTACCACTCTTCACTGAAGCATATTCATTTCAAATAGTAGTTGAAAGACATCTGGAAAATGTAACAGAAAAGAATTACTATTGGTGTACCACTCTCAATTGAGGCATATCTCATTTCAAATAGGTATTTAAAGACATCTTGAAAAATGAACAAGAAAACAGATATTACTAATGTACTTTACGTGTTACACTGTCTAATGAGCATCATTTCAAATACGGTATTAAAGACATCTTGCGAAAATGACAAGAAACAGAATTACTAATATTGAGTAAATATGGTTACCAGAGGATATTAAAGACATCTGGAAAATGGACAAGACAACAGAATTTCACAATATTTGGACACTGCTCAACTGAGCATATTCATCAAATAGGTATTAAAGCATCTGTAACGATGAACAGAAAACAGAAATTACTATATACAGTTGAGCCGTACCACTGTCAACTGAGGCAATTATTTCACAATAGGTACTTACAAACATCTGGAAAATGAACAAAGAAAATCCCAGATTACAATATTGGTGTACACTGTCACACTGAGGTATATTCATTTCAAATAGTAAATTAAAAAAAAAAATAGAATCTGAATAATGAACAAGAAATACAGAATTACTAGATATTGCTCTGTACCACTGTCAATATGAGGCTATATCATTTCAAATAGGTATTTAAAAACATCGGAAAGAACAGAAACGAATTATAATATTGGTTACCATGTCAACTGAGGCATTATTCATTTTCCAATAGTATTAAAGACATCTGAAACAGAAAACAAGAAAAAGAATCTAATAATATTGGTGTACACTGTCCTTGATGGCATATCATTTCAATAGTATCTAAAGACATCTGAAATATGAACAAGAAACAGAATACTAAATATTGGATGACCACTGTCATGAGGCGATATTCATTCAATAGGTATTAACAGACATTCTGGAAACATGAACAAGAAAACCCAGACTTATCTAAATTGCCGTGTACCACTGTCAACGAGCCATATTCATTCAAAATAGGTTATTAAAGACATTCTGGAAAGAACAAGAACTTAACAGAATACGCAATATTGGCATGTACTACTGTCAATATCCGCTATTCATTTCACCATATCGTATTAAAACATCTGTGAAACATGATATACAAGAAACAGAGGACTACAATATTGCTTGTACCCTGTATTGAGCAGTATTCATTTCAATAGGTATAAAACATCTGGAAAATGAACAAGACAAACAGAGCAATATACTAATATCTTGGTCGTACCACTGTCAACTGAGGCATATTCATTTCAAATAGGTATTAAAACATTCTGGAAAATGAACAAGATAATACAGAAATACCTAGATACTGGCTGCTACACTGTCAATTCGAATGCTACTTCCATTTCAATAGGTATTAAAGACTATCTGGAAATATGAACAAAAAACAGCAGAAATTACTAATAATTGGTGTCACTGTCACTGCATTCATTTCAAATAGGTATTAAAGACATCGTGCGAAACATGAACAAGAAAACAGACTTACTAATATTGGTGTACCACTGTCAACTGATGGCATATTCATTTCAAATAGTATTATAAAGACATTCTGGAAAATGAACAGAAAACAGCATTACTAATATTGTTACCACTGCTCAATTGAGGCAGATTCATTTCCAATATAGTATTATAAGACATCTTGCTGGAACGAAGCAGAGATGCCCAAGGACAGTGGTACACCGAAATTCCGTAATTCTGTTGTCTATGTTCATTTTCAGACTTGCTTTTAATACCTATTTGAAAATGAAGATGCCTCAATTTACGAGTGGCTACACCAATATTAGTAATTCGTTTTCGTTCATTTTCGCGGATGTCTTCTAATACCCTCATTTGAATGATATAATGCCTCAGTTGACAGTCGGTACACCAAATAGTAAGTCGTTTTTCTTGTCATTTTCCAGATGTCTTAATACCTATTTGAAATGAATATGCCTCAATTGACACGTCAATATTAGATAATTCTGTGTTCTTGTTATTTTCAGATTCTTTACATACCATCTTAAATGAAGATATGCCTCAATTGACAGTGGATACACCAACATTAGCTCAGTTTCTGTGCTTTTGTTTCTATTTACCAGATGTCTTTTAATACCCTATTTGAACCTGAATATCCTCAGTTGACAGTGGCTACCCGAATAATGAGTAATGCTGTTCTTCGGTTCACCTTTCCAATGTTTTTAAATAGCCTACTTCTAGAAATGAATAATGCTCTCAATTGAACAGTGGTACACAATAATTATGCTAATCTGTCTTCTTGTCATTTTTTTCCCGAATTTCCTTTAAAAAATTTTTTTAACCGCCTCTAATTTGTTTTTGGAATCAAAAGCCAATTTTTTCTTGACAAAGAATGGGCCCCGATCCTAAAAATTTATGACCATGTGTGTACAACCAATTTAGTAACTTTCGTCTCATTTTCCAGATGTCTTTAATACCTATTTTGAAATGAATATGCCTCAGTTGACAGCGTACACCGAATCGTAGTAGTCTGTTTCTTGTTCATTTCAGATGTCTTTAATACCTATTTGAGAATGAATATGCCTCAATTGACAGTGGTACACCAATATTAGTAATTCTGTTTTCTGGTTCATTTTCCAGATGTCTTTAATACCTATTTGAAATGAATATGCCTCAATTGACAGTGGTACACCAATATTATGTAATCTGATTTCTGTTTCATTTTCCAGATGTCTTTGATACCATTTGAAAGAATATGCCCTCAGTGACAGTGGTACACCAATATTAGTAATTCTGTTTTCTTGTTCATTTTCCAGATGTTTTTAATACCTATTTGAAATGATATGCTCCAATTGACAGATCTTTGGTACACCAATATTAGTAATTCTGTTTTTTGTTCATTTTCCAGATGTCTTTAATACCTATTTGAAATGAATATGCCTCAGTGACAGTGGTACACCAATATTAGTAATTCTGTTTTCTTGTTCATTTTCCAGATGTCTTTAATACCTATTTGAAATGAATATGCCTCAGGTGACAGTGGTACACCAATATTAAGTAATTTCTGTTTCTGTTCATTTCCAATGTCTTAATACCTATTGAAATCAATGCCTAGTGACAGTGGTACACCAATATTAGTAATTCTGTTTTCTTGTTCATTTTCCAGATAATCAAATAATTTAAACCGAATACCCATATGGGGTGAATTACCAATATACATAAGGTAATTCTGTTTCTTTCATTTCCAGATGTCTTTTATACCATTTGAAAAATGAATATGCCTCAGTTGACAGGTACACAATTATTAGTAATTCTGTTTTCTTGTTCATTTTCCAGATGTCTTTAATACCTATTTGGAAATGAATATGCCTCAATTGACATGGTACACCAATATTAGTAATTCTGTTTCTTGTTCATTTTCCAGATGTCTTTAATACCTATTTTTGAAATTGAATATAGCCCAGTTGACAGTGGTTACACCCAATATTTAGTAATTCTGTTTTCTTGTTCATTTTCCAGATGTCTTAATACCTATTTGAAATGAATATGCCTCAGTTGACAGTGGTACACCAATATTAGTAATTTCTGTTTTCTTGTCATTTCCAAGATGTCTTTATACCTATTTGAAATGAATATGCCTCAATTGACAGTGGTACACCGCATATTAGTAATTCTGTTTCTTGTTCATTTTCCAGATGTCTTTTAATACCTATGTTGAAATGAATATGCCTCAGATTGACAGTGGTACACCAATATTAGTAATTCTGTTTTTTTGTTCATTTTCCAGATTCTTTAAACTATTTGAATGAATATGCCTCAGTTGACAGTGGCGTACACAATATTATAATTCTGTTTTTTGTTCATTTTCCAGATGTCTTATACTATTTGAAATGAATATGCCTCAGTGACAGTGGTACACCAATATTATAATTCTGTTTCTTGTTCATTTTCCAGATGTCTTTAATACCTATTTGAATGAATATGCCTCATTGACAGGGTACACAATATTATTATCTGTTTTCTTGTTCTTTTTGTCTTAATACTATTGAATATGAAATGCTAGTTGACAGTGTCCCACCAATATTAGTAATTCTGTTTTCTTGTTCATTTTCCAGATTCTTTCATTTTCAATGAATATGCATCGGTTGAGAGTGTACACCAATATTAGTGGCGCCATATATTTAAAAAATTCATATAATTATGGCTCAAACAAAAAATTCTAACATGGGCAAATGCACAATAGATTTAATAACTTCCCATCCATATCATCATACATGATTCAGAATGTGGAAATTGTTTAAAAGCGATATAAATTGCAAAATATGATAAGAAACGTGCCCATTATTGCAAATCACATGCAAAACTGACTACCCTTCAACACTCTGGATTGGAACCTCTACCTCCACTGCCTCCTCTTCCTCCTCCGCCTCACTGTTGACGCCCCACCTCCACTGACGACACATCTACCATAAATTACACTAACACATATACATTCCACTCGACACAAGATGGAATACATATTAACTGTATCCTGTGACAACACCAAACTGTTCGTATCTTGTGTCACTGGAAGATTCTACCTGGTGGAACTGCAGCAGATTACAAGCAGCCATTTGTGACAGCATCAAAACTTTGGCCAAGTTTATTCATCTGTTACAGCGCAAAATTTGATGACTGTTACAATTGTTTAGTCAGCAAAATAATCTGCACAGTGACTGACCGAGCTCCGTCAACCATGCTACTATTCACGTATTGGAGAGGAATGGCACAAAGAATTGTGGAGCTGAACTGCAATTTGCACCCCCTGGAGGCAGTTTCACGAATTTGTAGAAAAGGCTCTTTGCAGACATGAAAATCAAGAAATTAAAATCATACTTCCTGGAAGTGAGTGCCTAGCCTGAAAATTAAGTGGGTCTAAATACTTTGAAAATTAGCCCAAAGAACGGGGATATCAAGGTTTTGGTAACTTTGGAAAGCAAAGGTGTAAAAGAAATTGATATTCCTCGATTCCGCGGTTATCGACTTCACATAATTTTCATCTAGGTGTTTATATTTTACTCATTTCGAGGAAATATTTTTTTTTTTTAAACAATCACGAAAAAGAAAAAAAAGATTTAATAAGGGGGTCTGCAACGAGCCTTTCATGAAGATCTGGCTGCTGTCGAGCTTCAGGTGCTGAGGGTCATTGGAAAACTATTGACTGGGCCTTGGATGCGTACCTTTTACACTCCTGGGCTGACTGAACATGATGCTAAACACTCCATGGAAAAAATTAAGTCAGTTATGGAACAGTTAGGGGTACGGATTCTAGACCCTGATACAATTTTGTCGTCAACAAATGACCTTTTTGGAAATCATTTGGATTTCAATGATAAAATTGTTGAAAAAGTCATAATAACCCCCAGAGATACAGCATTGTTTCAGAATGAAATAAAGCTGTGTCTACAAGAAGTGCTGAAGGGATTTAAAAAAACAATATCAATGTTCCTTCGCAACAGTGGCTGGTTCAGTTAATGAGGTCATGTCATCAGCCAGGGAACATACAATGATGGCTGAAAGTATTATTGGTGAATTCTGTGACCGGAAGAAGTTGGCCCCTAATGTTATGGTCAACAGTATTGGCAACACCATAAAGGCAAAACGGAACCGAGTTAAAGAATTCATTGATAATATTGATGATGAAGAATTTCAAACCATCTTATCCCTGGCAATTCCTTATATTAGAAAAGAAACAAAAATACATCAAGAACGTTGGAAATTTTTCCAATGCATTTTTATAGTAAAAATTATGTCCAATGCATTTTCATATTAAAAACCATTTCCAATGCATTTTCATAATGAAGAAGAAATTCAAAAGAGAATATTGATGAAGAAATCTGTAGCTGCAGCTAAGCTAAGAAGAAAACTGGATAACATCATAAAGTATCTGTAAGTATCTCAATGACTATTCTTTTAAATTAAATATGAAGTTTTTGCATTAATTTTTAAGGGTATGAAGAAGAAATTCAAAAGAGAATATTGATGAAGAAATCTGTAGCTGCAGCTAAGCTAAGAAGAAAACTGGATAACATCATAAAGTATCTGTAAGTATCTCAATGACTATTCTTTTAAATTAAATATGAAGTTTTTGCATTAATTTTTAAGGGTATGAATTTTTTTTTAAATTTAAGTTATTAGCAATAAATTAGTCATAAAGATATATTTTTTGGTATATTAAATAAAATTCTTAATATTTTTCTCTATTTTATTTTTACAGGATACATCGATTCCTGCATTGCAGAAGTCATTTCCCAACATATCTACTGACCAGCTATGTCTATTACAAGGGATACTTCTTGGTAATCCTAAATCAAGAAGTGTTATTCATTACTGGGAAGTAGATGGTGTAGTTGGAATGTACTATGGTGAAATAAGGTATAATCAAGCTAATGATTATATCATATTTTACTATAAACCTGAAGACTACGATGTTGGGGATGAAGAATTTATTTCCAGACAGGAGCTGGCTACAGATTTCCTCACCAATGATCTTCACTTTCTATAATCCGACAACCATAAGGAAGATGACAATGAGGGTTCCAATCCATGAAAAAAAAAATTCAAATAATCAACAACAACAAAAAAAAACACCAAAAGAAAAATCAAAGGTCCTTTTAAGGACCACAAAATATTCACAAAAGTCTTCATTTACCAACTTCTGTTTGCACAATAAAGAATTCTTTTTTTTTTCAAATTTCTAACAGTAAAAAGAGTGTCACTTCACAAAGAGTTAACTGAAAAGAAAATGAGACTTTAAAATGGTGACCATAGTTTAGGCACTGCCAATTTGTTTACTCATTTTTCTTTTAAAAAATGATTTAAAATTAATTAAATCGATTATGTGAGGTCAAATTTTTGTATTAGTTATAAAAATAGTAACATAATGAGCATCAGTAAAAAATAATATTACATCTATCTGTGATATTTTATTCAGTTGCAAAAATATATCACCACACCAATATTTTGAAGCTCAGTAGATAGATCAACACTGAAAATTTTATTAAAATCAGATAATTCCCTGATTTTTGGTAATCTTTTATTTTAATCAGGGGGGAGGAGATAAATTTAATTTGTACAAAACACCTATTAAAACAAACCTGGCAGTGCCTACAATAGTTTATTATAGAAAAACCATTAGATAAATTTCAGGGAAAAGAATAATATAAAAGTTATATATATATATATATATAACTTTTATATTATTAAATATATAGTTAAATTTTTTCCGAGATGAAACAAAGAAATCACAATGCTCAACCACAAATTATAAATAAATAAATAAATATATATATAAAGAGGTAACAATAATGTCAATAATTTAGGGGGGGGGGATAGTTTTGTATTAGAGAGATAATTATGTATTCGTAAATTTTTTCTTGCTTAGATATAAAATAATTCAAATGGAATTTAGATTTTTTTCAATTAATTGATAAAATAAATTTAATGTAATTTAATTAATAAATTAAATTAGCAGAAATAATTTAATATAATTCCAAAATATAGGATAATCAGAAATCGTCTGCTAATGTTTTTTAAAAACGAATTAAAATTAATTAAATTAATTATTTAAGGTCTAACTTTAATAAAAAAGCAAAATAAACATTAAACATTTAATTCATTTTTAAGACATTTAAAACAATATTTTTGTAAATTTTAATCGCGTTCGTTCTGAATCGCTGTTTAAAAATGGCGTGTTTACAAAATTAATGTAACATTTGCGATAGAAAAAAAATTATCAATCTATCAGGGAATTATCCGATTTTAATGTAATTTTCAGTATAAATTTATCAATTTATTAATTTAAAATATGAGCAGCAAAATTTTAAGTTTAAAATGTCATTAGATTAAAAAAAATTAATAACTACATTACTTTAGAATCAATCACCAATTTTTTTGGACAAAAACTGTATTGAAATTTTAGCCCCCTCCCCCAAAATGAAAATTGATGTATACTTTTTTCTTTTATAAAATAATAGCCAATTAAATAATTATCGAAAGGAGTAAAAAAGAAATCTCCGAAAATTATTTAAAATTTTTTTTTTTTTACATTTTATTTTCCGATTTTTGGTATTTATTTTCTCATAGAATATTCCCTTTAATTTTTTTTTCTATTCACAACTTCGGTCTTTTATCTTTACTAGCAAATGTATGCACCCTCCGGGTGCAAGTATTTAAGTTTTAATATAATAAAATATCATATTAAATTAGAAAGGCTAATGAAACTGAATAAGAATGTAAATAAAAAGATTTGGAACAGAGGGGGTATGATTGAAAAATAGAACAACTTTGAAACTATTCCATCATTTTCCCTTACTCCCCTCTTTCATTGTTAAATTTTCCTAATTTAACTGTTTAGTTAAAATAGGAAGTAAAGAATAATATTAGTTATTTCTTCTTGTTAAGGATTTCTTTTAAGATTTATGAAGAGATTTTTGCTCATATTCATTAAGAAAAAAACAAACAATTAGAAATCAATAATACCAAGCGCATATTTAATAAAATTAAACTTTTAATATCAATATGCAAATTAGCTTTCCTGTTCACACTGTAACCGCTATTTTGTTGCATATATAAATACAATTGCATGTTATTAGAATGTAGATAAAGTCAAAAGTATTAATAAGGTATAACAATTTTATCAATAACTGAGGTTTAAATAAAAATAAATTCATGTGTGAATGTGACGTCAATAACTAAGGAATGTGACTTGAGTAGTGATTTAGTTTCGGCTTCAGACAGACAAACACACAATCTCCATTATAATAAGATATAAATAAAAAGTTTTTATTTATACTGTAATTAAATATCGAACACTGACCAACTCGCAGAGATTTTACGCCCACAAAGTAAGTGGGGGTGGGGGTCAAAATTAAGTGACCTAAAACAAAATGAGAAAGTTTTGAAATAAAATAAATAATGCATTATAAAGTTCATTCATTGATTAATCAACACTGAAAATTTCATAAAAATCGATAATTCCCTGATTTTTGGTAAATTATTTTTCTGTGTGTGTGTGTGTGGGGGGGGGGGGGGCTAAATTCATTTTGTCATAAAAACGGATTTTACGTCAATCAAACAAGACAAAAAAGTTTAAAATATTATGACAATTATGGAATACCATACACGAAAGGGAAATGAATATGCAAATTTTATTTTCAAACGAAACTAATTTATTTTTTACTTTTTTACTTACAAAAAACGGATTTTACTTGGTTAAAAGTTAAAACGAGTGAGTAAAATTTCAGTAATATTTAATAAATATGTATTTAAAGTAAGGCTTTACTTATTTCTAAAAAGAAATGTTTATAAGTATTTTTAAAATATTTTAAAACCATTATTGAAAACGATAAATCAAAATAAATTCAACGTAACTTTTTGTCAAAATTCGGACGATTTTTAATATATAAAATGTATTAAAAATAAATTGCATATTGTAATAATATTTTTCTTTTTTAATGATGGTCATTATGTTACTACTTATCGATTTATACAAAGTTTGACCTTAAATAATAGATTTAATTATTTTTAATTCACTTTTAAAACTGCTAGCAGACGAAATTATTGCCAATAGCTAGTATAGATCCATTTTTCATGTAATTCTTTATCTTTTGGGAAGGAAAAACACTAGACTTTGTGGCATCTATATAAACTTTATTAAAAAGGTGACCACACACTTAAAAACAACTTGCATGTTGTTCTTGTCTGCTAACTCGATGGTAGTTAGAATCCCAGTGCGATGGTGCGTATTGTATTGTTTCTATGATATCTGGGGGATAACTTCTACACCATCAGCTCCTCACTTTACCGCACAGATCCCCGTGCTACTCATATGCTGAGTTGGTGAGGGCCAGTATCAAACCAGGAACCTTGAGGTTCCCGGCCGAACACTCTACCAACTGAGCTTAACCGCTCCAGTTTTTTTTTATAAAATTTTCCAAAAATTCTTGGGTGAAAACAGTTTATTTTCATTAGGGTAATGTGTTGTTAAGAACGCATTGTCTGTTATCAACGCATTGTCTCTCACCATTTCCTTTGATTTGTAGAAGGAGGCTGACTCAGTCAATGTAAGGGAGTGAGTCTTTTCTCTTACCTTCTCCTGGTTTCAATCAACACATAGCTATAAATGAAAGTGACAGTGACACTTGTGTGTTTTATTATTTGAACTCGGTCAGTAACAGTCTTTTTTCCTTTATTTTAAAGATTTTTTTTAGATATGTATTCATTGGCTTTTAGTTGATAAAGAAATTAATCATCACTTTGTTCTATTAATGTAGAAAAAAGGATTTAAAGACTTAGTTGTCATGTGTGCCCTCATGATATACATATGTAATCCATGCAACCTTAGGGGGCTACTCAATTTGACATGACTGAATTAGACTATGTTACATGTTCATCTGTGTGGCTTTCAAATAAAACATGGAACGAAATAATGCACAATCAACCAGTGTACCAACCATGACTTGAAGTACTTTTTGTTACGTGATGTACTGACAAATACCAAAATATTACAAAACTTTTGACTCACCTTAGTAGTAAAAGAACCGCTCCCATCCCCACACACACCACCTGAAAAGGTTTTGTCAGAACTGAGCATAAAGTACGAAAGATGTGGTCTATGTTGTTCAGATGTCAAGGGTACAATGGCAAATGGCTGATTATGTCTCAATAGTTATAGTAGATCTGGTCAAGGGCAGATCCCATGTTCACCCAAGACACTGGGAAGATCACCCTGTGTCACCCTAGAACACTGGGGCAGATCACCCTGTTTACCCTTAGACACTGGGGCAGATCCCATGTTCACCCAAGACACTGGGCAGATCACTCTGTTCACCCTAGAACACTGGGGCAGTCACCCTGTTTACCCTTAGACACTGGGGCAGATCCCCATGTTCACCCAAGACACTGGGGCAGATCACCCTGTTCACCCTAGAACACTGGGGCAGATCCCCATGTTCACCCAAGACACTGGGCAGATCACTCTGTTCACCTAGAACACTGGGCAGATCACCCTGTTTACCCTTAGACACTGGGGCAGATCCCCATGTTCACCCAAGACACTGGGAAGATCACCTGTTCACCCTAGAACACTGGGGCAGATCACCCTGTTTACCCTTAGACACTGGGGCAGATCCCCATGTTCACCCAAGACACTGGGGCAGAATCACCCTGTTCACCCTAGAACACTGGGGCAATCCATGTTCACCCAAGACACTGGGGCAGATCACTCTGTTCACCCTAGAACACTGGGCAGATCACCCTGTTTACCCTTAGACACTGGGGCAGATCCCCATGTTCACCCAGACACTGGGGAAGATCACCCTTCACCCTAGAACACTGGGCAGATCACCTGTTTACCCTTAGACACTGGGCAATCCCCATGTTCACCCAAGACACTGGGGCAGATCACCCTATATCACCCTAGACACAAGGGCAGATCCATCTATTCTATTTATACATTGAGGTTCAAAGGAGCACAAAGAAAAAGAAAATGTTTTTAATATTTTATTATAAAAAATATACAAAAAATTTAAAATTATGAAAATATAAATTATGGAAATATACAAAAATTTTAATTATTTTTACTTGTACAGAAACAAAACAAATATCACAGATTTTGAGAAAATGGCGACTTTTTTTTGCATTAAATAATTTAATAAATGAAATAACAGTTGTCCAACATTTAAGTGCGTGGAGGTATTCTCTGTTGTGGCACTCGTTCCCTGGAGGGGGGGGGGGTAAGGAAGCAGAAGTAATACAACAGTCAGTAATATTACATTTGAAAAGTTAAATTAAGAAAATAGAAAATATAATTTTGACTGTGCTATTACTTCTTCCCTCCCCCATCCCACCCTTTATGAGGTGCCATATTTAATATATTTTTTAAATTTTTTTTTTATTTTTAATTTTATGAAGGATTATAAAAATAAATTGTTTGAATTACTCTTGGTCAAGAATTGCAATTTAAATACTTTTAAGAGAGAACTGAAGAGTTACCTCCCCTGACAGACGTTTTATCAATTACTTCTGTTGTTTGTTCAATTCTCACTTGGTAACAAATGTTTATATCAGGATAAATTTTTTGTAATATCATAGATCATAAAAATGGAAAAATATTTAAAGACCAGCAAATTCTAAAATCTTGTGGCGATCAGCACACAAACATGGAAATGGACACATTACCTCACCCTAACAAATCTCAATACAAACGGCGAGGGAGCAAATTTGTATTCAGCCTGTGTGCTTAGTCGCCACAAACTTGACTATAAAATATCAATTTTATAGACATTTTTTAATGGCATAAATAAACTAGTTTGCATAAAAATTCCATAGACTAAATTAAAAGAAATTTAATCGGACAGAAGTTGTAAACAAAAATTTCCTCATCTCAAAATCTAGGCAATGTTTTCCATTTAAAAAAAAAAAGAAAAAAATTAAACTAAAAAAAAGAAAGATAAAAAATGGAGAGAGAAGAGATAAAGACGGTAGAAAAATGTACAGAAAATATTTTTTTTCTTTTCTGTTTAAGTGAATAAAAATCTTAAATCCAAATGTGTCGTACAATTGAGTGAGATAAAATTGAATTCTTTTTCAGTGGTCAATTTGGATGAGGGAATTGTAAATTCATTTGATTCAGATCAATGATTCAATCTCATCACCATAAACAATATTTATTGAATAATAAAATATTTATGCAATTGATTTGAAGTCTTGTCATATCAATATTGATTGGAAAGTTTTAGTCATGGGGAAAATGGGTCTGTGCACATCTTGAGAAAAGAGAGAAAAAAAGAGAGAGAATGTGTGAGAGAGAGAGAGAGAATGTGTGTGAGAGAGAGAGAGAAAAAATGTGACAGAGAGAGAAAGAGAGAGAATGTGTGAGAGAGAGAGAGAGAGAAGAGAGAGAATGTGTGTGAGAGAGAGAGAGAAAAGAGAGAGAATGTGTGAGAGAGAGAAAAGAGAGAGAATGTGTGTGTGTGAGAGAGAGAGAGAGAGAGAGAGAAAAGAATATGTGTGTGTGTGAATTATCAGTTAATAAAAATAATGAACACAAAATGTAATAATAGCCAATTTTGATTTCCAGTTTCTTTAAACTCAAAATGTAAAGAAATTGTGAAGAAAAAAAAAAGTCAATTCTGGGCAAGATGGAAAACAATAAATAAATATAATAAAAAATTCTAAATTTAAATAATAAATTTTCAAAAATTCAGTTTTAAAAAAAAATGTTCTGTACATAATTGTTTTTTTTTTAAAGAAAAAAAATAATAATAAAAGTTCCAAGTTGAAAATATTTGCATTGCATGCATAAATGCATACAAACTGAGAGAAAAATAAAATATTTACATAAAATGCATACAAACTGAGAGAAAATAAAAATTTGCATAAAATGCATACAAACTGAGAGAAAAATAAAATATTACATAAAATGCATACAAACTGAGAGAAAAATAAAATATTTACATAAAATGCATACAAACTAGAGAAAAATAAAATATTTGCATAAAATGCATACAAACTGAAGAATAAAATATTACAAAATGCATACAAACTGAGAGAAAATAAAATATTTGCATAAATGCATACAAACTGAGAGAAAAATAAATATTACATAAATGCATACAAACTGAGAGAAAAATAAAATAGCATAAAATGCATACAAACTGAGAGAAAAATAAATATTTGCATAAATGCATACAAACTGAGAGAAAATAAAATATTTGCATAAAATGCATACAAACTGAGAGAGAGAAAAAAAAAGAAAATTCTTCGGCATAATTTGGCAAACATTTTCTGTTCTATAAGAACAAACTTGCCATTTCTGCAGTGACTGTATTTATTTTACTTTTGTTTTTTTTTGTTTCATAAATTCTGGAAAATATACAAAACAATTACCGTATATACTAGGGTTATTTCCTATAAGTCTAACATAAACAAAGGGGAACCACTCTTGACTGATAAATCATTTATTTATTTTCCCATTAAACTAACCCTAAACCCTAAATTCTTTATTCCTAGTAGATCAATAAATAAATAAATAAATTCATTGATATACTAGGAAGAAAGAATTTAGGGTTTAGGGTTAATTTAATGGAAAAATAAATAAATAATTTATCAGTCAAGAGTGGTTCCTCTTTGTTTATGTTAGACTTATAGGAAATAACCTAAACTTGAATATTATGCAACATTTTTGAGACGTAAATTCTAGTACCATATGAGATATACAAACTTTGTACATTCAAATTGTTGGCCTAGGCTAGGCCTAGTTTTTTATGCCATGTACAGTGCATCTCCTGCTATCAATATGAAGCTAGAATTAAGGGTTCAGAAAGTCACATGATACGAGAGTAGATATACTAATTATTTTGTTAGGATCTCATCTAATTTGATTTTACTTTAAGCATTAAATGCTTTTTTCTATGAAAGAGGTATGTCATTTCAAAATTGACAACACAGTTATCATATAATAATAATAATAATAATAATAATAATAATGAAATTTATTGTGTACAGTGCAGTTGCAATAACAGCTTGTTTGCTTAGAAATAATCAGATTGAGTTAAAAGTGAAATCAGCAACTGTAATACGAGAAGTATCCTTGCCAATCTAAGTAAATAATAAGTAATGTTTATTGTTTGTTTGTCTATCTATAAATTATGCTAAGATGAGAGTGTAGTATCTGTGCCTATGTAAATATAAATAATTATAAATGAAAATGTCAGTGTATCACATTATTTCCAGCTTTACTCCTAGAGACCATAGTCCAACATATCATACCATTTGGGAATCGGGCCGACTCCATGAGCAAATCAGAAACATTCGGTGCTAAATCCAGACCCGCAATCCTGAACTTTTGGATTCCCAAGTATCAAAACTTGGGAATCCAAAAGTTCAGGATTGCGGGTCTGGATTCAGCCTGGAATGTTTGAATTTGCTCATGGAGTCTACCCGATTCCCAAATGGTATGATATGTTGGACTACTACCTCTAGGAGTAAAGTTGTTTGTTTTCAGTAACATTTTAGATTTTTGGCAACAAATTTTTTGTACGATAATCTTTTATAAATTAGAAATGTGGTTTATCATGCAGCTTTGCAATAAGTTCTAAATAGACAAATTATATTGTTGGTTTGATGAAAAAAAGTGAATTGTTTGAAAAATATTGTTTAAGTTTAATAAAATTTAATATGAAATGAATGTATGAATTGTCATTATTGGGCCAAAGGCATAATCAAAATTATTAAAATTTTCTGAGTACAGATACTACACTCTGATCCTAACAGAAATCATAGATAAACAAATAAACAAACAAAATCACTTTTGAATATACAAAGATTTGTGGCTTGAAATAAAATTGAAAAAAAAAATGAAGTAGATACTTTAGTGTTTGATATTAAATTTCAAATTTAAATTTAAAAAAAGAAGAAATTCATTTTTAGAAATTCATATTTTAAACTGTCATATAAAGATGAAGGGTCATGGAATCCTGAGTCGTGAAATCCAGAAATAGAATATTTCATAATCCATAAAATAGAAATCAGAATAGAAAGAGATCCTAACAAATTTCCAGAATTTAAAAAAGAAAAACAAACATTTCAATGTTATTTGTACAACGTTTCGGTCGATATGCCTTCCGCCTCCTTCAGGTATATCTAATCATCAAGCCTCATCTCAAACATTCAGAGAAATAAAAATTATTTCAAGTTTAAATGAAACGGTTTCAGTCTTCTAATACAATACTGATTTATATACAATTATTGAAATTTTGAAGAAATTTCAATGCAAATGTATTGCATTGAAATTTCTTCAAAATTTCAATAATTGTATATAAATCAGTAGATATAATAATAGTATTGTTCTTTTTAAAAAATATATATATTTTTAAAATTCACTGTTAATCATATAATTGTATATAATTTGTTAGATATAATAATAGAATTTTTTTGTATATTTTTTTCATTTTTATTTTTGTACGTTTTTTGTATATGTTCGTATTTTTATTTCAATATTATATCTTTGTACGCTTTTTTAATATTTTCGTATTTTTTTTTATTTTTATATTTTTGTATTTTCTTTATATTTTTATATATTTATTTTGTTTTTATATTTTGTACATCTTTTTGTATATTTTCGTTTTTTTTTTTCATTTTATATTTTTGTACGTTTTTTTGTATATTTTCGTTTTTTTTTTATATTTTGTATTTTTTTTTGTTTTCGGTTTTTTTTTTATTTTTATTTTTGTCGTTTTTTGTATTTTTCTTTTTTTTCTTTCATTTTTTATTTTTGTACGTTTTTTGTTATATTTCATTTTTTTTTTCATTTTTATATTTTTGTACGTTTTTTAAAAGATATTTTTGTATATTTTGTATATTTTTTGTATATTTTTTATATTTTATTTAAAAAATTGTTTTAGATAAAAATATAAAGTAAGAAAGAAAAAATATCAAGATGATTCCATCAATTTTGAAAGGAACAAGTAAGAAGTTATTTGTCAAAGAGTTAAAAAAAATGTCAGATCGATATTGGACAAAAAAAAAAAAATGCTAAAAGATAAACAGCTTGAAAAAAAAAATAAAGTTACAAATTTTCCTAATATATTTCTACTTCAGTTTCTTAAAAAAGATTGTTACATTTTTACAAAAGTTTCATTCACTAAATGTAACATTCATTTTGAAACTGAAATATTTCAATATTGTTTTAAAAATCTAATATTCTTGGATTTCTATAATGAATTAAAAAAAACATAATTTTGAATGTTTTAAGTAAATCTAAGTTTGTTTTCATTCTATTGATTTTGTATTTATTTCATTTATTAAGGAGATTTTTTTAAAGTTAGAAATTAAAATGTTATTCATATGCTGAGTTGGTGAGAGACCAGGATTGAAACTGGAACTGTGTGGTTCTGAGGCGGATGCTCTAACTGATTGATGCTAATGGATAGACCCTACCAATATTTCAAGATGGCATAAATTGTCCTAACTTTTCACAAACTTCATCGAATGTCTTTAAAAAATAATCTGTCGGCTGGGTGTGATTTTTTTGTTTTGTTCAGTTTTGTATAAATCTAGAAATTTGAATGTTTATATTGATATTTGTAATTTAAAGGGTAAAATGTTGTTAGAATTAAAAACCTGTCAAATCTATTCAAGCTATTCTTTAATGATGAAGTGTCATGGAATCCCGAGTCATGGAATCCAGAATGAATAGAAAGAGATCCTAATCATTGAAACTATTGAATGTTTCAAATATTCATATTTGTTATTAGTGTCATCTGTTAATCTGGTTGCAATTGAGAACTTACTAATATTTTTTTTAAACATTTGTAAAAATGGAAATGAAATTATCAAAAACTGCATATTTTTTTAAAAAGAAATTTACTTTGTTGCCTGTCGAGTTTAAATTTTGAAAATTATTTTCAAAACAGTAAAAAAAAAAAACTCAGGAAAACATTAAAAATTTGCGCTTTTAAAAGTCATTTAAATATAAAATGTCTGAAATGTAAAAAAGAGCGGGAAATTCATATTGTCATTCATTTTTGTTTTTGTTGAATTAATGAAAGGTTCATGAGATTTCATGATTTATCAATGGAAATATTCAAGTTAAAGAAAAAAAAAATTGTCCATCCATGAATAGTTTTGAGGTTTGTCTAAAACGAAGGAGATAAAATAAAAACGAAATGAAAATAACATTATTTGGATTATTCAGGCTATTGTCCTCATCTTTATTGTTATCTGTACACTGTTTCAGCCAATTTACCCTCCAGCCTTCTCTAGGTATTTCTTGTTGGACTTGAGAATCTTTTTTTCCCGAGTCCGAGAAGACTCCCGAGTCGGAAAAGAAGGTTACCGAGTCCGAGAAGGCTCCTATGTTCAACAAGAAATACTTCAAGAAGGCTGGAGGGCATATCAGCTGAAACATTGTACAGATAACAATAAAGATGAGGACAATAGTCCAAATAATCCAAATAATACTAATTATCAAGCCTCATCACAAAAATTCAGAGAAACTAAAATACTCAATTTAAAAAAGAAAATAAATTGCCTATCCATGAATATTTTTGAGGTTTGTATAAAAAAATAAAAAATAAAAACGAAACAAAAAAAGCAAAAGAAAAAAAAAACGGTAAGAAAAAAATTAAAAAAAGCTAAAATCTTTTGAAATAATTCAAATTTTTAGCTGGTTCTGCCAAATGTCCATTAAATTTGTTTATCTTGAAAATGAATTATACGGCCAGCCTTACGTTTGTTGTTGAAATTTATCTAAATGCAAAATTCAATATATTCTTTGTCCAAGGATGCATTTTTAGAATTGGTGGAGAAATGAATTCATCATGCAGAAATTATAGATGAAAAGAAATGGAATCCAGAGTCGTGGACCTTCAGCTGGATGGAATGTCCGAAGAAGAAAAAAAAACAAAAAAACTATGAATCTTTATTTTCCAGTAGCGATCTAAAAAAACAAAGAAAAAAAAATTAATTATGCCAGAATTGGGATGTTAAATATTAACATTTTTATAAAAACAACACACACACACACACAAACACACACACACACACACACACACAGGTGCCCATATGCACTGTATATATTTACTAGTAGACCAGATTAATTGGTTTTTAAGAAGAGGGGAGGAAGAGAGGAGGAAGAGGGGAGGAAGAGAGGAGGAAGATCAGTTAGCAAATTCTTTACTAAATTAAAAAAGATTTAAGAATTTGCATATTACAAGGTTTAAAAAAAATTAGTTAAATAGATTTCAAATTAAGACTGAGTCTATTCTAGTAGTGATCACCCCAAATGGAGTTTAACAGGTTTGAATTTAGAGTTTTCCTTCCCCTAGACTGGTTGCCTAACCAAGGTTAAAGAGCCCAGTCTGCCCAACTATTTACCGATAGCTGGAGGGAGAATAGTTGAATTCATACCTTTCCCAAGGGTATTAGTGCTATGTGAATTGTAGCTTCGTCCAGGATTTGAACTCTGAAGTCCATTTCCTAGACCATACACCTCCAACTATGTGTGTTTACTTTTAGCAATGATTTTAGTTTTGTTTACATTTAAGAAATGTTGTTTTTTTTAAATCTAGCCGTAAACTTGTGTTTTGAGACATAATTCTATTTTTCTAAAACTTTTCTTGTACAAAATGATGCTGATAGCTTTTTTATTTAATGCATCCTGGGATGCCCATATTTGCTTTGAACGATGGTTGGTTGGTTGGTTTATTGATTTTAACGGCATATCAACCCGTCCAGGGTTATATCATGCCTAACAGTTGGGGTGTTTACATATTGTGTATTCATATATATACTTTTAGTAATTGGTTTTAACAATGTGTTAGCATTATTGGGAATTATATTGTATGGCATTGATTTGTTTCATGTCTATATTCTATGGTATAATTTTATTTCCCTTAAAAAGGAGAAAATATCCCCAATGTTAACTTTTTCAAATAGATCCTTCATATTGTTTGCTTTAAAATAATGGTTTCTGATGGGAGCAAAAAATCTGCATTCCATCAATAAGTGTTTAACTGTCAGGGGTGTTTGACATGTTTCACATTGTGGTTGTTGTTTTTGTTTGAGTATATAAGAGTGTGTTAGTTTTGTATGACCAATGCATAATCGGGACATAATGACTTGTTCCTTTCTAGACTTCCTTAAAGTTTGTCTGCAGCCTCCCAAAGTCGGTTTGATTAGGAAGAGTTTATTGAACGAGTCCCCGGATAAATTTCTGGGTCCCAACTAAAGCTGCCTAACTTCTACCTTGTAACCTATCCTGTGTAATTTGTTTCTAAGGAACTATTGAAACGTATTTACAGTTAGCTTGAAATCATGAGGGAAGAAAAAAGAAAATCACTGGGATACATTGATATGATTTTATAGCGTCCTTTTAGAGTTTTGTGCGTCAGGGATGCAGGATGCATATCTATCAGCATTCGTCTGTGTACATAAGAAAAACTTGAATGCAATTCTTAATTGCTTGTTGAGATAAAGCGAGAAAAAATGTATTAGTTTAATTCATTTTTTTTTTACCCTTAAGAATCTAACAATAAAAAGAAACACCAGGGCCGAGTTAGCTCAGTCGGTAGAGCAATCGGCTAGAAACCACAAAATTCATAGTTCGATACTGGCCTCGCCAACTCAGTGTATGAGTAGCACAGGGATCTGTGCAGTAAAGTAAGGAGCTAATGGTAGGTGTGGCGCTTCACCTCAGATGCAAAAAACAATCTCCTTGGTCTAGCGCTAGTGAAAGAGGATAGACTCCCTCGCTGTATGGCTCATACTGACAATAATTAAACATGAGTTCTTATTTGTAAGATGGAAAATTTTGCATATTAATTCAAATAAATATTATTCATTTATTTCATGAATAGTTTTTTAGTTACTGTTATAGGTGATACACCCTATTGACCAATGGAATGCGCCGACAGGTTACTATAAATAAACAGGGATAATTGTGGCTTAGTAGCAAGCCAATGCGAGTGCCAATAACTCTGTTCATTAGATGTAATTTCCACACCTCTCTATTGTATTTGTCTACTTTCTGTTAATACATTTTTCTACTTTTTGTTACCCGTTGTTTTGTTCTTATTTGACCCCTTAAAACCTCACAATAAACTGGTGACGAGGATGAGATTTGTCAGTCTTAAACAAGACTCTAAAAATATTGAACAGTCAGCTATAGGGCACATTTGAAATTTGAGGGATAGAAACAAATTCACCCCACCCCCTCCTAACAATCTTCGCTTTCCTTTCGAATTAAGTTCATGCACTTCCAACGTTTATGGAATAATGAAGTCTTAGGGCTAAACAATTCTCTTAAGAGTTTGAAAGAGCTTCTGAAAACGAAAAACCTGCGTAAGTTACTTCGAATCCTTCGTCGCCAGTTTGTTGTGAGGTTTTAAGGGGTCAAATAAGAACAAAACAACGGGTAACAAAAAGTAGAAAAATGTATTAACAGAAAGTCGACAAATACAATAGAGAGGTGTGGAAATTACATCCAACGAACAGAGTTATTGGCACTCGCATTGGCTTGCTGCTAAGCCACAATTATCCCTGTTTATTTATAGTAACCTGTCGGCGCATTCCATTGGTCAATAGGGTGTATCACCTATAACAGTTACATTGATCAAAAATTGATAAATTATTTCAAAGAAATAATACCTTATATGACAAAATATGGAAGCGTGTGGGGTAATTGTTAGAATCGTAGGAAATGGACTCATTAATCTGAGTTCAAATCTTGAACGAAGCTGTTTGCATTTCACATGGTGCTAATACCCTCGGGAAAGGTATGAATCCAATTACTCTCCCTCCAGCTATGGGTAAATAGTAGAGTTGATTGGGCTTTTAACCTTAGTCAGGCAACCAGTATAGAAGTAAAAGTCTGAATTCAAAATTGACATTGTGTTGCATCCTGCTCTTGCTGAGGGGTTGCTATATATATATAGGATCATTCACAGACACGTGTTTTGACTTATCAAGTCTCTTCAGTATGGCTAGACATTTTGTAAGCTACCTACAGCCGGAATTGAACTCCGGTCAGTTTGGTGTCAGTCCGGCACCTTAACCATTAGGCTGTCTTCGCTTACAGAATGGGAAGGGGATTTTAACTGTTTTAATACACACATCGCTTTGTGTGTAAAGGCCGTCACAGAGTGCTCCATTCCTTAGAAGAGCGTTATATATATATATGACGAAATCAAATTCAGTTTTTAATTGCCATTATTAGTGAAAAAAAATGTATTCGTTTTACAAAGAAGCTAAGAATTAAAACTGTGTCTTATGAAAGGAAGGCAGGAAGAAAGAAAAAAAGGAAGAAGAAGAAAGAGAAAGAAGAAATGTGGGGAAGGGGAAATCCAATATCATTTTATTTTTACTCACTCAAGATTTTTGACCTCTTTCTTCAGCTTTGCAATTTCTTCATTTTGGGATCTGATTAAAAAAAAAAATGTATTACAAAAAAGGTAAGAATTAAAAATGTGTCTTTTGAAATAGGATGGAAAGAAAGAAAGAAAGAAGGAAAGAAAGAAAGGAAGAAAGAAAGAAGGAAAGAAAGAAAGAAAGAAAGAAAAGAAAGAAAGAAAGAAAGAAAGAAGGAAAGAAAGAAGAAGAAGGAAAGAAAGAAAGAAGAAGAAGAAAGAAAGGAAGGAGAAAGAAAAAAAGAAAGGAAGAAGGAAAGAAGAAAAAAAAAAAAGAAAAGAGAAAAAGGAAAAGAAAGAAAAAGAAAGAAGAAAAAAGAAAGGAAGAAAGAAAAAAAAGAAAGAAGGAGAAGAAAGAAGAAAGAAGGAAAAAAAAGGAAGAAGGAAAAAGAAAGAAAGAAAGAGAAAGAAAGGAAGAAAAGAAGAAAGAAAAAAGAAGAAGAAGAAAGAAAGAAAAAAAAGAAAGAAGGAAAGAAAGAAAGAAGAAGAAAGAAAGGAAGGAGAAAGAAAAAAAAGAAAGGAAGAAGAAGAAAGAAAAAAAAGAAAGGAAGAAGAAAGAAGGAAAGAAAGGAAAAAGAAAGAAAGAAAAAAGAAAGGAAGAAGAAAGAAAGAAAAAAGAAAGGAAGAAGAAAGAAAGAAAGAAAGAAAGAAAAAAAGAAGGAAAGAAGAAAGAAGGAAAGAAAGGAAGAAGAAAGAAAGAAAAAAGAGAAGAAAGAAAGAAAAGAAAAAAAGAAAGGAAAGAAAGAAGGAAAGAAAGAAAGGAAGAAGAAAGAAGAAGAAAGAAGAAAGAAGAAAAAAAGAAAGGAAGAAGGAAAGGAAAGAAAGGAAAGAAAAGAAAGAAAGAAAGAAAGAAGAAGAAAGAAAGGAAGGAAGAAGGAAGAAGGAAAAGAAAAAAGGAAAAGAAGAAAGAAAAAAGAAAAAAGAAGAAAAAGAAGAAAGAAAAAAGGAAGAAGAAAGAAAAAAAGAAAGGAAGAAGGAAAGAAGAAAGAAAGAAAGAAGAAGAAAAGAAAAAAAGAAAGGAAGAAGAAAGAAAAAAGGAAAAAGAAGAAAGAAAGAGAAGAAAGAAAAAAGAAAGAAAGAAAAGAAAGAAGAAGAAAAAAGAAAGAAAAAGAAAGAAGGAAAGAAAGAAAGAAAGAAGAAAAAAAAGGAAAGAAAAGAAAAAAAGAAAGGAAAAAGAAAGAAAAAAAAAAGAAAGGAAGAAGAAAGAAGGAAAGAAAGAAAAAGAAAGAAAGAAAAAAAAGAAAGGAAGAAGGAAAGAAAGAAAAAAAAGAAAGGAAGAAGAAAAAGGAAAGAAAGAAAGAAGAAAGAAGGAAAAAAAGAAAGGAAGAAGGAAATGAAGAAGAAAGAAAGAAAGAAAGAGAAGGAAAGAAAGAAAAAAGGAAGAAGAAAGAGAAAGAAAAAGAAAGAAAGAAGGAAAGGAAGAAGAAAGAAAAAAAGAAAGAAGAAGAAGAAGGAAAGAAAGAAAGGAAGAAGAAGAAGGAAGAAAGAAAAAAAGAAAGGAAGAAGAAGAAAGAAAAAAAAAGAAAGGAAGAAGAAAGAAGGAAAGAAAGGAAAAAGGAAAGAAAGAAAAAAAAAGAAAGAAGAAGAAAGAAAGAAAAAAGAAAGAAGAAGGAAAGAAAGAAAGGAAAGAAGAAAGAAAAAAGAAAGGAAGAAGAAAGAAGGAAAGAAAGGAAGAAAGAAAGAAAGAAAAAAGAAGAAGAAGAAAGAAAGAAAAAAGAAAGGAAGAAGAAAAAAGGAAAGAAAGAAAGGAAGAAGAAAGAAAGAAAGAAGAAAGAAGGAAAAAAGAAAGGAAGAAGGAAAGGAAGAAGAAAGAAAGAAAGGAAGAAGAAAGAAAGAAAGGAAGAAGAAAGAAGGAAAGAAAAAAAGGAAGAAGAAAGAAAAAAGAAAGGAAGAAGAAAGAAGGTAAGAAAGAAAGGAAGAAGAAAGAAGGAAAGAAAGAAAGAAAGAAATGTGGGGGAGAGGAAATCCAATATCATTTTATTTTTACTTACTCAATTATTATCTTATTAAGTTTTTCCTCTTCCTTCACTTTGGCAATTTCTTCATTTTTGGATCTGATTATTTCCTGTAGAAGAAATACATTGAAGGAACATTAAAATATGGTTTTCACGGAGTATATATACTAGCAAATATATGCACCCTCCGTAGGGTGTAAGTATTTAAGTTTTAATGTAATAAAATATTATATTAAATTAGGAAGGCTAATGAAATTAAATAAGAATGCAGATAAAAAAATTGAAATGGAGGGGTGTTATAATTGAAAAATAGAACAACTGAAACTTACTTTTCCATCACTCCTGTCTTTCATTGTTACATTTTTCCTAATTTAACTATTTAGTTAAATTAGAAAGTAAAGAATAAAATTACTTTTATTTTTTCTTGTTAATGGATTTTTTAAAAGATTTATTCGCAAGATTTTTGCTCATGGGTAATTCCATGTCAAATCATCCAAGCCATGTCACCCACACACTTGAATTTTTCTGAAATTTTGTACAGGTGTGAACTATGTTAAAGTTAGACAATCCCCAAAATTTGAACTTCCAATTCCAAGAATTGGCGGAGTTATGTCGATTTTTAACTTTCCAAATTTGGGTGGTCGGTCGCAAAAAATGGTGACTTTTTTGTAATCTATTTTTGTCTGTAAAATGAGTTCTAGCACTTCTCTACTCATAAGAATTGGTTTATAGAACTATTTTTGCCCAAGGAATCGAAATATGCAATCAAATTTTGGTATCAATATGCAAATTAGTCTTCCTGTTCACACTGTAAACTGCTATTTTGTTGTATATATAAATACAATTGCATTTTATTAATATGTACATATGGCCAACAGTATTGATAATGTAAAACAATTTTATTAATAATTGGGGTTTTAAAATATATATGTATATATATATATGCACAAGAATATTGTGTGCAGTCCTGAACAAGTTGTGGAAGCAGCACCCCACAAAGAAGCAACTATATGGTCACCTGCTCCCCATCTCACAAACCATCCGGGTGAGACGGACTAGGCATACAGGACACTGCTGGATGAGCGGGGACGAGCTCATAAGTGACGTTCTCCTGTGGAAGCCAACACATGGACATGCTAATGTAGGACGCCTACTAAGGACCTACATTGACCAATTATGCAAGGATTCGGGATGCTGCACAGAGGACTTCCCAGTGGCAATGAGTGATAGAGAAGGTTGGTGAGAGATTGTCATGGATATCCGTGGTGTGTGCATGACATGATGATATATATATATATATATATATATATATATATATAAAGTAAGTAAAAAGTCTTCAGAGTGGCCTAAAGTCAGTATCAGCCAGACAGCGAGGGAGTCTAACCCCTTTTCACTATTCTTTTAAACATTCTTTCATGGACAGTCGGAAACTATATATATATATATATATATATATATGAGGAAAAATGAGTAAAGAAAAGAAAAGTAAATGGATAAAATGAATTTAATCAATCACTTACACATGTGTTTCGGTCAGTTTATGTGTGTGAAAATATTTCGCATACATACAAGAATCAACCTTCATCAGAGTGAACATTTATTTTTATGAAAAAATTCGTTGGGAAAAAAACAACAGAGATTTTTGGAAATATTCGAAAAATTTTAAATTTAAAAAAAAATTTTTTTTTTTTTTAAATTTTTCACATAAAAATAAATGTTCACTCTGATGAAGGTCGATTCTTGTATGTGTACGAAATATTTTCACACACATAAACTGACCGAAACACATGTGTAATTGATCGATTAAATTCATTTTATCCATTTACTTTTCTTTTCTTTTCTTTACTCATTTTTCCTCATATTGTCGGATTCAATTCCTTTTCCTTTTTTACATTATATATATATATATATATATATATATATATATATATATATAGTCATCAAAATACACCGTGTTTTATCGTATCACATCTCTCAGTCTGGCTAGACATTGCAGGCTACCTCCAGCAGGTATTGAAACCGATTTATCATCAGTCAGATTCTTAACCACTGGGCCGTCATCAGCGAATGAGAATTTTACTGTTAAATACATTGATATATCCGGATTAAGGGATATATCATGAAGTTGGAATTTGGTATATTATCACAGTAGTAGCTGGTACGTCGAATAGCAGTACGTCTTCCGAGCAGTCGTGGTATAGTCTGGTGAGTATGTTTAGGCTGGTAGACTTAGGCTTAGGCGCTTGTACCACAACATATTAGACTACATTGCATGTTCATCTGTGCAGCTTTCAAATCACAGAGTGAAACAATGCACAATGTGTCAGTGCACCAATTACCATGATACTAACAATCACAGCAGGTACCTTCAACGGCTTGAACTGCGTTGGTCACACGATATACGCATTGCAAACTAATATGTACTGAAAGTGGCCTAAAGTCAGTCTCAACCAGACAGCACTAGACCAAGGAGATTGTTTTTTGCATCTGAGGAGAGGCACCACACCTACCATCAGCTCCTCCCTTTACCGCACAGGTCCCTGTGCTACTACGCTGAATTGGCGAGGGCTGGTATCAAACCAGGAACATTGTGGTTCCTATGCAGACGCTCAATGGACTCAGCTAAACTGGCGAAAAACTTGACTCACCGTCGTACATTGAAGTGTAAAAAGGTTGACTTACGTTTGATTAAGGTAGTTGCATTTGATCTAAAAGTTCTTTTGCTGTCGGTCGTTTTGCAGGGTCTATGTGAGTCATCGCCAGGATCATCAGTGCCTGAAAAAACAAAAACAAATCGAAAACATTTTCACCAATCATTTTCACATAATCAAATAGAAATAGAAACATTTTTAAAAAGTGCTGTAATTTTTATTTTTATCTTAATCCAAAACGATATATATATATATATATATATATATATATATATATATATATATATATATATATATATTGGTTTGGAGGTTGATTTTGAAGGCTATCACAATGCAGGTGTAAAGAAAAAATAATAAGGTAACAATGTTGTTGTGTGTTAACCTGTAATTTATTCTTCATTTCTACAGGTTAACAAACAACACCATTGTTACCTTATTATTTTTTATTTACACCTGCATTGTGATAGCCTTCTAAATCAACCTCTTAACCAATATATACACAATGCTTCAAGCAAATTATAAAACTCTCTCTATATATATATATATATATATATATATATATATATATATATATGCCAGGGGAAATGGAAAACTTTTTATTACTTCTTCTGTGCCTTTTCACTGATCATTTTCATATAAATAATTAGAAATATAAAGTTTTAAAAAATTGTATAATTTAAAAATTTTTTTTATGATAGAGCCATCGTCGTGTGTATCACACACACACACACACACACATACATATATATGTGTGTGTGTGTATGGGTGTGCATGACTAAACGAGGCAGGCTGCTTCAGACCGGGAATTTATATATATATATATATATATATATATATATTATATATATATATATATTATTTTATTATTATGTTAAAAAAAGAGAGAGAAATAAGAAATTACAGTTATTCGCCCATTTCATTCATAAAGGAAGAGAAGAAGAAAGAGAAGAAAAAAAGGAGAGGAAAAAAGAAATAAGAAGAGAAATTATAACCACACAAAGAAAAACATAACCACGTCCATTTCTGATTCGAAACTCTGATGATGAAGTTCATGCTTCGAAATAGATAAGACAAAAATAACATCTCATTTTGTTTTTATTTTTCATACGCATTGTATTGGCCTTCAAAACATTAACATATATATATATATATATATATATATATATATATATATATATATATATATATAAAACCCTTCTGCAGGATAAAGCACAAAATCAATTTCTTTATTTCAACAGGTTTGAAATCAGAAATTTCCATTTCTTTCACATGTTGCCATAGCAGAGTTAAAGATCCCTGTTTGCCCTATTATTTACACATAACAGGAGGGAGAATAGGGGGATGCATACCTTTCCCAAAGGTATTCATGCTATGGGAAATGTAAACAGCCTCATCCAGGATACAAACTTGGGCTGCAGAGTCATTTTCTATGACAATGACCATTACAAAAAAAAAAAAAATCCCAACGCCCCCCCCCCCGAATTACATTAAAATCTCTATGTAATCAAGACCTTGTGTTGATCCAGCCCTGTAAGGCATGAAAAAAAAAATAAATAAAATGTGCACAGACACTTTAGATGCCGAATAAAAAATTGCATGCTGTTACTATTTAAATTTTATTTTTAATTATCTTCAAGAATATAAATCAAAAAGCAAAATATGGTGATAGTGAATGTGTATATATATTTACTTTGTCATTAATTGTTTTCTTATCATAGTTTTCTCCGGACATACACCCATACATACACACACAACTTATTATAGTTTTCTATGGACATACACCCATACATACATACACACAATATATATGGATTAATGGCAACATTTTAATGGCCGATAAACAAGTGTAGAATCCACAGGTGAAATTCTGTACTTCTATAATAAACAAATAACCACAAATAATGGTCACTTCGATTCAAAACGGGGCTGGTTTAGCTCAGTCTGTAGAGCATCGGGCTAGGAACCCCAAGGTTCCTGGTTCAATACCGACCCTCGCCAACTTAGCGTATGAGTAGCACAGGGATCAGTGCGGTAAAGTGAGGAGATGAGCTGATGGTAGGTGTGGCACTCCACCTCAGATGCTATGAAACAATCTCCTTGGTCTAGCGCTAGTGAAAAGGGGATAGACTCCCTCGCTGTCTGGCTGATACCGACTTTAGGCCATCCCGATTGACTAGATTCAAAAGGTTGATAACAGAATATTATGGATGCTCATAATAGTGAGGAGCTGATTGTAGCACTCCGCCTCAGATGCTAAAAGACAATCTCCTTCGTCTAGCACTAGTGAAAAGGGGATAGACTCCCTCGCTGTATGGATGCTCATAATGCCAACTTAGAAACCAAGAAAATTTTTTTTTTTTTTAATAACCAAAAATTTGAATTCTAATAGACAACAAAATACTTACTTTTTGAGGAAAGTTCTGCCAAACAAACTCCGGGATTTTTCCCTTATTCTTCAATTCTCGAAATGATTCAATTTCTCCGTGTCAGTTTTTAAAGGATGATACATTTCATAAATTATTAGTCCCAGGCTGTAGATGTCACTCTAAGTAATACGGAAAGATAAAATTTCATTTTTAGATCTTGCATTGTCAAACATTATATATACTAGTACAAAATAAAAAACACCCTCCGGGCGATGTAAAAATAGATTTTTGAAACATATTGCCTGAGGGGTGGGAGTAAAAAATTCAATGTCAGCGAGTTTGTACCCTAAGTAAATAAAATCATCAAATTCATTAAAAGATTAAAAAATAAAACGATTTGAAATGTAAACTTTAAATATGTATTAAAATAAAACAAACTATGTATAGATATATAATACCAGTCATGTATTTATTAAAACTTGTTTTAAAAAACAATGAAGACTGTCTAATGCTGCATGTTCAAATTTTGAGTGTATCTATTTAATTAAAACCGAATGCTTCCCTGAGTTTTGGTACATTTTTTTTTTCAAATTGTATTAAAAAAAAACGGATTTTTCAATGAATTGACCTAGACAATTGAAATAGACATTAGAATTTTTATTGCGGGCGGGTGTTTTTCATCTCCCCTTTAGTCTAGAGAGGAAAAGAGAGTATAATGTAAGACAAGCGAAGGGGAGGGGCGACTTGACTGCTGCCTTTTTAGTAATAAATCTATTACATGTGATCACTTTCATTCCCCTTCACTGGCATATAGAGAGTAAAAAGGGGAGGTACGTAGGATGTAAAGACAGAGACGGGTCAAGATTTGACTTAATTGTAAATTACGACTAATTAAACAAATTAAAGTGGATTTTTTTTCAAACATTAAGTAGTCCTAAAACTAAGGAATAATTAAAGACAAATTTCGTGTGATCAAGGTCACCAACAAAAAAGCCTTAAGACATTGAAAGCTGAAAATCTCAGCCTTAGTATAATAATAGAAGATATAATACCAGTCATTTATTTATTAAAAACTTGTTTTAAAAAACAATTGAGGACTGTCTAATGTTGCATTTTCAAATTATGACGTTTTGGGGTAATGTGACGTAAGCAGTGACGTAATTTTTGTTACAGACAAAAACTGGAAGCGAATCTCCATTATTAATAGATATATATAAGTTCCTGGTTTGATACTGAGCCTCGCCAACTTAGTGTATGAGTAGTACAGCTATGGTAATGATGCATTAGAGAAATGAATCTTTTGTAAGGTGTGTGTGTGTGTCTGTGTGTCTGTGTGTGTGTGTGTGTGTGTATGTGTGTGTATGTTTTACTTTAATTTAATTTTGTTTTACTTTTGTTTTATTTATTTCTATTTGGTTTAATTTTATTTTTATTAATCCCCACAATATGTTATCTCATTATAGATTACTAGTGAAAATGAAAAATGTGGGTATTTCTAAAAAGAAAAGATGAGAATATAAGGTAAATAACTTAAAGGGAATTGTGATGTTGGTGAGGATCAGTTTTGGTGACAGACAGACAGACACACTATCTCTATTATAATAAGATGTTTATCAAAATCACTTACTTTAGTGTCATAATCGGTTCCATTTTTCTGTTCAGGAGACGAATACATGAGGGTACCAACACCTTGTGTGAGATTTGTACGGATCATTTCTAAAAAATAACAAGGATGAGAAAGACTGTAGGTAACCAAGACAACTACTTGCAAAAGTATTATCTGCGTTATTTGGACTATTGTCCCCATCTTCATTGTTATTTGTACAACGTTTCGGCCAATATACCCTCCGGCCTTCTTCAGGTATTTCTTGTCGGACTCGGGAACCTTCTCGGACTCGGGAACCTTCTTTTCGAACTCGAGAACTTTCTTGTCGTATTCAGAAATACCTGAAGAAGGCCGGAGGGTATATCGGCCGAAACGTTGTACAAATAACAATGAAGATGGGGACAATAGTCCGAATAACGTAGATAATACTAATCTTCAAGCATTCAGAGATACTTGCAAAAGATCTTATACAAATATTTCATTTATCAATATGATTAAAAATCAAACCAACTTTTTGGTACAAATAATGTAAGAAGAGAGATTAAGGGGAAGTGGAGGGGGTATGATACGTATAGGGGTTACGGGTGGGTGGGAGTTGGTTAGTAGGGGAGGTGTGTAGCTTAGCTTTTTGGGGAAATATATATTTTTTTAAATCTCTCTCGCTCCTACCCAGTTGACCAACATCCGTAAAAAAAACTTCCCAAGCCAACTACATGAATGACCACCTATCTCTCTCTCCCACCCCCCATTTCATCTTGTTCTCCTCCCCCTCTACTGAAAGAATCAGAATTTTCTCTAAACTAACCAAAGAATGTTGACCTAATTTCCCCCTACCATACTCTCCTCCTTTGCACTAAACTACCTTCTCTTCTTATCTCTCCCAAATGCCACACTTTTGATCTTTTCTCCCTCCTCATCCATGATAGATTTCTTCTGACCAATCAGATCCTCACAAACTCTTCCCATCCTCCTGACTTCATCACCAAACTCACCTCCCACCCATTCACTTTCTCTTCTATGAAAACAAATGTATGTTGCACTAATATTCAAATAAAAGACTGATGAAGTCCTGCTCAATGCAGGACGAAATATATCTCCTACATCTACTTGTTTGAGTTGCTCTTTTTGTCCACTTTTTCCCTTTATTCTTTACCACATTCTGTTGGATTTACTCCAACCCTCCTAACCTATATATAATATATATATATATATATATATATATATATATATATTATACTAAAGCAGAGTTAATCACCTTTTATTTCCTAAAGGCTTTTTTCCTATTTAGGTTGATGACACAAAATTCATACTTAAATATACCTTGCTTTTAGGTTTACTTAATGTTTGAAAAAAAATCCATTTTAATTGGTTTTAATTAGTCGTAATTAGCAATTAAATAAAAAAACTGACCCGTTCCTCACTTTCATTCTGCATATTACTTTCACCCTCTCTATGTATATCTAATTACCTCCTCCTTATATAATTTTAGTCTCTCTGTATGTGAGTAAGAGTAAGAACGGAGAGTTATTTTGTTAGAAACATATAACTATGCTAAAATAAATTTTTAAGATAGGGGTCAGCAGGTAGTGACGTAACTACCCTGGGCCAATAGTGGACTCACCCTTCTTCAAACACTCTTCTCCAGTCGGCATAATAAGCAGATTTTTTGTTGGGACTTGGGGGAGGGAGAAGCAGTTTGTAATTCGTTACTATTGTGTAGTTAAATCTGTCTTGTTCCAGCTAACATTTCTTTTGGGGAAAAAGAGTTTGTAACTTGTAGTAGTGAAATCTGCCTGGTTCGGGCTAACTTTTTTTTTTTTGCAGTAAAAGAATTTGTAAATCATTACGACTGTGTAGTTAAATCTGTGTTGCACGGGCTTAAATTCATTTTGCAGAAAGAGTTTGTAACTTATAACGACAGTGTAGAAAAATTTTGTGTTTTGCTCACTACTGTTGTGCGTTAAGATTCAGTGACAAAATCATAGCTTAATAAAATTCCATGAACCCCTTCAATTTAATTTGGTCAAACGTTTCCTTTCAGTAAGCACCACTTAGTGTTTTTAGGGCAGGATGCCAGGGCGCATTTATGCAATATGCACCTTTTTTGTCTAAGTCAAAAAGTAGTAACATTATGAGGATGAGTAAAAAAAAAAAAGCAAAATAATATTACATATGTAATTTATTTTTAATACATTTTATACTAGGCACTGCCAAAAATGGAAAAAAATCCGTATTTTACAAAACAAATTTACTCCCCCCCCCCCAACCTGATTGAATAAAAATTAAGAAAAATCTGGGTATTATCCGATTTTAATGAAATTTTCAATGTTGATTTATCAATGAATTAATTTTATAATGCATCAGTTATTTTATTTCAAAACATTCTGATTTTTTTCATGTCATTTAAATAACTTTGCCCCCCCCCCCTATTTTGGGTGGTGTAAAATATCGGTGGGGTTATATACGGTGCTATTCACAGAATTGTGTCCCGGCCCCCTGCCTTCAAAAAGGCTAGGTGGTGATAGCTGAAAAAACAACCCCACGTACGAATGAAGTGGTGCCTACTGAAAAAAGCAAAAACAACCAGCACTTAAGGCGTTTTTCCCAAAAAGTTAATGCGATATTTAACCCCCTCCAACTAAGTAAATGTAAATATTTACTTTTACTTTTCGATAAAATATGGCTTACTTTTAATGCCTTCAAAACACTAAAAAAAAATTGTCGATAAAAACTCCTTTAATCCACTAAAAAATATTTTTTCATTATTTTAATCTTATTTAAGATTATTTATTTCCAACAATCAATTACAAATAAAAAATCAACATATTTAGATATTTTCAAAAAAGAAATAACGAACATAAAAAGTTGTTACAAAGAAAAACAGTCAATTCAAAGATCAAATTATCCGATTGGGGAAAATTACCGTTACCTTAAAAAAACAAGTAAAACAGTCCGTTTTATTTATTCATTTATTTATCTTTTACAACAAAGTCAGTTTTTTTATTGAGATTTTTTAGCAGAATTCTGTATTCATGGTTCTTCAACTAAAAAAAGAAAACTCTTTAAACTTTAAATGAAATGTCTTTGACTTTTTGGTTTAAACACGCAGAAAAATAAGACCATCTGAAAAGTGTGGTTTTCTTCTATTTACACCTTCAGTCTTTTGTGTTTTCATTTATACTGTAATTAGTTTCCCCTTTATATAACTCCACCGATAGTTTGCGAACCAAAAATTAGGAGGAAGGTCAAAATTAAGTAACTTGAAAAAAATCAAAGTTTTGAAATAAAATAAATGATGCATTATAAAATTCATTTATTGATAAATCAACACTGAAAATTTCATTAAAATCGGATCATTCACTGATTTTTAAATATTTTTTTTCAATCGAGTGTAGGTGGGGTAAATTTATTTTTTAAAACACGGATTTGATGTCATCTTTGGTAATACCTAACAAATCCCAATTATCTACCAAGAGCTGAATGGGTGACCCAATGGGTCACGTTTTTGTCTAGTATATATATATATATTATATATATATATATATATATATATATATATATATCAATGTTTAGTATATATATATATATATATATCAATGTTTAGTAATATATATATATATATATATATATATATATATATATATATATATATATATATATATATATATATATATCAATGTTAGTATATATATATATAAAGGACTGTAAATAAGAGAAGTGCATAGAATAAATGCTCAATGGTATATAACAAAGTAGGTATAAATCCTAAAATTATGGATACTATATTTCCATTACTCAAGTTTCACGTGTTTATCATATATATATATATATATATATATATATATATATACACATGTAGAATTAAACAAAAGACATATCTCCTGTTTAACAATTTTATTTTTTATCTTTTCGAGTTTTCTGGCCAACTTTTTAATGTTTGTGTGGAATTCGTGGATAAGTCCACCAAAGTTCAGGTCCCGAGTACTTTCGGCACTTCGAATTGCCATCATCAGGGGTGATGGATTCCAATTTTTAAAAAAATAAATTAATGTAGAGGCTGGAAGGAGAAGAATTGATTAGAAAGGTGTTATAGGTATTTCAAAATGTTTGTACTGCATTCGAAATTAATTTTTGTTTAAGGATGGTTTGTATCGTTTTATTCCACGAACTCCGTCCAAAAATTAAAAAGTTGGCCAGAAAACTCGAAAAGATCAAAAATAGAATTGTTAAACAGGAGATGTGTCTTTTGTTTAATTCCTTTAATTAATTAATTAAATTTAATTTAATTAATTGTCTTTTAATTTAATTCTTCCATAAATGAAAGAATGCTATATATATATATATATATATATATATATATATATTAATAAGTCATCCACAGACACGTATTTCGGCATATCATGCCTCTTCAGTGTGGCTAGACACAACTATCCTTGGAGGCGCGTGGGCTCGTGGTTAGAGTCGTGGAAAATGGACTTGTCGATTCAAGTTCAATTCCTAGACGAAGGTGTTGGCATTTCACATAGCGCTAATACCCTTGGGAAAGGTATTAATCCATATATTCTCCCTCTAGCTATGGGTTAAATAGTAGGACAGACTGGGCTCTTCAGCCTTGGGTAGGTAACCAGTCTAGGAGAGGGATAACTCTGAATTCAAAATTCCTGAGGTCAGTCGTTGATTGGGTTTGTGGCAACCCTTGATACACCAATTCTTTCCTATCGACTGTGCCAAAAAGTGTGGATGGTCCAACACAAGCCTTCACCACTATAAACAAATCACTGTGTGGGTGTTCATTGTATGTATGAACTCTCATGCGTCGAAAATTGACGAGAGAATCCATAACATATATATATATATATATATATATATATATATATATATTGGTTTGTTGGTTGGTTTTGAAGGCTGTCTCAATGCGAGTGTAAAGAAAAAAGAAGGTAACTATGATGTTTTTTGTTAACCTGTCATTTATTTCTCAATATTTCGGGAAGAAATTCCCATCCTCAGAAGAATACTGGAACTGAAGTTGTCTTAGCGGCTGCTACATTCGTTCTGTCTTGGGTCTTCCAAATTCTGTGTGTGTATGTGTATGGTTGGGGTGCTTGCTTATGTGTGTGTTTGTGTGTATAAGTGTGTGTGTGTGCGCGTGCTTGTGTGTGTAAATGTAAGCGTATGTGTGTGTGCATGGTGCTTATGTCTGTGTGTCTGATCATTTCTTTTTATTTTATTTTATTATTATTCCAGATTTGATTCGCCTCTAAGCAAGGTTTTATTTTTATTTTATTTTATTTATTTTATTTTTTTGTTTGTTTGCTTATTAACAGGATCATCTGATCTCTTTTTTATTGCTATGTGTCTGAGACTAACATTCCAGATATTGCTTGATTGTTTATGGGTGCGGGTGTGTGGATTTACTGTCTATCAGGTGGCCTGTAGCCTGTTGTGTGTGTGCGCGGCGTATCTGGTCAGTCCTAACACCATGAGTGTGTGTGTGTGTGTGTGTGTGTGTTATATGTGAGCGTGTATGCCTATTTCCTGTACATTAATGTATGTGTGTGTTATTTATAGTGTGTGTGCTTTGTACATGTACATTAATATATATATGTGTGTGTGTGTGTGTGTGTGTGTGTGTGTGTGTGTGTGTTGGTTTTAGGAGCTTAGAATGAACTTAATTTTATTAAAAATTGCGATTATAGTCTGCTAGATTCTATTCTGCTTTGTTTTTTATTTTTTAGCATTATATTTATCTTATTTCATTTCAAATATATATATATATATATATGTGTGTGTGTGTGTGTATGTGTGTGTGTGTCTGTGTTTAATTTATTTACTCAAACTAAAAAAAAGTTACCTGAAAAAATGGTGATATAATTAAATGTGATAAAACCTTACCTGGCGGTTTATATTCCATTTCATTCCTGCTGGTGGCCAAACCAAAATCACCAATTTTGACTGCAGTGTCAGTTTTCCCTTTCAAGAAAATATTACCAGGCTGCAAAAAGGATTTTAATAATAATCTCCAAAATCAGTTCATACAGATAAAATAATCTAACTTCATTTCTAATAGTGATTAGGAAAAAAACAAAACATAAAATAAATACTACCTATGTCCCAGCACAGATGGGACATATGTGCACTCACACTCACATACACACACACACACACACATACACACACACACTCACACACATACACACACTCACACACAAACTATAAATACAGTGGTGCCTGATTTAAAAACATAAAATAAATATTACCTATATCGAATAGAGGGACCATTTTAGCTGTCAGTAGAGAACCTGACTTGAAATTGCATGGTTCCAGGTTTGATGCCAGTCCCTGCCATCTCAGCATATGAGTAGCACAGATTGAGTAATCTAGTAAAGTAAGGAGCTGACGGTGGGTGTGACTCTCCACCTCACTAGCAAAAAGGATATAGACTCCCTGATTTACAAGTGCCCCAACTGTCACTTGGTTGATTTTGTAGCGATTGTTTGCCCCTGTTTTGAATGATGTGGGGTCTACAAGAGTTATCTTCCCTTGCTGTAGGTTTCTGCCAATAGGGGGCTAGAGTATTTAGCCAGCAAGCTGCGAATTTTGAATTCTCTTTGTCCAGGACAGTCAAACACTTCACATGGGTTGTGCCTTAAGTGGGGCACTTTGTCCCCCCAGCCTGCTATCAGTAAGTGACATTCCTTCAGGAACTCTTTATCACTTCTGTAGGACAAAGTCCTACTTTCTTTATACATGTTTATATATGTGTTCATTATGTATTGCTGTACCATTTGTGATTAGTATATGTATTCTTGTCCTACATATATATCCATTGCTCACGGAATAAAGTCTGTTATTGTTTTATAACTTTGTTGAATTATTTCTTGTACTTATATGATAACATTTAGCATCCTTGTGTAATGCCCGTCCATCTTTTTTTCTAAGTGCTACTTTAGAGTTCAAGTGGTGCAGCCGTACAGTAGGACATATGACTGCAGCTTGGTAGAATTTTCACTTTATCTTAGTGAGATCAGATTTCCATATAATCAATAATCTGAATTTCGCTTTCCATGCCTTTCTATGTGTAGATTGCTTTCTGTAGATGAGATATTACTACCTAAAAGGGCTCAGTCGGTAGAACGTTCGGCTAGGAATCACAAGGTTCCTGGTTTGATACCAGCCTTCACCAACATGAGTAGCACATGGATCTGTGCAGTAAAGTGAGGAGCTGATGGTAGGTGTAGCACTCCACTACAGATGCTAGAACAATTTCCTTGGTCTAGCACTAATGAAAAGGGGGATAGAATTACTTGCTGTCTGGTTGACGCTGACATTAAGCCGCCCTGACGATTTTTTTTTTACTTACTGTGAACTGGTCTACTAATTTCTTTCTGTAGATGAGACCAATTCACATAAATAGGTAGCTATATATATATATATATGAGAGTAAGTAAATAAACAATGTGTTTATTTGATATGGCTTTTAGCCGACAATTTTTGGAGGATATGCGCTTAATTGAAGTCATACCTAATTTTGAAAATTAATTAGTTAATAATTAATGAATTTAGGAGGGCATATATGTTCAAATGTAAGGCTAAACAAATCGAGAAAATGTCAATCCCTGAATGTACATTTCGACCTATTAGGTCTCATCAGCAAGGTAATAGATGATGAGACCTAATAGTTCAAAATGTACATTCAGGGATTGACATTTTCTCGATTTGTTTAGCCTTACATTTGAACATATATGCCCGCCTAAATTCATTAATTATTAACTAATTAATTTTCAAAATTAGGTATGACTTCAATTAAGCACATATCCTCCAAATAAATATATATATAATTTTCTTTTAAATTTACATTAGATTCTTATTTTTACAATTAAGGCCACAAGTATCATCTTTGTAGCTAATAGTGTTATTTGTTACTAGCCTTACCTGTAGATATACCACAGTATGATAATTTAATCATTACAATGATATGATTAAGATGTTCTTATATGTTGTTAGAAGGCTCAAAGGTAACCTTCCAGCGTGGGTACATATGTGTACATGAATTAATCCGACAAAGAAGTTATAAGATAATAACAAACATAGACTTTATTCTGTGAGCACGTGGAGAAAAAATACATACATGACAGGTATACACATACTCATGACAAGGTACAGTAAGATGTATGGAGAACAGATAGATAAATATACACAAAGGATGTAGGAATAAGTCCTAAAGAAGTGATACAGAGTTACATGTAGAAATTAGTCACTTACTGATAGTTTGCTGGGGAGAAAAGTCCTCCACTTAAAGGGCAGAGGCACAAAGCGCCTAACCCATGTGCAGTGGTTGCTGGACCCAGAAAAAGAGACCTCAGAATTTCCGGGCTACTGCCTGAATACTCTAGCCACCTATTGGCGAAAACCTGTCAGCAAGGTAAGATAACCATTTTGGACCCATGTCCATCCCAACAGGGGTGGACAATCGCCACACAATGTTTGATATGTTTACTTGAGAGCTATTGCAAATAGTTCAATATGTAAAAAGAATAATATTAATGATTTTACTTTCTCTCACTCTTTTCTTTCTTTCTTTCGTTCCTTCTTTTCATCTTTTCATTATGTTCAATGGAAACAGATTAACCTTATTGCTTCCACATGGTCACCCACTCTCTATATTTCCCTATCCCTCTTTTTTTCTTTCTATCTTTCTTATTATATCTTTCTGTGTAGCATGTCTTTTTTCTTCCCTTTCTTTCCAATAAAAACGGAATGGTCCATTATTTAGCTGAGGTGACAACACTTTTTAGAAATAAAATTTCAGCTGATAAGCAACACCAGAAAATCAGGATGTACATATTTGCATATCATCTCAGGCTATTTGGATTGTCACATTTTTAACCAGGGGGTGTTGCAAGATGATAACGGTTGGAAGATTAGGGAACAATATTATTAATATATAAATATCAGGTCTCATTAAGTTTTTATTTACTCAATCCTTCCACCATGAGCAGGATATGACACAAGGCTAATTTTTCCTTCTAAACCAGTTGCCATACCAAAGTTAAAGGACCCAGTCAGTCATGCTATTTACCCATAACTGGAGGGAGAATAGTTGGATTCATACCTTTCCCAATGGTATTAGCACTATGTGAAATGTAAAGAGTCTCGTCCAGGATTTGGATGAGAAGAGTTGGATTCATACCTTTCCCAATGGTATTAGCACTATGTGAAATGTAAAGAGTCTCGTCCAGGATTTGGATGAGAAGAGTTCGATTCATACCTTTCCCAATGGTATTAGCACTATGTGAAATGTAAAGAGTCTCGTCCAGGATTTGGATGAGAAGAGTTCGATTCATACCTTTCCCAATGGTATTAGCACTATGTGAAATGTAAAGAGTCTCGTCCAGGATTTGGATGAGAAGAGTTCGATTCATACCTTTCCCAATGGTATTAGCACTATGTGAAATGTAAAGAGTCTCGTCCAGGATTTGGATGAGAAGAGTTCGATTCATACCTTTCCCAATGGTATTACCACTATGTGAAATGTAAAGAGTCTCGTCCAGGATTTGGATGAGAAGAGTTCGATTCATACCTTTCCCAATGGTATTACCACTATGTGAAATGTAAAGAGTCTCGTCCAGGATTTGGATGAGAAGAGTTCGATTCATACCTTTCCCAATGGTATTAGCACTATGTGAAATGTAAAGAGTCTCGTCTAGGATTTGGATGAGAAGAGTTCGATTCATACCTTTCCCAATGGTATTAGCACTATGTGAAATGTAAAGAGTCTCGTCCAGGATTTGGAAGAGAATAGTTCGATTCATACCTTTCCCAATGGTATTAGCACTATGTGAAATGTAAAGAGTCTCGTCCAGGATTTGAACTCGGGTTGCCGTGTCCGTTTTCTTAGTCAAATTGACAAAGATGAAGGGATGAAAATAATTTCATTTTCAGTTGTCAAAGAGACAAAAGATTTAAATTACCTTTAAGTCTCGATGGATTATTCTTTCCGCATGGACATATGCAACTCCTTTTAACATTCCCAGGATGATGGTTCGGTTTTCGATATCGTTAACAACTGGAAAAAAAAAGTGTCGATGATTATCTGTGTTCCATAATTTATAGTGTAGCTTATGAATTGTGTACGTACTGTAGTTAGAATATTTTTTAATCAGATATCATTAAATTCAAAATGACGGGGGTTCAGTAGAAAATTACCTTGACGGTTATTGACGGGCAATAACATTCCGCTTCTGGAAATGAACCATTAGAAGCGTGAGATAATTTAGATCAGTTGCGACTAGACACTCGATGAGAGAGGATGTCTCAAGAGTTACATATCACTGCATGGCTTTGTGGGCTGGGGTTGTTTAATAAAAGTATATAGAAAAACAACAAAGTCTTGGTAATTTATCAAAACAAGAGATGACCAGCCCAACAAGAAGTAAAAGCAACCCGACAAAACAGCCCAGAAAAGATGGCCGACTGTCATAACTTGTTAAATTTATGGGTAAATATTGACAAGTTAAGAATAGTTTTAAAAAATGAAAAGAAAAAGAAAGGAGTATTTGTTTTTTTTTTTTTGTTTTGTTTTATGGCATATCAACCTCATTGGGTCATTTAATTCTGAAAAGGAGTGTAATTTATTGATTTGTTTTTTTGTTTTTTTTTAAAGAATTAGATTTAGATTTTTTAAAAAGAAAAGAACAAATCTGAAATGTAAACAAGAGTGGCCGTCTTTTGACTCGAATGAATAAAAAAAAAAAACAGAATTTTAATGCATGAGAAAAATCAGAAAGCACTGACGGTAATTTGAACGTCAGTAGAAAAAAAAATCGAGATAGAGGAGAGGTAGCGACAACAGACAAAGTTAACGAAAGAAAAGAACAGAAAATTATTGAAAGTGGTAAAGGAAAAAGAAAAGGAGTTTTATCTGGAAAAAACGGAACTAAGAAAGAAAGGTCTTTTGATTTGTATCTGTTGTCTGTTTTGCAAAAAAAAATTTTTCGTTGAAGGAAAATTTTATTTAAAGGAGAAAAAGAGAGGAAAGAAAAATTTCAGTTAAAAACCAAGAAGCTAAAAAAAACAAAAACAAAACAAAAAACATGAATGACATAATTCATTTCTATTGAAGTCTAGGATAATTATTCGTACTAGCAAAATAAAAAACGCCCTCTGGGCGACGTAAAATAAATATTGCCTGAGGGGATGGGAGTAGAAAATTTAATATCAGAGAGTTTGTATCATAAGTAAAGTAAAATCATCAAATGTATTAAAGGAGTAAAAAATAAGATAAATTTATTAAAGGAGTAAAAAATTGAAATGGAAACTTAGTTCTGATAACTTTAAATATATATTAAGTATAAAAAACAATATATAGATAGATAATACCAGGTATGTATTTACTAAAACTTGTTTTAAAAACCAATGAGGACTGTTTAACATTGCCCGTTCAAATTTTGAGTGTATTTAATTCTATGTTATGACGATTTTGGGTAATGTGACATAAGCAGTGGCGTAGTTTTTGTTACAGACAAAAACCGGAAGCAAATCTCCATTATTAACAGATTTCAAAGATGTTTTATTTGTGTTATATCCGATCTTTACAGTCAACTTTATTTCTTTTCCCTGTATAAAGATGGGGTACATAACATCTTGTCAGTTAATGTTTACTCAAATGTTCAAATAAAACTGGAACATATTATTATCGGCATTTCAGTCTTGGAAGACTATAATATAGTTTTTGTGCACCTGAAGATACAGCACCTCCTGGGACTGTGAAGTCCAATGTTTGAAAAACATTCTCGACCAGAGATGTCATATGTGAAGGCTGTTCCTGAAGATATTGATGTGTTGGGTCATTATTGCCGCTTCTTTCTTCTGGACTTCTTGGTTGTTGCGCCAGGGTGGCTTCAGACATGAACAGTCCACTATGGAGAGCCTTCCACTACCAAGGGCGGTCCAGGGCCAAATTTTCCCAGCTAGAAAATTTAGCTATTATTATATAACCGAATTTAGCTATTATCATATAAGCAAATTATAATACGATTTTGAGTCAAAAAGGTAATGCCATTTTGTTTAGGACAGGTAGAATTACCAACACAGGAATATTATAATACATCAAAATGAAGCTGGTCCTCTGTGGATCACATCCCTACCTCTCACATAGTTACCATTTCTCTCAATTTATTGTTTTTGTCTTCTCACCTTTCTAGGCCCTATCAGGTGGAGCTTTAGAAAACACCCAGTAAGACCCCCTCTCACTAGGTCCATCTGTTGGTCGTAGGTGGTGACCCATGTTGCTTAAGGATAGAACCCTGGTGGCTGAGCAGTCCATGACATGCAACACTCCACTTTTTCCCTTGCTTAGGTTTGATGGTCGGTCAGAGAGACCCCCTCTGATCAATCGGCTAGTCCCATTAAACCCTAGCACCTATATGATTGTCCCGGCCCTCTTGCCTTTATGGCAATCCCCAACCCTTTTTATCATATATGTGCTAGAAGGCGGTGGCTGAGGGTCTTCATGTTTTGCATATGACGTTAAACTCTATCTGATGGTGAGGTTCCTGTTCTAGAGTTCTGGGAAAGGTGGATTACCCCGTAATCACCATTACTCCCAGGTCCACCCTGACTTGGAGTTGTGGTACCTGTTAGGGTTCCATCTATCGGTTAGATAGAACATTTGTTTATAAAAAAAATTGAGTTTTAAACTTTTTCTTCCAAACTATTGCTAGAAATCTTTCAAAACTTTGCTGGCATTGAATAACCCACTGAGGTTGATATGCCATAAAACAGAATGATCCTCCCCATCAAAAAAAAACTTCTAGGTTGATCAAGACTAATTATCTCAAGATTTACAACAAAAATTATGGCTCATCTCTAAAAGTCATATTGACACTTCTTGTGCATGCATATCTATTAATAATGGAGATAGGGTGTATTTATGTCTGTAACCAAAACTATGTCACAGCTTATGTCACATTACCTTAAATGGTCATAACAAATACGTCACATTACTCAAAATCATCATAACATAGGATAAATACTCAAAATTTGAGCATGCAACCTTAGATGGTCTTCATTGTTTTTTTAAACAAGTTTCAATAAATAAATACCTGGTATTATATATCTATATATTTGTTTTATCTTAATATATATTTAAAGTTATCAGAACTAAGTTTCCATTTCAAATTATTTTATTTATTTTTTTACACCTTTAATAAATTTGATGATTTTACTTACTTATACTACAAACTCTCTGACATTGAATTATTTTTAATTCCCACCCCCTCAGACAATATCTTTCAAAAATTAATTTTTACACAGCCCAAAGGGCGTTATTTTTTTTCTAATAATAATAAAAAAAACATTTCCAACTCACTTTCCTTTGAAGATTTTTTTTCTTTATTTCTTTTTTCCAGCCATTCCTTTAAGCTTCCTTCACACAATTCCATTTGAATATATAAAGTTTCTTTTTGCTGAAAATTCACATAGACAACAAAAGATTAGAAATCACTTCACATAGAAAATGAGTCAATTTCTTTTTCTCTCTCAGAACATTTAAATAACTTCTACATAACTAGCTGAAAACCTGCCCATGGGGATAGATTTTAAATTAATAACTAAATTATATTTTTTGCAAGAATTTAAAAGTTAATAAAAAGTTAAAAGGTAGTAATATCTCATCCACAGAAAGTGATTGTAGCGTTAGTTTGTATTCGCCTGGTGGAGTTGTCTGCCCCTTTTAGTTTGCTGGGTGCCTGCTAGGGCACCATAGTATTTAAGCGCCGGATTCAAACCCTTTCACCCTCTTTTCCTGTTTCAGCAACTACGAGCCACATGGGGTAGATTTTATCTAAACCCTCTCGTTGGGGCTCCGTCCCCCTTACATTACTGTAAGTCCTCACAGCATGGACTATTCCTAGTCTCATGTCTGTACTCATATATGTATATCTGTATCATTCATGAATGTGTCTTATCTTTATTTGTGTACCTCTTTTTATATGTACTCTTTACTATGAACGTTGTACCTACTGTTAAACATGTGCTGTGTATATTAAATGTTTTGTCCATTAACCTTCGTCGGAGTTTTGTGTATGCAAAGTATCCAATAACTTTGCACCATCCTTATATGATGTTAACACTCGAATAGGAAAGGCATGGTTGGCCACCAACAAATTATCAGTCATATGGAAATCCAATCTCCCCAACAAGCTAAAGAGACGATTCTTCCAGGCTGTAGTTGTGTCGGTACTGCTGTATGGCTGTACCACCTGGACCCTAACGAAGCGCCTTGAGAATAAGCTAGATGGGAGCTGCACAAGAATGCTGCGAGCAGTCCTGAATAAGTCGTGGAAGCAGCACCCCACAAAAAAGCAACTGTATGGCCACCTGCCCCCCCCCCATCTCACAAAAACCATACGAGTGAGACGGACTAGACATGCAGGACACTGCTGTAGAAGCAAGGACGAGATCGTAAGAGACGTACTACTGTGGAAACCAGCACATGGGCACGCCAATGTGGGCCGCCCAGCCAGGACCTACATTGACCAACTATGTAGGGATGCGAGCTGCTGCGCGGAGGAGCTCGCAGAGTCGATGAATGATAGGGAAGGTTGACAAGAGATCGTTATGGATATCCGTGCAAGTTGCACGACATGATGATGATGAAAAGTCTGGCGGAGAATGAAAAAGAGTAAGACTTTAACAGTCAAAAGCAGTATTTCTCAACCTTTTTATCTTTAAAATTGATGTAATGAATATGCATACACCTGCATTCTCCCTCACAGTAATATGATTGGCTGGTGTCAGTTATAAATACCGAGCAATGTAGAGTACAATACCTACTACTACGCTTAATACTACTACTACTACGACGTCGCACCAGTATTACTACTAACCTGCTCGATTGTACCACGCTGTTACCATGGCCCCACCACTCAGATACTTCTACTAATATATTCCTTCCTGGGACATGTAAAAAATAAATTACATGTCTCAAGGAACCCCTATGCAAAATTAAAATTATACACCATATCTTTCTCATTTTATTTCCATCATAGTTCATAGGGTAAATATCATGTTTTATATTTTTGAATAACTGGTTTAAGGAAAAATTAATATTTCTTTGTCCAAGTTTTCAGTAATGCTAAATAGATTTCATACTTCTTTGTAATAATTTATTAAGCAGTTTACATTCATAATAAAAAAATTCTAAATTCAAACATAAGTAACCAATATTATATACCTTTAATATAATTGTAAACAGAACAAGTCCTGTCCATTTGCCTCAAAATAGCCCATGTTATTAGTGCGTTTAAAATCCTTCAATGTGTCATACACATCACAAAGAAATAAAGGTATATATGATATATGGTGTCGTTAATTTGCATACTGGTTTTAACAAAACCGTGTTTAATAAATAATTACTTATGTTATTGATCTTTAATATTATTGTTTTATTCTCCAACACATCAAAAACAATTCTATGAATAATTTTATGTAGAAACCAATTAAAATATAATTAAAATCAGAGTAACCTTTTTATATGCATTCTTATTTAATTTCTTTAGTCTTTCTTATTTGATATATTTCATTACCTTAAAACATAAATACTTTCGCCCGGCGGAGGGCGCAAATTCTTGCTAGCTGGTATAAAAATGTTCATTAACTTCATTGGTTTGGTTTGGTTTATTTAATGCTATAATAATCCTGTGGGTTATTTAATGCCAAAAACTGTTAGAATGTGGTGATGGTGGTTTTACACTGGCACCATACAAATATCACTAAATATATTCCCAATGATTGTATATCTTTTAATAACATAATAGCTTAGATAGGATGATGTCTATATTACAATATTACAATAACCAAGAATATATTGTGCATGTTTAGTAATATTATGTATATGAAATTAAATAAAAAGTTAAAAGTACATTTGCTTATCTCTCTTGTTCTCACATGTTACATAGGGACCAAAGTCGAGTTTAGAAGTATTAGCTGTTGTTAGCTCAGAGTAACAACCTATGCAAGTTGTATAGTCAGAAAGGGGTTGGTTATTTCTTTCTAGGCTTGTGGGTTCTTTTTCAGAGAGAAGGAGAGTGAGAGAATAAGATCAAGCTGTTCTATCATAAATCACATTCATGCACGCTGTTCGTTGCTAGTGACAGAGCCCCAACAAACACGTCCAACCCTTCTCGGGTCTGGCGAAAAAGAGAAGAAATTTTCTTTACTTCCATTTGTAGTCCTGGGTGTGGAGTGGGGTGAGGGGTCACATCCACTTCCGCTTCTCTGCAGAAACTGGGACTTCCGTTTTTACTTTTAAATCTAGTTCCGGGGTCATTGGTCGGTCAATGGCTGGTACCCGTTAAGAATTTACCCTTTTAACCTCTTTTTGTTCTTATTTCTTTTTCTTCTCTTTCTCCAGAAATCTGATTACCGTTTTTTTTTCAATTCCCAAATTCCCCGTAGACCATAATAATTACGCTACATCACAGAACACTTAGGGACCTTTTGTGGAACGTTAGGATTCCAGGGAATCCTGGTTGGAAAATGCTGGTCAAACGGTTAAAGTTTTATTGGTCACTCTTTGCACATACAATAAATGGTGTAATTTACGGCTATGGTTAGGGTTAGGGTTACAGCGAGTGTTAGGTTTAAATTTAGTATTAGAAGAAGAAGAAGAAGAAGAAGAAGAAGAAAATGTGTAATTTCCTCAGTTTTATGTATTTTTTTCATTCATCATTTACAGCTATGGTTAGGGTTAGGGTTACAGCTAGGGTTCGGTGTAAATTGAGAGAATATAGAATAAAATAAAAATTTTAACTGCTGAATGTCAACTTTGATATTTAAAGGATGTTTAAAAAAATTGATATCATTTTGTAATCTGATAACCAATTCTCATTCAAACGATCTTAAATTTTAACAACATGAATAGAAACAACTCAAAATTCTAAGTTTATATATATATATATATATGTATATATATATATATGTATATATATATATTTCATTGTCTAAAAGAGAGTTATCTCTCATTCCATAAAGTCTTCCTCTATTTTAGTATAGGTACACAGGTGTCAACTGAGAGAGAGAGAGAGAGAGAGAGAGAGAGGGTTACACATATGTCAACTAAGACAGAGTAAAAGAGAGAGAGAGGGGGGGTGCACATATATTACACAGATATTAAGAATCCTTAATAGCTTCTAAAATATCAAAAATTGAAATTTTAAAATCTGAAGAAACTTTTTCAGTTCCTCTAGAAAAATGTTCCAACTTACATTGGTCATCTCTTCATCATCATCACAGTCAGCATCATCATTATTGGAATCAGCACGAAACATACCAGAGTCAGAGGATTCTTCAATTTGGCTACTGGAAAGAAAAAGAAATTGAAATGATTAAAAGAAAAAGAGAAAAAACAGAGAAAAAAAACAGAGAAAAGAAAAAAAAGAAGAGAGAAAGAAAAAAAGAGGAAAAGAAAAAAAGAGAAAAAGAAAAAAGAGAAAAAAGAGAAAAAAAAAAAAGAGAAAAAGAAAAAAAGAGAAAAAGAGAAAAAGAGAAAAAAAAAAAAAAAAAAGAGAAAAAAAGAAAAGAGAGAAAAAGAAAAAAGAGAAAAGAGAAAAGAGAAAAAAAAAAAAAAAAATTGAAAAAAAGAGAAAAAAAAAGAAAAAAGAAAAAAAAAAAAAAAACAAAAAAGACAAAAAAAGACAAAAGAAAAAAGAAAAAAGAAAAAAAAAAAAAGAAAAAGAGAAAAGAAAGAAAAAAGAAGAAAGAGAGAGAAAAATAAAAAAGAAAAAAAAGAAAGAGAAGAAAAAGAGAAAAAAGAAAGAAAAAAAAAAGAAAAAAAGAAAAAAAGGAGAAAAAGAGAAGAAAAAAATAAAGAGAAAAAAGAGAAATGGAGAAGAGAGAGAAAGAGAAAAAAAAGAAAAAAAGAAAAATTAGAAAGAGAAAAAAAAAAAGAAAAAGAAGAAAAGAAAAAAGAAAGAAAATGAGGAAAAAAAAGAGAAAAGATATAAAGGAGAAAAAGATAAAAAAGAGAAAAAAAAGAAAAAGACAAAAGAAAAAAAAAAGAAAAAGAAAATGAAGAAAAAGAAAAGAGAAAATTTTTTATTTTCCTTGAAATTATTTATTCATATATTTATTTTGTATTTTCTTTGTTGAAATTTGATTTCACATTTGATTTCATTATTTTTTCCTTTTTAGATTCACAAAAGAATTAATTAAAAGTTTTTACAAAAAATAAAAGAAGGTGAGTCATAGATTTTTCTGAGAAAATTTCGGCCAGTCTATTTTGAATCTTTATATTTTTCAAAGAAAACTAAAGTAGCAAAGTAAATGAATTTCGGTCACAGTACGATTGCTCTAATTTGAAATGGGAAGATTGAAAAAAGAGAGAGTGAGAGAGAGTTAAATATAGATTAATTATACTTTTCAGTTGAATCACTGTCAGCCTCATCATCCAATATATTGTTCACTGTCAGCATCATCATTATTTGGAATCAGCACGAAACACAAACAGAGTCAGAGGATTCTTCAATTTGGCTACTGGAAAGAAAAAGAGATTGAACTGATGAAAAGAAAAAGAGAAAAAACAGAGAAAAAACAGAGAAAAAGAAAGAAAGAGAAGAAAAGAGAGAAGAAAAAAAGAGAAAAAAAGATAAAAAAGAGATAAAAAAGAAAAAGAAAAAAAAAAGAAAAAAGAGGAAAAAAAGAAGAGAAAAAAAAGAGAAAAAAGAGAAAAAGAGAAAAAAAAAAAGAGAAAAAAAGAGAAAAAAAGAGAAAAAGAGAAAAAGAGAAAAAGAGAAAAAAAGAGAAGAAAAAAGAGAAAAAAAAAAAAGAGAAAAAGAGAGAAAAAGAAAAAGAAAAAAAAAAAAGGAAAAAGAGAAAAAAGAAAAAAAGAGAAAAAGAGAAAAAAGAGAAAAAGAGAGAAAAAAGAAAGAAAAAAAAGAGAAAAAAAGAGAGAAAAAGAGAAAAGAGAAAAAAAAAAAGAGAAAAGAAGAAAAAAAAAAGAAAAAAAAAAGAGAAAAAGAGAAAAAGAGAAAAAGAGAAAAAAGAAGAGAAAAAAAGAAAGAAAAAAGAGGAAAAAAAAAAAGAAAAAAAGAGAAAAAAGGAAAAAAGAAAAGAAAAGAGAAAAAAAAAAAGAGAAATAAGAGAAAAAAGAAAAAAGAAGAAAAAAGAGAAAAAGAGAAAATGAAAAAGAGAAAAAAAGAGAAAAAAAGAAAAAAGAAAAAAAAGAGAAAAGAAAAAAAAAGAAAGAGAAAAAGAAAAAAGAGAAAAGAGAAAAAAAGAGAAAGAGAAGAAAGAGAAAAGGAGAAAGAAGAGGAAAGAGAAAAAAAAGAGAAAAAAGAAGAAAAAAGAAAAAATTAGAAAGAGAAAAAAGAGAAAAAAAGAAAAAGAAAAAAGAAAAAAAAGAGAAAAAGATAAAAAAAGATAAAGGAGAAAAAGGATAAAGAGAGAAAAAAAAGAAAAAGACAAAAAAGAAAAAAAAAAGAAAAGAAAATGAGAAAAAAGAAAAGAGAAAATTTTATTTCCTTGAAATTATTTATTCATATATTTATTTGTTTATTTATTTGAAATTTGATTTCACATTTGATTTCATTATTTTTCCTTTTAAGATTCACAAAAGAATTGATAAAAGTTTTTACATAAAAATAAAAGAAATGTGAGTCATAGATTTTCTGAGAAAATGTGAGTCATAGATTTTCTGAGAAAATGTTCGCCAGTCTATTTTGAATTCTTTATATTTTTCTAAGAAACTAAAGTAGCAAAGTAAATGAATTTCGGTCACAGTACGATTGCTAAATTTGAAATGGGAAGATTGAAAAAAAGAGTGAGAGAGAGTTAAATATAGATTATTATACTTTTTACATATTGAATAATTGCAATAGCCCTTAAGTAAACATATCAAATGTTGTGATAATTAAATTATCATACTGTGGTATATCCACAGGTCCTGTTAGTTTTAATAAATAGAACATAACTTAGTTATTTCCTTGAAATTTGATTTTACAAATTTTAATTATTTTTCCATTTAAGATTCAAAAAGGAATTAACAGAAGTTTTTGCATAAATAAAAAAGAAAGTGGGTTCTCTCTCTCTTTTCTATCTACACCCCCACTCTCTCTCTCTCTTTTTATCTGTATCTATCTCTGCTACTATCTATGTCTCTCTCTCTCTCTCTCTTTGCTACCCTCTCTTACCCTTTCTTTTCTACTCTCTCTCTCTCTCTCTCCACACTATTGACCTGAGACTGACCTTCCCCACGCGGCGGTCCAGTGGGCTTCGGCCACTGGATCAGTTTAGGTTAAAATTAATAGCGTCGATCCCAGGGGGCTATACCACCAGGCAATACTTGCCCCCTTGACTTAAAGGGACAGGGCTGGGTTTATTACTCAGTGCCTGAGGCGCCACCCTTGTGGGGGAATAGCGAAGGGATCGATGCAATTTTTGTTATTTCCTACCCATGAGATTTGGCTTGTGGGTGAGTCCACGTTAAAACGAGGCCTTGTGCCCAACCCATACAAGTGGGGTATGAGGCAAATACCCTCTCTCCCTGACACTATTTGTCCCCTCTCTTTCTGATAAAGTGGCACCATCAATATGTCAGGCATGGGACTTATTGAGTGATGTGTTATTATATATATATATAGTAGGACAGTCAGATTCATGTTTTTTACATGGCCAGCTCTATGTTGAATGTTTATGAGGAAGTAGAGAAAAGACTCGACATTAGAGAATGCCAGCGTGTAATGGTCATCGCTGTAGGAAATGGACAAGGTGACGAATACCGTAAATCCTTGAGTATAGTCTGCCCTTTTGTATAATACACACCCCTCCTTCTCTAACTTGAGTCAGGGAGGCATGTAATGTATAAAATGTTTTATTGGAGATTAATGTACAGGTTTATTAACTATTAAGCACAATTTGTGCATAGTTAAGCCAGTAGCACCTAGTCGAACAAACACTTCCGTGCATGCGTGATACAATAATCGTGACGTTCTTAACTGTTATTTGGGAATGTAAATATGTTTGCAAATTGTTTTTGTTACATGTTATTCTGTGTTCTGAATACTTTTATTTTGATAAATGTTGCTTACTGCAAGTTATGGAGGATTCTTTTATGACTTCCTCGCTTTCAGGCTTTGCTTAAGGTATTTTCGCGCCCGACATCACAAAATGTGTTTGAATAAACATTGCTGGACAGCAAATAGAGATTCGGAGATTGCTTAGAAAATATTTTTAATTTTTAACCTCGTATATAGTACACACTAGAGATTTTGACCTTTAAATCTTTGGAGAAAAAAATGCGGTTTATACTCAAGGATATTGTATTTGGAAAGAAAAATAAGGTAACTATATAACTATATAACTATATTGTTCAATATTAGCTATGAATTTGTTATAAAAATGTTTTCACTTTAACAGCATATTGTGTTGTTTTCATATCCTTTTATCTATACACACACACACACACTCACACACACACATATATATATATATATATATTATATATATATATATATATATATATATATATATAAAAGGAAGTTTGTTATGTATCGACTTATAAGTAAAAAAACTAGATGTTATTCAGATTCAAAATCTTGCATATACCTTGACATCCTTATAACTAAGAAACACACCAAATTTGGTTATTGATTTTTACTGAGTATGGGATATAAATGATTAATTAATAAAAAATCAAATGATTTGCGATAATCGGGTCATAACTGCTGCTGCTAATATAAAAAAATCTCTTGACTGCTGCCTATATTCAGCCGTGATTTAAAAAGCTGCTGCTGGTAATTTTAATTTGACAATTTTTTGTCATCACTGGTCTAATCTTAGAAATATTTATTTGGTTAGAAAGAAAAGAAAATAATATTTCTAAATGTCTAATTTGTATATGGTTTTATCGATTGAATTATTTTTTTTACAGCGAAGTAAATAATGATGAATGAAAACATTTAATTTAACAATTAATAATAACTCAACTTTGTTTTTTACTTTCATTTTAGAATAAAATATATCCATACTTATTCAGTATTCAGTTTTTTCGTATGTACAAAAGAGTTTTAGAAAAAAAAAAAAAGAAAAAAAGAAATTGTAATATGAACAATTGATTTTCTCCCTTACTCCTGTGTTCTCACTCACTCACACTTTGGTGTTCCTAATTTTTTTTAGTCCGGTCATGGACCAGGTACTTTTGCTATATATATATATCCTCCAGCCCAATCGCAAAAATGCACACCGGTCTCCGGCCCAATCGCAAGATGCATTCCTGTCTCCAGCCCAATCGCAAAAATGCACTCCTGTCCCCGGCCTATCACAAAAATGCACTCCGGTCTTTGAAGGTCTCGTTCGAATATTTGCTACTACCACCATTACAATCTTCTTTGTGTACACTGGTCTCTTCATTCAGCTCTGACATTCTTTGAAAAGTCACTGTGTCCACCTCCGAAATAAATGGCCAACCTTCCATGTACGACAGCATGTTGATCAACTTTCAACTTTCAAATTGACTGGGTAGAGACTGGTGACAATATCTCGCCCATTTCTGTTCACAAATGTCTCAAAGGGCGTACCTTAGACTTGTTTGCCATTACCCAATGCTATGCCGCTGCCGAGGTTCACTTTCACCATTATCCAAAGCCGAAATAGCTTCTAGAAGAAAAGAATAGAGGGGGGGGAATAAATATTGGACTCAACAGGTCTTTGTTAAGGGGGGGGAAACAGAAGCGAGTCAGACGCTTTCTCACAGGCTACAACACTGTTGTCGTCAAAATTTTTAGCAGCCGAAGTCACTACACTCCTTAGTGGCGTCACCCCACTTCTACTTATACTGCCATTTCCCCTTATCATCCGGGTGTCTGTGCCCCACACATTGGACTGTCGTCCCAATCCCAGCCACTAGAATGCTTGCAGCTATCATCCGGGCACCTGAATTGCACCTCGCGTCCATCCAGCACCCAAATCGCATTTCTATGCATTCCGGAGGTCACAGGTTTGACTCCGGTAGGCAAGACTATGTCTTGCTCTTTTTCCAAATGAGAACGGTGGTACTCGTTCTCCGTCACACTTGTCCTATTCTCTAACAGTAGTTTGTTGCAGAGTTCAGGTCCCGATGAGAGCTCAATGTTTAATTTTAATAAACAGAGCAAATTTATTTGTGAATAAAAAGGCGTTAAATACCAGGGGTATCGTGATTATGGACCATTTTCACTCGTGGGTATCTGAAGCCTACCAAGCTTTGTCATGTATCTTTGAGATTCTCAAAGATACATGGTTCAAAGTTAAGTGGGGCTGAAAAAACTCACTAACCATGGTCTGTGAATCTAACTTGCTAACCATTACACCATGTGAGGTGCCCATATGATGTTGTTTATAAGAATTGAAATTATTTTAAAAACTTACTTTGATGCCGTATCAGGGTGAAAAGGTTGGGGATGTTCTGCAAAGGAAAAGAAAAAATAAATAAATTGATAAAACAAGTTAATTTTTGTCATGGAGAAAATAAATTTTAAAAAAAGGACAGAAAAAAAACCCAAGGAAAGATAAAAAAAAAAAGAAAGAGAAGAGAAAGAAAAGAGAGAAAGAAAATAAAATAAAAGAGAAAAGAAAAAAGGATAGAGAGAGAGAGAGAGAGAGAGAGAGAGAGAGAAGAGAGAGAGAGAGAGAGAGAATTTTAATAGAATTGCAATTACCTTCTATCCATGCTGAGTGGTAGCGGACAATGTGTGGATGATTTAAACGGGCCAAAGTTTCCACTTCCTTCAATATCGGAAAAAAAAAAAAAATCAGAAATTAGTTTATTCAAGATAACTGATAAAAGCATCCCATCATAGTGTAATGGTTAATAAGATAGTCTCACAGATCCGGGCCTGAAAAGTATGTACGATAATTACCTACTAGATGACCCATGAATCTGGTCATGTTTCCCTATTGTAACAGCACAGTCTGTAATGGGTTAATTCCTAACACTCCAGATCACAGTATAACTATTGTAAATCAAAAAAATATACCAACATTTATATAGTTTCAAATATTCCTTTTACATTTTTCAGGTCAGTTAACTTTGAACCACGTATCTTTGAATCTGTGTTATGCATCAAAGATAGGTGGTCCAAAGTTAATTGACATGAACAAATGTAAAAGTTTTTTAATAAAATAAACTGGTGTATTATATATTTCATTCATTAATATAGCAACACTGAAAATTTCATTAAATTCGGTTAATTCCCTGATTTTTGGTATGTTTTTCTTTCAGTGGGGTGACATACGATGGTGGAATTTAGGTCCGTTAAGTTTGATTTAACCAATGCTTTTATTTAGAAAAGAATGAAGGTGTCTAATTAGCATTTTTTAGTTATCTTTGTCTGGTTTGGTGGATTTTACGGCATGTCAACCCCTGTTGGGTTATTTTATGCCAAAGACATTTTGTTCTATTCATGTTTGATTGGTATTCACAATTTTCTTTGAACTCAATTTAAAAAAAGAAATATTTTTCTATTTCACTCCTAGATTGGACCTTAACAGGTATTCTGGGACAGATTGGACCTGGGTGTAATGTCAATGAAGGGGTACTCCGCACTCCCTAGGATTAGAACTTCACCATTTCATAACTTCATCTTGTGAACCTCTTGCAATCAAAATAGTTTCTTTCCAACTTGTCCATTTGGGTTGGTTGATTTTTCACTTTTCTTAAAATATCAAATTCTCTCAAACAGCAAAAGTTGTATGTTGGTATCATGAATACTGATACCAAAGACCAGCTCCTTACATTACCAGACAGACCCCTGTGCTACTCATATGCTGAGTTGGCGAGAGCTGGTATCAAACTATGAACCTTGTGGTTTCTAGCCAAACGCTCTACTGACTGAGAGTTTCTGGGGACTCAGAGACAGACTCTAGATGCTGGGTTCCTGGTTTCAATCTGTCAGAGGGAGACCGTAGGTATACACCGTTGATAAGACTTAATAAAGTTGAAACAGCTGAATGGTGTTCCACGTCATGCACGTTATTCACCAGGTTTGCTTATCATGATTAATTTCAATAATTATCAAATTTTATACGATATACGCATTGTAATTGCCTTCAAAAAATATAAATAATAATATACTTTACATAACAATGCTTCAAAAGCAAATTATCAAATTCTATGTAAACAATTTTGATAATGGTGAACTTACATTGGCAACATTGCCGGAACAATCAAAAATTGGGATTTTCTTTATAGCATAATACCTTCTGTCAATTTTATGGTAGGCCTAGAAAAAAAAGAAAAGAATAAAAACATCTTAATATTTAATATACATAATTAGAAATAAGTATTTCATCAAAGTTCAAGTAGTCCAGCCATACAGTAGCACTGACACAGAGTTAACAGAGAAATAATAGGAAGAAAAATGAGCATTAAGGATAGAGGAAAAAGTTTACTAAGCAAAGATACAAGGTGAACAGTATAATTAGCAATAGCTAGGTTAAAGTGACAAGTCCTGTGGGGTGTTGTTTTTTCACTTCTGGGGTTTCGTCAGATATTATTTATAGGAAAAACAGATGATTTCATTCTTATTATTTAGGTACTATAGGAGAATTTTCTTTTTTTATGATACCCATTTCCTCTCTGTGTTGTCTTGTCATTTCTGGCTGTGTTGCTAGTGCCATCATTTTGGTCTTAGCCAGTCATTGCTTTTTGTCATGTTGCTGCCTTCTTTTGTACGTTGTTTCTCTGGGATGCATATGAGGGTCATTCAAAAAATTCTAAGTCTCAATCGGAAACTTTATGAAAACTCGATCCTCTGTTTTGTCCATTTTTAAATTTCTTGCATCACCCTGCACCTTTTTATTGGCAAAAATCGGAAGAATTTCTATTTCATCAGAGATCAGATTTCCATTTAATTTGATAATTGGTTTGGTTTGTTTTGTTTTACGGCATATCAACCTGAGTGGGTCATTTAATGCCGATAAATCTTTGAAATAAATCAATTCTTAATGGAAATACAATTTTTTTATAAATACATTTTTCTATTTAACCCATAGATGGGACCCTAACAGGCACTACCACTCCAGGTCAGAGTGGACCAGGGAGCAATGGTGATGAAAGGGTGCTCCACATTCCCCAAACCTCCAAAACTGGAACCTCACCATCAGATAGAGTTTAACGTCATTCCCAGGACATGTAGACCCGCAGCCACCGCCTTCTAGCACCCATGTGATAAAAAGGGGTTGGGGCTTGCCATAAAGGCAAATAGGGTTGGGGCAATCATATAGGTGCTAGGGCTTGACGTTAATTTGATAAGATGTCAGTAACAGTTGATGGCTTTCCTATGTTGACATCATTTTCAGTAGATGAGATAATACCACCTATGAATGTGAACTAATCTACTAATTTCAGAGGTATATCATTTAATGTGGAGATGGCTTTATCTTGTTTAAAATATAAGCATTTTTAAAAAAGGTGGTGATTTGTCCGTTAAAAGGAAGTACAGAAATTGACACTTACAAGTTAAACAATAATTTGTGAGATGGGAGGTAAGTGGCCATATAGCTGATGTTTTGTGAGCTGTTGCTTCCAGCAGTTTTTCAAAACAGCATGCATTATCCTTCTGTAGTTCCCATCTAGTTTTTTCTCCAAGCGTTTCATATATAATATATATATATATATATATATATATATATATACACACATATATATATAATTTACTGGTATCATTTACAGTTATGTATATATATATATATAATAATATATATGATTTAACAGTTTAATTTACAATCATACACACACACATATATATATATATATATATATATATATATATATGAAAAATAGATGGAAATTAATCCGACAGTATGAAATTTAACATTATGAAAAAACATATGATGTTTGTTATGTAATTGCTGACAGTACTGTTTCGACCAAATCGATAAGTTGGTCTTCATCAAAGAGCGACATAGATGGGAAGAGAAGATATCCGTTAAAAAAGACTGTTTACAGAAACGAACGCTGAGTTCAACCTCTTTTGAGTTTTTCTATAAACTATAATGCTTCTGATTTTTAAAAATTAAAAATAAAATTTATTTTATTTTTTTAAAAAACAGAACATGCATTTTTCAAAACTTCAACGGTTGAACTCAGCGTTCGTTTCTGTAAACAGTCTTTTTTAACGGATATCTTCTCTTCCCATCTATGTCGCTCTTTGATGAAGACCAACTTATCGATTTGGTCGAAACAGTACTGTCAGCAATTACATAACAAACATCATATGTTTTTTCATAATGTTAAATTTCATACTGTCGGATTAATTTCCATCTATTTTTCATATTTGTCAAATGAAAACACACTATATCTGGGACTTTTACACCTTGAAGACTTTCATCTATAACTACGGACTTATCAATGCCACAAGTAAATTTTGGAAATCTAACATCTTCTTTCAAATTACCATGTGGACTTGTATGTTTTTTAACAGCTGAAAAACATATACTATACTATTTTGATATAACTACGGACTTATCAACGCCACAAGTAAATTTTGGAAATCTAACATCTTCTTTCAAATTACCATGTGGACTTGTATATTTTTTAACAGCTGAAAAACATATACTATACTATTTTGATACCCACTTTACATTTTTATATAAACTTTTACAACAAACTCTTTTGAGTTTTTCTATAAACTATAATGCTTCTGATTTTTAAAAATTAAAAATAAAATTTATTTTATTTTTTAAAAACAGAACATGCATTTTTCAAAACTTCAACGGTTGAACTCAGCGTTCGTTTCTGTAAACAGTCTTTTTTAACGGATATCTTCTCTTCCCATCTATGTCGCTCTTTGATGAAGACCAACTTATCGATTTGGTCGAAACAGTACTGTCAGCAATTACATAACAAACATCATATGTTTTTTCATAATGTTAAATTTATATATATATATATGATTTAATGGTATCACTTACAATTATATATATATACACATACATATATACATATATATACATATATGATTTAATGGTGTCATTTACAAATACATACATACATATGTGTGTGTGTGTATGTGTGTGTGTGTGTGTTTGTGTGGAACCCAGCATGCAGAGTCTGACTCTGACTCTGAGTTACCAGAAACTCTCAGTCGGTAGAGCTTTCGGCTAGAAACCACAAGGTTCCTAGTTTGATACCAGCTCAATATAAGAAAGAGAAGAAAATTTTGAATTAGATTCAAATAGGAAATGTAATGGGTGTCCATAAAGTCCCGCTACAGGTTGAAAATTTATCTACAAAGATGGTGTTCATGTTGAAGGGGAATAAAAAAAAAATACACCAGTATTAAACCTTTAAGAGTTGAAATTTTATATGATTTTTTACAAAAAGATTTTCTCCTTTATACAATGTAAGTTATTAAATGTTCAATTCTAAAACTGTTTCAAGACATTGCAGACACCCTGTATATGATGGGAGGGGGTGGGGGTGACAATAAATTTTCATAAAGTTTACTCACTTTGTAGACTGATCCAAAACCTCCTTGGCCTAATTTCTCAATTTCTTTATATTCCGTGGAATACTTTTGCCTGGTAAAGTGGGAAAAAAAGTCATCAAGAAAATGCATTCAGAAATAAAACTGTAAGGAAACAAAAATTAAATACGTTTTTATTTTGTCGCAACATCTTGCCAGGTTGATAGAGTGTAAAAGTTGGGGAAAAAGAGAAAAAAGAAAAAAGAGAAATTTCTTGTGACAACTATTAACCCTTTTGCAGACAGAATCTTCTTTAATCTTTGTAGAGTGGGTATCTTATTTTCAGAAAATTTGAAAAATAGATTACATTCTAGGCTAACAATAGCCACCTGGAATATTCAGACACCTCTCAATCTTGAGGGATCGGTAAACATTTGAACAACAAAACTGTTATCGTGGCAAAGAACTCTTGATATGGGAAAGACATCGTGACCCTTGCGGAAGTCCGCTTCAGCAATGAGGACTAATTGACAGAAGTGGGGTCTGGCTGCACATTCTTTTGAAAAGGCAGGCTGATGGTAGCTGTAATGATTTGAGGTAAGGTGGCTCGAGCATGCCATCCTTAAGCAGCCTCTACATAAGCACTACATGACAGACAGCATGGACACATTTCATACATTTAAGACTGACCATACACGTGACATGTGTGGCAGAGCCTGCCCTTCGAGGGCTGGGCTTCTCAGTTACGTACGGTCACATGAAAGAGGAAACTGAGAAAAGGGTTCATGTGTGGCAGGGAACATAAAAACAAATTTAGAGCAGTGGACCCTCTGCGAGCTCACAATCGAACTACTCGTACAAATGGCCTTCTCCTGCGAAGAAGCGGCAATCACCCATATATATATATATATATATATATATATATATATATATATATATATATATATATATAAATATATATATATATATTATATATATGTTGAAAGGATAAATGAATAAAGGAAAGAAAATGTTGAATGGAAAAAAATGGTTTAATGAAACTTTAATGAATGTGTTTTGGCAGAGAGTTTGTCCATGTACATATTATATTCTATTATTTATTATTTTTAAATATGAAATAAAATAATAATATAGAAAAAATATAAATATTTTAAGAATACAAAGAAAATGACCTTCTTCAGGGCAAAATATCATATATATATTATATATTGGCATTTTTCTCTTGGCTGACACACTATGATATATATATAATATTATATATATATAATATATATATATATATATATCATAGTTGTGTCAGCAAAGAAAAATGCCAAACACTGAAGTACCAACATTTAAAGAAAGTTGCTCTGACAAGTACCATTTGGCAACAGAAAAGTTTTCCTGTCTTGCAAAAAGGGTTAAGCTTATAAAATTTATAATTGCAAAGAAATAAAGTGATTGTGAACACTTAAGAGTTATCTCCCTGAAGAAATTTTATAACAATTTAGGTGAGCACAAATGGCACCCATTTAAAAAAAAATTAATTCATTAAGTTACAAAGGATTAAATTGATAATTCAATAAATTAAAGAATTTGTGAAAAAGAAATTAATCTCAAAGAAATGCTTTAAGTAAGTTAAAATCAGCTGAGTGGCCTACAGATCTGCTTTGCATACTCCCCACCACCCATAATAAAAAAATTTCCCCAAGGGGTCAAAAAGAGGAGATTTCAAATTTCAAAAGAGGATACACAAAGCTTTCAAAAATACCAAATTTAGCTTAGTAACAATTTTTTCCTGGTCCACCTTCTTATCTTCCAGACTAGATCTGGTTTGCATACCCCCCCCCCAATTGTTTTTAGACCATATGACCTTAAGGCACCCCTTTTGTGATTTCAATTCATGGGGACATTTTTTCCATTTACACCGTCAAAATCCGGTTAATTGTTTACAGACGATTTTTAGATTTTTTTTTAAATTATAAAACTAACCCCTAACCCTAACCAAGAACCAGATTTTTACGGTGTAAATGAGAAAAGTGTCCCTACGAGTCGAGATCGTGGAAGGGGTGCCTTAAGGTCATATGGTCCAAAATTTCCCCAAGGGGGTCAAAAAGAGGAGATTTTAAATTTCAAAAGAGGATACCCAAAGCTTTCAAACATACCAAATTTAGCTTAGTAACAATTTTTTCCTGGTCCACCTTATTATCTACCAGACTTTATTGTTGTATCAACCAGACAGTGAGGGAGTCTATCCCTTTTCTGAGCAGCTCATGTGGTATGATAATTAGCAAGCTGGATTAGCAAACCATTGTTAGTGAATTTGATTCTCATTGGGCGCCCTATACTACTGGCCTTGTGCCACATCTAAGCTAAGCTTAGTAAATAACTATCTCCTTTTCACTAGTACTAGACCAGGGAGATTGTCACAGATCCAAGCTGTGCTACCCATGCGATGACTTCCTAGTTGGATGATCTAATGACTGAGCTAAACCAGCCCATTAGTTTAAAAAAAATTGGATTCTATAAAAGGGTATGGAGGGTGGGTGTTGTTAATTTTGTGGCCAGGGGGAAAAAAACAATTTATGATTATGGAAATTTCACACTGATGGGTCATGTCACCCGCCACCTTCAATATTTCAGAAATTTTGTACTAGAGGAAAAATCGAACTATCTATTTGGTACAAATAATGTTCAATATATGTGAAATAAGAATCGAAAAAATTTTGTCATAAATACATGTTGCTATGAAAAAAATTAGAAATTATCAATAACTAAAAATTGGTTGATTTTAAGATTTTTTTTTGATAGAATTTTTGGATTCCTTATGCCAAAAGGCTTTTATAAACCTATTTTTAGTAGAAGAGAAGCCATAGAACTCATTTTACACACAAAAATAGATTACAAAATGTAATCATTTTTCGCCAACCCCACCAAATTTGGAAAGCTAAAAAAACGACATAACTATGCCAATTTTTGAATTGGAAGCACAAATTTTGGGGATTGTCTAATTTAACATAGTCTACACCTGTTCAAAATTTCAGAAAATTTGAAGGGGAGTGCATGACAATTTGATTTTTTTCTGAATGATTTGACATGAATTACCCTGATATCAATTTTTGTTTGCCAGGATGGTGAGTCAACCGTAGTTGTCTCCCCTGGAAGCGCCACCAATAAATCAAAGTCAGTCTAAAACCATGGATTCTGGGGATAATCTGGTGAGCTCAACATCTAACAGTATAGTTAGTCACGAGAGAGAGAGAGAGAGAGATAGAGAGAAGAAAGAGTGAGAAGGAAGAATGAGTGAGAGATAAAGAAAGAAAGAGAAGAGAGAGAAGAAGAAAAGAGAGAGAAGAGAGAGAAGGAAGAAAGAGACAAGAATAAGAAATAGAGAGAGAGAGAATAAGAGAGGATAGAAAGAAGAAAGATAGAGAGAAAAGAAAAAGATAGAGAGAGAAGAAAGGAGAAGAAGAGAGAGTGAGAGAGAGATGGGAAAGAGAGAGAGAGGGAAAGAATAAGAGAGGGGGAAGAGAGAGAGTGGAAGAGAGAGAAAGATAGAGGAGGGGGGAGAAGAGAGAGAGGGGAGGGAGAAAGAGAGAGAGAGGGGGGAGAGAGAGGGGAGAGAGACAATAAATAAAAAACCCTACTATTTACTAATAATGAAATTTAATTTAGTCAGAATAAGAAAACAAAGAAGAAAAAACAAAAGAGGAAATAACTTACCCGGTCTTTAAAGCAAGCAAACTTATCTGAAAAAAAAAATATATATATATATATATATATATATATACTTATATTCAATAAATGGCATATCAAGTTTTATGAAACGTTAAAAAGTAAAATAAGCAAGAAATTCTTGAGCATTAGTGAATATGGGCACGATCGTTGGAGGTGCAACAAAATCCAGGGGTTAAGTCAGCGATATAACAAATACAAAGTGCTCAATACAAAGTAGAGCAAATTTTATTAAAGAATGGATACAATAGAAACCTACTCGAGTTCACCATTAGGATCTTCAGGGTTAAATCCACTGAATTAATCGATGTACCGTAATTGCAGCCGATTACGCGTGTGTTCATTGAATAGGATATTTGAAAGCGTTCCTATAATGAAATATCATATTCGTTAAGGGAACGCTTGTTTTTGTTTTTGAATTTCACGGAAGTTGTTTTTTCGTGAGTATTAAATGTAAGTGTTGTATAAGCAAATGTAGAAATCTCCGATTCACTAATTCAGCACTTCAATCCATAATAAAAGATACATACACTCGCCAACAAAACAAAATCGAAGTGCCTCTATCGTACCCTAAAACGAATGACCATTTTAACACATATCTGCACATGGGCTCCGATCGGGAGTACTGCTTTGATAGTCAACTCCTGACATTAAAAAAAAAAATTGGTAATAAAATTTGTATTTTCATCCAATGAAAGCGATTCCCGGGTGAAATGAAAATAACTTCATTTGATCCAACTTTCGGCTGCGACTCTCTATAAATAAATAGCTTTGAAAGGCAGCCGGGAGTCAAGGGTTCAGGCGTCGAGCGAACACATCTCACCAACGAGGGCTATCACAGCGAAGGATACATCAAACGCGCCGATCACAAACCCCACCTACTTACCCAAACCTGACCTCACAAGGTAGTCAAGTCAACAAGCGAACATTTCTACATCATTCGACGATACCAAAAAACTTTGAAAGGCAGCCGGGAATCAAGGGTTCAGGCGTCGAGCGAACACATCTCACCAACGAGGGCTATCACAGCAAAGGATACATCAAACGCGCCGATCACAAACCCCACCTACTTACCCAAACCTGACCTCACAAGGTAGTCAAGTCAACAAGCGAACATTTCTACATCATTCGACGATACCAAAAAACGCTACTACCAATACACAATATTCTGCCTACAACAACAACAAGAACAACAGATATACCGACTGAAACAAGGAAATTCCATTTCGTTCAGCAACCGCTAACAACTCTAAAACACAAGACTCGACACACCTACCAACACCCATCACTACCACTGGTTCTTCTGCCCACCTACCTAAACTACAACTGACTCGGCCACCTGACACTCACTGACTTTTATTCAAGACAGAGCGCCTACCACCACATACACAATTTCTGCCTACATCACACCCCACTACCACAGTCAAGCTGACATTTTACGGACTTAATATTCACCCACAACTATCACCAAATTATTGTAATTTCATTTCTATCTTTTCACCGCTCTCATGTTATTTTCAATACAATTTTGAACTTAAAATCTGTGTTTTGTTCTTTTCTCATCACCATACGTATGCATGCTAATACTGTTTATGACAAAGATGCAAATCGATTTGTGGTATTATTTTACTATGGTTGTTTAATAAAGTATGGGTTATGAGGCGTAAGAGTGGTTTTATAAGTAAAACAGATTAAAATTATTTATTGATTTAGCTTTGGTTAGAGGGTATATAAAAAAACAAAAACATGCTGACGTGTGTGGTTACGCTGACTTATGCTATAATAATTGGGGTTTAACGTGAATTTATAAAAGGTAATCATACAAAAATAAAAATTATTAAGGGACAATGAGGGTGAATAAATGTGGTATTGATAAAATATGTTAAGCTTATTTGTTTAAATTATCCTAATTGAAGCTAAAAAAAAAATAAAAAAGTATATAAAAAATTAAAAAATTGGAACGGTATAATAAATTTGCTGGTGTATATTATTATTACAGGGCTTGATATAAATTAAGGATGAACGAAACTAAAATTTAACAAATTAATAATTAAAATTTAAAATTTAAAAATTTAATTAAATTAATAATCAAAACTTAAGATTTAAAAAACTTTTAAAATTTGAATTATTAACAGTTTACGGGGATGGGCTTGCTGTCACGTGTTTTTTGTTTATATGTGATGCCTTAAGGGTAGTGAAGCAAAAAATGGGGAAGTTTATATTATATATATATATATATATATATATATATAATATATATTATATATATATATATATATAACTTATGACTCAAGAGAGAACTTGTAAGAATAAATGAATTGAAAATTCAGATCTTTTTACCTCAGACTAACATAGGTAGACCTAATTTGTTGAAAAATCCGTGTTTTTAAAATAAAAATCCCCCCTCCCGTTTGAAAAACATTACCAAAAATCAAGGAATTATCCAATTTTAATGAAATTTTCAGTATTGATTTATTACTGAATGGATTTTATAATGCATCAGTTATTTTATTTCAACTCATGATCAAAATTAAGCGACAAAATAGTTTTAAATGTAGCAAAAATAATATTTTGCTTTTTTACTGATGCTCATTATGTTACTACTTTTCGACTAAATAAGAATTGATTTAATTAATTCTAATTCATTTTTAAAATGAAAAGCAGATTAATTTTTGAGTAATCCTAGACTAAAACAAGTCACAATAAGGTTAACAGATTACTTACCAGCTGAGACAGGGATGTTTGTATTATATTCAATTGTGCATTTTGTGGTTCCAAAGCGCGATTCTCATTAACGATTTGGGCAAACCCTGGAAAACAAATTAGAAATATGAAATATTTAAATATTAACTGTAACCATTTCTAGGACAAAATTCTATTAAGTCAGGAATTGATGCTGAAAAAAATATTTATCTATTTAAAAGCTAATATATTAAGCAATTATGGTGTCATCATCGGATGGACAGAAAGTTGTAGTAGTATAGTAAACAAATACCATAAACTTTTATAATGAATGACTATGAATAAGTTTTTCTCACAAACAAGGGAGTCATGACATAACTCCAGTCCAAAGTGCACCTGGATAGTCTATACATTAGGTACCCCCAATTTGCCCAGTGAAATCCCCCCCCTCCATATTCAACACCATGAAACTTGCATTATTATCTTGAAATTTTTTTGTCATTCAAAAGAAGAAACATTAAAAAAAAACTCCTGATGTTTAAAAAAAAAAATTTCAACTTACAGTAAATAATGACAATTATTATAAAAAATATTTCCCCTAATATATTTTAGGAAAAACCTATTTCAAACATGTTTTCATCAAAAGGTAAGTAATTATGGAAATTTTTGTGAAAATCGGCCACTAATAGATTTTTCATAGAATTTCTTTAAAAAGCCTCTAGTTGTAACCTGTTTTTGGCTATGTCAAATTTCAATTGATTTAACCGTGCGAAAATGTAAACATTGTTTTCATTCATAATTTTCATTATTTTCGTAAGCTGAAAAAATCTTTAAAAAATTATCAGGAGTTTAAAAAAAAATGTTTCTTCTTTTGAATGGACAAAAAAAATTCAAGATAATATTAACCTTTATCTAAGTTTCATTGTGTTAAATATGGGGGGGGGGGCGGGGGGTGGAGGTCCCTAGTGATATTGAATATTCATTTATGCTCTGATGAAATCTATGAATCTTTTTAGTTTTTTATTATTCTGGAAATTTCTTTTACGTAACAATATTAATACACTTGTTCCTTAATCTTTTGACCGTTATCATCTTGCAACAACCCCTAGTTAAAAATGAGACCGTCCAAATTGTCAAAGATAAAATGCAAAAATGTAAATCCTGATTATGTGGTGTTGCTTATCTGCCGAATTCTTATTTCTTATAAGCTAAATAATGGACTTTTTCGAAAGAAAAAGAAAGAAAGAAAAATACATAAACAGAGAAAAAAGAAAGAAAAACACATAAAGGAGGGAAAAGAAAAAAATGAAAAAAGATTAAAGAAAAGAAAGAGAAAGAAAAAGAAAGAGAGAAGAAAGAAAAAGAAGGAAAAAATAAAAAAATAAAAAACATAAACAGACAAAAAGAAAAATGAACAAAAGGAAGAAAAAGAGAGAAAAAAAGATTAAAGAGAAGAAGGAGAAAAAAAAGAAAAAGAAAAAGAAAGAAAGAAAAAAGAAAGAAAAAAGAAAGAAAAAGAAAATAAAGAAAGAAAAAGATAGAAAAATACATAAAAAAGACAAGAAGAACAAAAAACAAAAAACAAAAAAAAAGAAAATTAAACAAAAAGAAAAAGATTAAAGAAAAGAAGGAGAAAAGAAAAAAGAAAGAAAAAGAAAGAAAGAAAAAGGAGGAAAAAAGAAGGAAAAAAGAAAGAAAAAGATAGAAATATACATAAATATAACAAAAAAAGCAAAAGAAAAAATGAATGAAAAAGAAAAAAAGATTAGAAAGAAGGAGAAAAGAAAACGAAAAAAAGAAAGAAAAAAAGAAAGAAAAAAAGAAAAAGAAAGAAAAAGAAAGAAGAAAACTCATAAAAATTGCATTTCTATCAACTCAAGAATGAAGACAAAAATGTGATTACCTGCACAAAAAATATATGCCATTCTGGGATTTTGCTTTAGGGCGTTTCGAATGTATCTTTCGGCTCTTGCAATTTCTTCAGATTCTATAGGATGAACCTGTTCATCCGAGTCTGGAAAAAGAAATCCAAAATGTTTTAAAGCTTTTGTTGAGGAGGAAGAAGTAGAAGAAGAAGAAGAACAACAACAAGTGTCTGTTTCTATGTGTTTGCATGCGTGTGTGCTTGTAGGTGTGTGTTTCTGGGTGTGTTTGTGTGGAAGAAGAAGAAGAAGAAGAAGAAGAAGAAGAAGAAGAAGAAGAAGAAGAAGAAGACACACATAAACAAATAAGAACATTGTAGATTTTGTCTCCACCCCCCAAATATTTTATTTCCACTGCCTTTCACCCTCTATTTGATATATACACATATCCCAACTTGACCATTGGGTAATTCCATCTCAAATCAACCAGGCTATGTCACTCATCCACTTCAATTTTTCTAAAATTTTGTCCAAGTGTGGATTATGATAAAGTTAGACAATCCCCAAAATTTGAGTTTCCAATTCCAAAAATTGGCAGAGTTATGTTGACTTTCAGCTCTTGAAATTTGAGAGGGGTCATGAAAAATTGCGACTTTTTGTAATCTATTTTTGTCTGTAAAATGGGTTCTAGAGATTCTCTTCTAATAAAAATTGGCTTATAAAAGCATCTTTGCACTAGGAATCCAAAAAATGCTATAAAAAAAAGTCTTAAAGTCAACCAATTTTAAGTTATGTATGATTTCTGATTTTTTCATAGCAAGATCAATATCCCGATGTGGCACTGCATCTATGACAACAATTTTTTCTATTATTATTTCACATATATTGAATATTATTTGTACCAAAAAGATAGTTTGATATTTGCTTGGAACTGAAGCAAGTATCTTTGAGCCATAACACAGATTTTCAAAGATACATGGTTCAAAGTTAACTGACATGAAAAAATGTAAAAGTTTTTTAAATAAAATAACTGGTACATTATATCTTTTATTTATTGATATATCAACACTGAAAATTTCATTAAATTCGGTTAATTCCCTGATTTTTGGTATTTTTTTTCTTTCGGCGGTGTGACATATGATGGTGGAATTTAGGTCTGTTAAGTTTGATTTAACCGAGATTAGTTTTACCTATTTGGAACTTTTTAACTTTTCTGGATTTAAAACTAAACAACAAGGGTGAGTAAAAACGTAATGCCATTTTGTTTATTTCATGTGATGTTTTTTTTTTGTTTTTTTTAACTAAGACCTACATTGAGACCCTAACGAGGCTCTGAGCAAGAATCTGATGAGTAAGACCCAATTTGCCAATCGACAATGTCCCCCTTCTGCATGACAATGCTTGACCACACACAAGTATCAGGAGAAGGGAGAAAATTGACTCAATTGGGTGGACAACTTTACCGAATCCTCCATACTCACCAGATTTAGTGCCTTTAGACTATCATGTCTTCAACCCCATTAAAGAGTGTTTGAGATGCAAACATTATTCCAGTGATGAGGAATTAAAATCTGTAGTCTAGAAGTGACTCAAAGAACAGTCAACATAATTTTATGGGGTAGGGATACATGCTCTCATTTGAAGCTGGAACATTTCAATTGAGAGAAACTGTGACTATGTGGAGAAGTAGGGATGTGATCCACAGAGGACCAGCTTCATTTTGATGTATGATACCTGTTTCTTTGTTGGTAATTCTACCTGTCCTAAACAAATGGCATTACTTTTTGACTCACCCTCATGGTTTTTACATAATCTTTATTAATTTGGGGTTGGGCATAACTTGTTTGTGAATTGACTGGAACTAAATCCTTTTCCCAAGTTTATTCTGTAATTTTTTTGGTAATTTTCATCTTTAGTTGGCTAAATTCCTAGCATAAAATTGTGCGTGCGCATTATCTGAAATGAACTTAATTGTTATTAAGAACACATTTTATGATATTTTTTTACTCTAATTGCCTTATCTGCTGTGAATTTAGCCAACTAAAGGTGAAAATGATCCTTTTTTTTATATAAATCATTTAATACCACCTCAAGGATGGAAGAAATGCCAAGGGGATCAACTGAAAACATGGCTGAAATCATTCAAGCAAAATACCTAGATGATGTTGGGCTGAGGCCTTTATGGAGTTCATTGATGGAACCAAAAATGGCTGACATTCATAACCTCAATTGCACTGAATCACCTCACTACATTTATTTTGGGATACGGGGAATTCATTGGGTGGATCCGGCTCAACTGACCCAGGGTGAACGTCACAGCAATAACAGTAACCATTTAATATACAACATCCTCAAAGGAAAAACACCCACCTTCCCCAGACCCAGCCAATTTTTTGGTTTTGATAAATAAATTGATTACCATGAGATGTTTCAATTGGTTTTGGTCTCATTTTAAAATCTGAAAGAAAATGAAAATTAGAGAAAGAAATTATTTTGATGGATGAAATTTCACAAATAATAGAAAGAAAAAAAAAGACAAAACAAAAAGACAAAAGTGGAAATTCCAAATTGTTAACTTACAGTTTTCAAGTGCTGTGATTACATTTTGAATAGTTTGTTCAGAAGTAGATGATATGGCAATCTCATTCTAAAAAACAAAATTTAGAAACAAAAAAATTTTTTAAAAAAAAAGAATAATTAAAAAAAATTTAAATTTATTGTAAACAAAAAAAAAAAAAAAAAAGAGCTTAAAGAATAATTGTAACAACAACAAAAAAAAAAAATAAAAATAAAAATTAAATAAAAAAAATAAAAAAAGGAGCTGAAAGAATAATTTTAAAAAAATTAAATTTGTTGTAAACAAAGAAAAACAAAAAAAATAAATAAATAAAAAATAAAAAAGGAGCTTAAAGAATAATTTTTAAAAAATTAGATTTGTTGTAAACAAAAAAAAACAAAAAAATAAAATAATAAAAAAGAAGCTTATATAGAATAATTAAAAAAATGAAATTTTTAGTAAACAAAAAAAAATGTTTTTTTAAATTTAAAAATGGAGCTTATTTAGAATAGTTCAATGAAAGGAATTTTGTAGTAAGCAAAAATAAAATAAATAAAGCTAAAAAATTAAAAAAATTTTTAAAAGTTTATATAGAATATAAAATAATTTTCTTTTTATTGAACATAAAAGAAATTATTTTAATTTCCTTTTTTGAATATAAGATACTTTTTTTTTTTTTTTCACAAAAAAAAAAAAGCTTATGTAGAATAGTTCATATTCTACATAAGCTTTTTTTTTCTTTTCTTAATTTCTTTCTTTTTTCTTTACAAAAACTCATGATTTTTTAATTTTTTAATTCAGCTTATGCCCTTACGGAAATAATGAAAATTTTAAACAAAAAACAATGTTTTAATTTTTGCACATTTAAATCAATTGAAATTCTACGTAGCCAAAAACAAGTTATGACTAAAAAATTCTATGAAAAATCAATTAATGGTCCGATTTTCACGAAAATTTCCATAATTATTTACCTTTTGATGTAAATATGTCTGAAATAGTGTTTTTTTCCTAAATATATTAGGAGAAATATATCTTTTAAGAGGTCTACCCCTATTTTATTTTATAAATTATGAAAAAATGAACAGGCAGTAAACGATTTTTACTTTTTTTTTCTATAAAGATAAGAGTCTGAATAGTTATATAGATGATTTTTATAAGTCTCGGTACCAGAGATTTTTAGTAAAAGAACCATGATACAGAATTCTGCTAAAAATATCATAAAGAAATTGACCGTTGTTGTAAAAAAAAAAAAAAAAAAAAAAACGAACTGTTTTACTTATTTTCATGATAACGATGAATAATTTTTCCCCAATCAGATAATTTTGATTTTTAAATTAACTGTTTTTTTTCTTTGTAACAACTCTTTATGTTCGTTATTTCTTTTTTTTTTTGCGAGATTTAAAAAAATAAAGTTAAAAAATATTTCCGTTTCTTCCTTCAATATGACCTAAACTGATAACGTGACCTATTTTGGTGGTACCTATGATTGTATAATTGAATATTATTTTATATATGATATACAATAGGTACCACCAATTTTTCCTGTGAAATTTACCCCCCCCCGACACAATGAAACATACATTATGTTCGTTAAGTTTTTTGTGAGATTCAAAAAATAAAAAAAGTTCAAAAATATTTCCGTTTCTTGCCTAAACTGATCACGTGACTTGAATTTGGTGGTACCTACTGATTATGTTTTTATAATAATTTGATTATGTATTTATAATTATTCATAACACAATGAATCATTTCACTGATAAGAACTGCCTATAAAAATATAAAAGTGAATTTTTCTTTAATTCGTGCTCGTTTACGTCAGTGTCTATAAAAAGAAACATTTCAACGTAGAGAAAAAAGGGAATATATTAAACTTTCCCACTGAAAAGAAATTGTTAAAAAAAGAAAAGAAAAAAGTAGTAGTACAAATAGCAACAGGGGTAATTTTTTTTTTTTTTTTTTTTTTTTTTTTGTCGTCCGGTTTCCTGCCCTAATTTACGCTATGTTTTTTGTTTATTATTTGTTGTTAGTTGCAACACTGCAACCGACCCCCCCCTCACAGTGATACATCCGGGAACCTGGCCACAAAAACTATGTTGACGCTGTTGTGTTTCGACGCTTTCTCGCAATTTCGGGCCAATGTTAGTTATTTTTCGACTCGTGTTGACATTTTTTTTTCAGGCGAAAATTAATGCTACAAAAAAGCGATATTTTATCCCCCACCCCCATTTCTTATCTGTACAAATGCCGAATATCACGCAAGAAGATAATATAATTGGAAACGTCATTTTACGTATAAAATAGTATTAGATTACGGAAACTCCCGAAGTAGACTAATCCTATTCTTAACGCTGACCCTAACCCTAACCCTAAGACTAACCATAACACTAACTCTAAAACAAATCCTAACCCTTACCCTAACCCTAGCGTCTCAAAGGTTTCGACTATTTCCGTGAATTGTAATTAAATGTAATGCTTTTTATACGTAATTAATAATATTATCTCTTGCGCGCTATTCTGCATTAGTACCAATGCTTTTTATACGTAATCTAAATGATATTATCTCTTGCTCGCTATTCTGCATTAGTACAATGCTTTTTAATACGTAATTAATAATATTATCTCTTGCGCGCTATTCTGCATTAGTACAATGCTTTTTTATACGTAATCTAATGATATTATCTCTTGCGCGCTATTCTACTTTATTTCCAATGCTTTTTATACGTAATCTAATGATATTATCTCTAGCGCGCTATTCTGGCATTATACACCATGCTTTTTATACGTAATCTAATGATATTATCTCTAGCGCGCTATTCTGCATTAGTACCAATGCTTTTTATTACGTAATCTAATGAATATTATCTCTTTGCGCACTATTCTGCATTAGTACCAATGCTTTTTTATACGTAATCTAATGATATTATCTCTTGCGCACTATTCTGCATTAGTAACCAATGCTTTATACGTAATCTAATGATATTATCTCTTGCACACTATTCTGCATTAGTACCAATGCTTTTTTATACGTAATCTAATGATATTACCTCTTGCGCACTATTCTGCATTAGTACCAATGCTTTTATACGTAATCTAATGATATTATCTCTTGCGCGCTATTCTGCATTAGTACTTTTTTTTTTTTCGACGAGTCAATGTAAATATTTTACAACCCCCCTCTTAAAATTTTATTTTTCGAATGAATTTATACAAACTTAAATTGAATTTTTACAAAACTTAAACTTAAATTTCAAAACAATTTTCATATACACTATATTTTTAACTCTAGACTACTGACTTGATGAAAAAAGCTAAGCTTACTAAAATAATTTGGTTTTTTCCTATAAGTCTAACATGATCAAAGGGGAACCACTCTTGACGGATAAATTATTTATTTTCCCATTAAACTAACCCTAAAGCCTAACACTAAACCCTGTAATTTATGAGGAAGTGCGTCCCGGTCTCCTGCCTCCCAAATTGCTGCCCGGTGAATTTTAAAAATACGACCCCAACCTTCGGCGCCACAGCGGTGTTATTGAAAAAAAAACAACCACTTAGGGCGTTAAATGTATTTTGAGGGGGGGGGGCTCTTTTTCCCTTAATTCTTGTTTAATCTATGAGGAAGAGGACAAATTTCTATAAATAAACAAGAATTACCACAAATTACGATAATAAGAAAATTACGACAAAAAAAAGAAAAATAAGAATTACGAAGAAAAAAGGTTTAATGTTTTTTTTTTCGAATGGAAAAAAATAAATAAACAAGAATTCAGACAAAAAGAGCCTCCCCCTCAAATACATTTAACGCCCTAAGTTGGTTGTTTTCTTTTCAAGTAACACCGATGTGGCGCCGAAGGTTGGGGTCGTTATTTTAAATTTCACCGGGTAGCAATTTCGGAGGCAGGAGACCGGGACGCACTTCTCCATAAATTACACTAACCCTAACCCAGTCTTCTTTTTTTTCTTAGTAGATGAATAGATAAAATAAATAATTTATCAGTCAAGAGTGGTTCCCCTTTGTTTATGTTAGGAATTATAGGAAAATACCCAATTATTTTCTTTTAAAAACGTTAACAATTGGAAAACTTAAATTCATTCTCGTCAAACAACGTCTTCCGTACGTTGAAAAAAGTTATGTTTTTCTATTAATAGTAACGTTCGCTTATGCAATATACCTCCTCCCCCCTTTCTCATCCACACTCTTTAATGTAGATAAAAAGTTTACTTTTCTACACATAAAAACAACTACTGCAATACTTTATATCATGACCAAATTTTTCATGCAATTTTTGTTCTAGTTAAAAACCTTTTTCTGCTATAAGCAACAAGTTGGGGAGGGGGAGCTGGGGGATCTGATATTAACATTATTTCTGTCCAAATTCTCTATAGAACCAACCGGTGATTTGTAAATATAATAATAAACCCTTCCAACATTAAATTTCGCAATCAAATTAAACAAAAACAAACAATACACTTTAAACTAAGCTGATTTCTCTAGGGATCACCAATTCGGTCACGTGATCAGTTTATGCCAATCTTGAATAAAAACGGAAATAAATATTCGGAACTTTGTTTATATCAAAAATCTCGTAAAAAAACAATTAAAGATCATACAGGGTTTGTTACAAAGAAAAAAAAGTTAATTCAAATATCAAATATATCCGATTGGGAAAAATTACATCGTTATCTAAAAAAATAAAATAAACCTATCCGTATTACATGCGAAAGGGTAATTTTTCAGGCCGCAATTTATACAGAAAAAGTTACATTTTTATTTCCCTTTTTACGATTATATCACTACAAGTATGGAAATACAAGATGGACATATTTTTTTCTTGTGCATATTCAATAACCGATTATTTGTTTTCAACGATTTTTAAAATATTCTTTTTTTTATCTTGAAATATTATCTTGAAAATTTTGTACATTCGAAAGAAAGAACATTTTTAAAAATCCTGATGATTAAAAAAAAATTTCAGCTAGGAAAATACTAAAATTATGAACGAAAAACAAAATGTTTTTTCTTTTTTGCACCGTTAAATCGTAGGGGTTAGAGTTAGGTTTAGTTTAATGGGACTAAATAAATAATTTGGGTCTGTTTTTTTTTTTCTGGGTCACCCTGTAATATGTTTTAATTTTTCCGAACGAACATTTGCAAGTTAGGCCAAAATTCACTATTAAAAATGAATAAAATCTTTAAAAAACTTTAAATATTAAAAATTTACTATTAAAATAAAAAAAAAATTAAATTATTAAATTTTCCACAGGGAAATTGACGTTAAAAAAAAGCTCTTCGGTTTTTGGTAATTGATTTTAAAATCAAAATGAAAATGAAAAATTGAATAATTTTTCTTAAGAGAAAATCTGAATAAAATAATCAATATATACTATTTTTTATTCTAATTGGTCGAAAAAGTTAAATAAAATAATTTTTTTTACGCTAAAAAAAAAACAAACTTTTGGTTACTGAGAAAGCGTCTTAGTCTCTTTAATATAAAAACAAAAACAACTATGTCAGTTTTGCTCTTCCGTATATTCTGAGAATCACTACATTACTATTCAACAATAAAAATTCACAATTCTTTTAAAAAATACTAATCTAGCTCGGATCGGACCAATTTTTAGTTCACGACTGAATTCTAAAATTATATATTTTAAATATCCGTGAAAATTTGATTTTTTTAAACGCCCGAAAATTTTTTTATTTCTTTCATGCAGAAAATTAAAATATCTAAGCACTCAAAAAATTGTAAAATCTCTTTAAAAATTTAATTTCCTTAAAAGAAAAAAGTTTTTTTAATTTAATAGAATATAGTACATACCAATTACAAAAGCAAAAAAAGTTTTCAAAATATTCTTAATATTATTGACATTTTTTTGCACTTTTTATTTACGATTTTTCATAAATTTTTTCCTTAATCAAACTACAGCGTTGTAGCGTTATACTATATCAATTGATATTAGTATTTAGACTCTTATCTTTATATGAAAAAAAGTACATTTACATTTTTTCTTGCGTGTCAATTTTTTTTTTATCTCTTAAAATAAATATAGTGTGCTAAGTATCGTTATATTTATAAATAATTTGCTCTCAATTATCTTTTATGATAAAAAAATATTTATCAAGAATATTATCATATCAAAAGGTAAGACATTTATGGACCAATTTTCGTGAAAATCAGACTATTAATTGATTTTCATAGAATTATAATCAAACTCTATTCGTATAACTTGTTTTAGCTACGTTAAATTTCAGTGTATAATCATGTGCGAATGAATATTCATTGTTTTTTTTCAATCCATATTTATTATTTTCATTATTTCCGTAAGACTTGAAATTTTTTTTTATTAATATCACTGGTATTTGTTATATAATTGTTTTTTTCTTTTCGAATGGGAATAAAAATAATTCAATGAAAAAATATAAATTTTTCTGCAAGTTTTTTTATTGTTTATTAAATATAGGTGTGGGGGGATTTATAGGGTAAAATTGTGGTTTATCATGATTCTATCTTTCTGTAAATGGGTAGCTTTTTATTTTAGGGGGTGTCAATTATAATCTTATCTTGGGTAATTCATTTCGTTTAAGTAAACTTTATACAATACTATATAGAAATTTCCCATGAAAATAAATTTGCTTTTTGTCTTTTGTCCGTCAATGAAAAAAGTGTTTTGTTTTGTTTTGTTTTTTAATAAGGTTTTGGAATTTCAAAATCAAACACATAAGGCGCGCGCGCCACACAACACGCACCACTACAAGGGGCGCAATGCAAACACACAACTAGCGTATCACATACAAACAAAGCGTCCCCACAACACAAGCGCATACACTTGCACATACACAATACACAAGCGGTCACACCAACACAACCGGGCGCTCCTACACCAGTCACACACACTAAGCGCGCACACGATACATACATCAAGCGCCCTTCACACAAGAGTTGCACACATACACCACACACATACACAAGCCCCCCGCCCCCCACCTAACAAAGTACGTCCGCACACATACAGCCACACACAGCGCACGGGGTACACACGACAGACGCTCTCTCTCTGTCTCTTCTCTCTGTCTCTCTCTCTTCTCTCACACACACACACAGACAGACACCACAGACACACGACAGCACACGCGCACATTACTACACACACACACACACACACCACTACACACACAACACACAAGCAGCACAAAACCTCAAAAAAACTACAAGCGCGCGCAACACTACACACACACAACACACACACACAAGTGCGTGAAACATACACACATACACATAAATGCACGGCAACACATCACAACGCGCACCACACACACCTATAACACACAAGAGCCCCACACACCAATCTCTGTCGAAGAGAAATAAGAAAGTACATCAAATTTCGTAGCAGCCGACGTGAATAAGCAAATTCAAAAGAATATAATCGGTAACTTCCTGAATCCTTCTTTTAAGGCCCCGTTCAGAAAGTTTTAAAAAAAAAAAATTAAGAAAAAAGAAAAAAAGAAGTCGCGATTAATTTTTGAAGCTTTTTTCAAAATTCCGAAGATTTTCTTAAGCGATATTTTATTTCAGAAGAATTATTATTATTATATATATTGCTTGTCATAATTTTTAACTTTAATCTCATATATTACGAACAACTTTTCGATCAAACTCGACGTAAAATAAAAATTCATCATCAATAAAAAAAGATGTTCTGTGTTTAGAAGTCAGAATTTATTTACAATTTTATTTATATTACTTTTAACGTTTGTATGTGAACAGCCGATGTAATTGAGCGCCTTCATTTTAAAAACCAATAAGCAAATAAAATACTTTTTCAAAAATCAGATAACATTTCCTAGAGATTTCTTTTGTGAATTGAAAAGCATTAAAAAATAGTCGCTAAATTTTAGTTTAAGTGAATAAAATAAGTAAATTAAATAATTCAAATTAAAATTAGTGAAAATATATCATCTATTAGGACTGGAGGCCTATTTATTTCTGATATTGACCACCACAAGCGGAAGTTTTAACAGGTTTGAATTTAGAGTTTTCCTTCTCCTAGGAACAGGTTGCCTAACTAAAGTTTAAATGGGGCCAATAAGGATTAGGTAGTCACGTTACTAAGAATCAAAACCAACGAACTTTTTTCTTGGTTGAACGTTTTACTAATGGATCAGAATCGTCGGTCATTGGGGATTACTAAAATTGAGCTTTCATCGGCCGAGCTTGCGAAGTTTTATAGCAGTTGCTGCTGATGGTGGTATTAATGGTGATATTCGAGATCGTTTCTAGCAAAAACCCACTAACAAAAATGAAACTGGTGTTTTCCACATAGGTTATACTGTTAGAAAAAAACGTTTGTTTTTGTTTTTTGTTTTGCCATGGGCTGCTAACTGATTCTGGTGCAGCGTAAACAAAACCGATTTTTTGTTAGAAGATTCGAAAGAATTCCATTCACACAATATGAAAACTAGGAATTTCCCCCAACTCCTTTTATTACTTG
>CM042162.1:83266703-83294203 GCA_023376005.1 Doryteuthis pealeii
TCCCTGGTATTTAACGCCTTTTTATTCACAAATAAATTTGCTCTGTTTATTAAAATTAAAAACATTTGAGCTCTCATCGGTACCTGAACTCTGCAACAAACTACTGTTAGAGAATAGGACAAGTGTGACGGAGAACGAGTACCACCGTTCTCATTTGGAAAAGAGCAAGACATAGTCTTGCCTACCGGAGTCAAACCTGTGACCTCCGGAATGCATAGAAATGCGATTTGGGTGCTGGATGGACGCGAGGTGCAATTCAGGTGCCCGGAGATAGCTGCAAGCATTTCTAGTGGCTGGGATTGGGAACGACATCCCAATGTGTGGGCACAGACACCCGGATGATAAAGGGGAAATGGCAGTATAAGTAGAAGTGGGGTGACGCCACTAAGGAGTGTAGTGACTTCGGTGCTAAAAATTTTTGACGACAACAGTGTTGTAGCCTTGAGAAAGCGTCTGACTCGCTTCTGTTTCCCCCCCTTAAAACAAGACCTGTTGAGTCCAATATTTATTCCCCCCTCTATTCTTTTCTTGCTAGAAGCTATTTCGGCTTTGGATAATGGTGAAAGTGAACCTCGGCAGCGGCATAGCATTGGGTAATGGCAAACAAGTCTAAGGTACGCCCTTTGAGACATTTGTGAACAGAAATGGGCGAGATATTGTCACCAGTCTCTACCCATCAATTTGAAAGTTGAAAGTTGATCAACATGCTGTCGTACATGAAGGTTGGCCATTTATATTCGGAGGTGGACACAGACTTTTCAAAGAATGTCAGAGCTGAATGAAGAGACCAGTGTACACAAAGAAGAGTAATGGTGTGTAGTAGCAAATATTCGAACGAGACCTTCAAAGACGGAGTGCATTTTGTGATAGGCCGGGGACAGGAGTGCATTTTTGCGATTGGGCTGGAGACAGGAATGCATCTTGCGATTGGGCCGGAGACCGGTGTGCATTTTTGCGATTGGGCTGGAGGATATATATAAACTAGCAAAAGTACCTGGTCCATGACCGGACTAAAAAAAATTAGGAACAACCAAAGTGAGTGAGTGAGAACACAGGAGTAAGGGAAAATCAATTGTTCATATTACAATTTTCTTTTTTTTTCTTTTTTTTTTTTCTAAACTCTTTTGTACATACGAAAAAACTGAATACTGAATAAGTATGGATATATTTATTCTAAAATGAAAAAAAACAAAGTTGAGTTATATTAATTGTTAAATTAAATGTTTTCATTCATCATTATTTACTTCGCTGTAAAAAAAATAATTCAATCGATAAAACCATATACAAATTAAGACATTTAGAAATATATTTCTTTTCTTTCTAACCAAAATAATATTTCTAAGATTAGACCAGTGATGACAAAATTGTCAAATTAAATTACCAGCAGCAGCTTTTAAAATCACGGGCCTGAATATGGCAGCATTCAAGGAATTTTTTTATATTAGCAGCAGCAGTTATGACCCGATTATCGCAAATCATTTGATTTTTTATTAATTAATCATTATAATCCCATACTCAGTAAAAATCAAATAACCAAATTTGGTTGGTTTCTTAGTTATAAGGATGTCAAGGTATATGCACAGATTTTTGAATCTGAATAATTAGTTTTTTTACTTATAAGTCGATACATACAAACTTCCTTTTATTATATATATAATATATATATATTATTAGTATATATATATATAATATATATGTGTTGTGTGAGTGTGTGTGTGGTGTATAGATAAAAGGATAGAAAACAACACAATATGCTGTTAAAGTGAAAACATTTTTATAACAAATTCATAGCTAATATTGAACAATATAGTTATATAGTTATATAGTTACCTTATTTTTCTTTCCAAATACAATATCCTTGAGTATAAAACCGCATTTTTTTCTCCAAAGATTAAAGGTCAAAATCTCTAGTGTGTACTATATACGAGGTTAAAAATTAAAAATATTTTCTAAGCAATCTCCGAATCTCTATTTGCTGTCCAGCAATGTTTATTCAAACACATTTGTGATGTCGGGCGAAAATACTTAAGCAAAGCCTGAAAGCGAGGAAGTTATAAAGAATCCTCCATAACTTGCAGTAGCACAATTATCAAAATAAAAGTATTCAGAACACAGAATAACATGTAACAAAAACAATTTGCAAACATATTTTACATTCCCAAATAACAGTTAAGAACGTCACGATTATTGTATCACGCATGCACGGAAGTGTTTGTTCGACTAGGTGCTACTGGCTTAACTATGCACAAATTGTGCTTAATAGTTAATAACCTGTACATTAATCTCCAATAAAACATTTTATACATTAACATGCCTCCCTGACTCAAGTTAGAGAAGGAGGGGTGTGTATTATACAAAGGCAGACCTATACTCAAGGATTTACGGTATTCGTCACCTTGTCCATTTCCTACAGCGATGACCATTACACGCTGGCATTCTGAAATGTCGAGTCTTTTCTCTACTTCCTCATAAACATTCAACATAGAGCTGGCCATGTAAACATGAATCGACTGTCCTACTATAATATATATATAATAACACATCACTCAATAAGTCCCATGCCTGACATATTGATGGTGCCCTTATCAGAAAAGAGAGGGGACAAATTAGTGTCAGGAGAGGGGTATTTTGCCTCATACCCACTTGTATGGGTTGGGCACAAGGCCTCGTTTAAAACGTGGACTCACCCACAAAGCCAATCTCATGGGTAGGAATAACAAAAATTGCATCGATCCCTTCGCTATTCCCCCACAAGGGTGGCGCCTCAGGCACTGAGTAATAAACCCAGCCAGTCCCTTTAAGTCAAGGGGCAAGTATTGCCTTGGTGTATAGCCCCTGGGATCGACGCTATTAATTTAACCTAAACTGATCCAGTGGCCGAAGCCCATGGACCGCCGCGTGGGAAAGGTCATTAGGTTAAAATTAATAGCGTCGATCCCAGGGGGCTATACCACCAGGCAATACTTGCCCCCTGACTTAAAGGGACAGGGCTGGGTTTATTACTCAGTGCCTGAGGCGCCACCCTTGTGGGGGAAAGCGAAGGGATCGATGCAATTTTTGTTATTTTCCTACCCATGAGATTTGGCTTGTGGGTGAGTCCACGTTAAAACGAGGCCTTGTGCCCAACCCATACAAGTGGGGTATGAGGCAAATACCCTCTCTCCCTGACACTATTTGTCCCCTCTCTTTCTGATAAAGTGGCACCATCAATATGTCAGGCATGGACTTATTGAGTGATGTGTTATTATATATATAATAGTAGGACAGTCAGATTCATGTTTTTTACATGGCCAGCTCTATGTTGAATGTTTATGAGGAAGTAGAGAAAAGACTCGACATTAGAGAATGCCAGCGTGTAATGGTCATCGCTGTAGGAAATGGACAAGGTGACGAATACCGTAAATCCTTGAGTATAGTCTGCCCTTTTGTATAATACACACCCCTCCTTCTCTAACTTGAGTCAGGGAGGCATGTAATGTATAAAATGTTTTATTGGAGATTAATGTACAGGTTTATTAACTATTAAGCACAATTTGTGCATAGTTAAGCCAGTAGCACCTAGTCGAACAAACACTTCCGTGCATGCGTGATACAATAATCGTGACGTTCTTAACTGTTATTTGGGAATGTAAATATGTTTGCAAATTGTTTTTGTTACATGTTATTCTGTGTTCTGAATACTTTTATTTTGATAAATGTTGCTTACTGCAAGTTATGGAGGATTCTTTTATGACTTCATTGCTTTCAGGCTTTGCTTAAGGTATTTTCGCGCCCGACATCACAAAATGTGTTTGAATAAACATTGCTGGACAGCAAATAGAGATTCGGAGATTGCTTAGAAAAATATTTTTAATTTTTAACCTCGTATATAGTACACACTAGAGATTTTGACCTTTAAATCTTTGGAGAAAAAAATGCGGTTTATACTCAAGGATATTGTATTTGGAAAGAAAAAATAAGGTAACTATATAACTATATAACTATATTGTTCAATATTAGCTATGAATTTGTTATAAAAATGTTTTCACTTTAACAGCATATTGTGTTGTTTTCATATCCTTTTATCTATACACACACACACACACTCACACACACACACATATATATTATATATATATATATATATATATATAATATATATATATATATAAAAGGAAGTTTGTTATGTATCGACTTATAAGTAAAAAAACTAGATGTTATTCAGATTCAAAATCTTGCATATACCTTGACATCCTTATAACTAAGAAACACACCAAATTTGGTTATTGATTTTTACTGAGTATGGGATATAAATGATTAATTAATAAAAAATCAAAATGATTTGCGATAATCGGGTCATAACTGCTGCTGCTAATATAAAAAAAATCTCTTGACTGCTGCCTATATTCAGCCGTGATTTAAAAAGCTGCTGCTGGTAATTTTAATTTGACAATTTTTGTCATCACTGGTCTAATCTTAGAAATATTTATTTGGTTAGAAAGAAAAGAAAATAATATTTCTAAATGTCTAATTTGTATATGGTTTTATCGATTGAATTATTTTTTTTACAGCGAAGTAAATAATGATGAATGAAAACATTTAATTTAACAATTAATAATAACTCAACTTTGTTTTTTACTTTCATTTTAGAATAAAATATATCCATACTTATTCAGTATTCAGTTTTTTCGTATGTACAAAAGAGTTTTAGAAAAAAAAAAAAAGAAAAAAAGAAATTGTAATATGAACAATTGATTTTCTCCCTTACTCCTGTGTTCTCACTCACTCACACTTTGGTGTTCCTAATTTTTTTTTAGTCCGGTCATGGACCAGGTACTTTTGCTAGTATATATATATATCCTCCAGCCCAATCGCAAAAATGCACACCGGTCTCCGGCCCAATCGCAAGATGCATTCCTGTCTCCAGCCCAATCGCAAAAATGCACTCCTGTCCCCGGCCCTATCACAAAAATGCACTCCGGTCTTTGAAGGTCTCGTTCGAATATTTGCTACTACCACCATTACAATCTTCTTTGTGTACACTGGTCTCTTCATTCAGCTCTGACATTCTTTGAAAAGTCACTGTGTCCACCTCCGAAATAAATGGCCAACCTTCCATGTACGACAGCATGTTGATCAACTTTCAACTTTCAAATTGACTGGGTAGAGACTGGTGACAATATCTCGCCCATTTCTGTTCACAAATGTCTCAAAGGGCGTACCTTAGACTTGTTTGCCATTACCCAATGCTATGCCGCTGCCGAGGTTCACTTTCACCATTATCCAAAGCCGAAATAGCTTCTAGAAGAAAAGAATAGAGGGGGGAATAAATATTGGACTCAACAGGTCTTTGTTAAGGGGGGGAAACAGAAGCGAGTCAGACGCTTTCTCACAGGCTACAACACTGTTGTCGTCAAAATTTTTAGCAGCCGAAGTCACTACACTCCTTAGTGGCGTCACCCCACTTCTACTTATACTGCCATTTCCCTTATCATCCGGGTGTCTGTGCCCCACACATTGGACTGTCGTCCCAATCCCAGCCACTAGAATGCTTGCAGCTATCATCCGGGCACCTGAATTGCACCTCGCGTCCATCCAGCACCCAAATCGCATTTCTATGCATTCCGGAGGTCACAGGTTTGACTCCGGTAGGCAAGACTATGTCTTGCTCTTTTTCCAAATGAGAACGGTGGTACTCGTTCTCCGTCACACTTGTCCTATTCTCTAACAGTAGTTTGTTGCAGAGTTCAGGTCCCGATGAGAGCTCAATGTTTAATTTTAATAAACAGAGCAAATTTATTTGTGAATAAAAAGGCGTTAAATACCAGGGGTATCGTGATTATGGACCATTTTCACTCGTGGGTATCTGAAGCCTACCAAGCTTTGTCATGTATCTTTGAGATTCTCAAAGATACATGGTTCAAAGTTAAGTGGGCTGAAAAAACTCACTAACCATGGTCTGTGAATCTAACTTGCTAACCATTACACCATGTGAGGTGCCCATATGATGTTGTTTATAAGAATTGAAATTATTTAAAAACTTACTTTGATGCCGTATCAGGGTGAAAAGGTTGGGGATGTTCTGCAAAGGAAAAGAAAAATAAATAAATTGATAAAACAAGTTAATTTTTGTCATGGAGAAAATAAATTTTAAAAAAAAGGACAGAAAAAAAACCCAAGGAAAGATAAAAAAAAAAAGAAAGAGAAGAGAAAGAAAAGAGAGAAAGAAATAAATAAAAGAGAAAAGAAAAAAGGATAGAGAGAGAGAGAGAGAGAGAGAGAGAGAGAGAGAGAGAGAGAGAGAGAGAGAATTTTAATAGAATTGCAATTACCTTCTATCCATGCTGAGTGGTAGCGGACAATGTGTGGATGATTTAAACGGGCCAAAGTTTCCACTTCCTTCAATATCGAAAAAAAAAAAAAAAAATCAGAAATTAGTTTATTCAAGATAACTGATAAAAGCATCCCATCATAGTGTAATGGTTAATAAGATAGTCTCACAGATCCGGGCCTGAAAAGTATGTACGATAATTACCTACTAGATGACCCATGAATCTGGTCATGTTTCCCTATTGTAACAGCACAGTCTGTAATGGGTTAATTCCTAACACTCCAGATCACAGTATAACTATTGTAAATCAAAAAAATATACCAACATTTATATAGTTTCAAATATTCCTTTTACATTTTTCAGGTCAGTTAACTTTGAACCACGTATCTTTGAGAATCTGTGTTATGCATCAAAGATAGGTGGTCCAAAGTTAATTGACATGAACAAATGTAAAAGTTTTTTAATAAAATAACTGGTGTATTATATATTTCATTCATTAATATAGCAACACTGAAAATTTCATTAAATTCGGTTAATTCCCTGATTTTTGGTATGTTTTTCTTTCAGTGGGGTGACATACGATGGTGGAATTTAGGTCCGTTAAGTTTGATTTAACCAATGCTTTTATTTAGAAAAGAATGAAGGTGTCTAATTAGCATTTTTTAGTTATCTTTGTCTGGTTTGGTGGATTTTACGGCATGTCAACCCCTGTTGGGTTATTTTATGCCAAAGACATTTTGTTCTATTCATGTTTGATTGGTATTCACAATTTTCTTTGAACTCAATTTAAAAAAAGAAATATTTTTCTATTTCACTCCTAGATTGGACCTTAACAGGTATTCTGGGACAGATTGGACCTGGTGTAATGTTCATATGAAGGGGTAACTTCCGCACCCTAGGATTAAACTCACCATTTCATAACTTCATCTTGCTGAACCTCTCTGCAATCAAAAATAGTTTCTTTCCAACTTGTCCATTTGGTTGGTTGATTTTTCACTTTCTTAAAATATCAAATTCTCTCAAACAGCAAAAGTTGTATGTTGGTATCATGAATACTGATACAAGACAGCTCCTTACATTTACCAGACAGACCCCTGTGCTACTCATATGCCTGAGTGCGAGAGCTGGTATCAAACTATGAACCTTGTGGTTTCTAGCCAAACGCTCTACCGACTGAAGATTCTTGCGGGACTCAGAGACAGACTCTAGATGCTGGGTATCCGGTTTTCAATCTGTCAGAGGGAGACCGTTAGGTATACACCGTGGATAAGACTTAATTAAAGTGAAACAAGCTGAATGGTGTTCCCCGTCATGCACGTTATTCACCAGGTTGACTTATCAATGATTAATTTCAAATAATTATCAAGATTTTATACGATATACGCATTGTAATTGCCTTCAAAAAATATTAAATAATAATATACTTACATAACAAATGCTTCAAAAGCAATTATCAAGATTTCTATGCTAAACAATTTTGATAATGTGAACTTACATTGGCAAACATTGCCGAACAATCAAAAATTGGATTTCTTTATTAGCATAATACCTTCCGCTCAATTTTATGCAGGCCAGAAAAAAAAGAAAAGAATAAAAAACATCTTTTAATATTTAATATACATTAATTAGAAATAAGTATTCATCAAAGTTCAAGTAGTCCCAGCCATACAGTAGCACTGACACAGAGTTAACAGGAGAATAATAGAAGAAAAATGAAGCATTAAGGATTAAGGAAAAAGTTTACTAAGCAAAGGATACAAGGTGAACAGTATAATTAGCAATAGCTAGTGTTAAAGTGACAAAGTCCTGTGGGTGTTGTTGTTTTTTCACTTCTGGGGTTTCGTCAGATATATTTAGAGGAAAAACAGATGATTTCATTCTATTATTTAGGTACTATTAGGAGAATTTCTTTTTTTATGATACCCATTTCCCTCTAGTGTTGTTGTCATTCGGCTGTTTTGTTGCTAGTGCCATCATTTTGGTCTTAGCCAGTCATGCTTTTTTCCATGCTTGCTGCCTTCTTTTTGTACGTTGTCTTCTCTGCGGATCTATGAGTAATTCAAAAAATTCTAAGTCTCAAATCGGAAACTTTATGAAAACATCGAATCCTCTTTTTGTCCATTTTTAAATTTCTTGCATCACCCTGCACCTTTTATTGGCAAAAATCGGAAGGAATTTCTATTTCATCAGAGATCAGTTCCATTTAATTTTGATAATTGGTTTGGTTTGTTTTGTTTTTTACGGATATCAACCGAGTGGTTCATTTATGCCGATAAATCTTGAATATAATCAATTCTAATGGATAATACAATTTTTTTAAATACATTTTTCTATTTAACCCATAGAATGGGACCCTAACAGGCATACACTCCAGTCATAGTGGACCAGGAGCAATGTGAGGAAAGGTGCTCCACATTCCCCAAACCTCCCAAAACTGGGAACCTCACCATCAATAAGGTTTAACAGTCATTCCCAGGACATGTAGACCCGCAGCCACCGCCTATCTAGCACCCATGTGATAAAAAAGGTTGGGGCTGCCATAAAGGCAAATAGGTTTGGCAATCATATAGGTGCTTAGGGCTTGGACGTTTAATTATAAGATGTCAGTAACAGTTGATGCTTTCCTATGTTGACATCATTTTCAGTAATGAGATAAATACCACCTATGAATGTGAACTTAATCTACTAATTTCAGAGTAATCATTTATGTGAGATGGCTTTTATCTTGCTTTAAAATATAAGATTTTTTAAAAAATGTGTGTATTTGTCCGTTAAAAGGAATACAGAAATTGACTTACATTAAACATTCAATTTGTTGAGATGGGAGGTAAGTGCGCCATTAAGCTGATGTTTTGTGAGTGTTGCTTTCCAGCAGTTTTCAAAACCAAGCTGCATTTATCCTTCTGAGTTCCCATCTAGTTTTTTCTCCAAAGCGTTTCAATAAATATATATATATATATATATATATATATATATATACACACATATATATATAATTAACTTGGTATCATTTACAAGTTATGTATATTATATATATATATATTATATATATTTAACAGTTTAATTTACAATCATACACACCACCACATATATATAATATATATATATATATATATAATATATATATATATATATATATAATATGAAAATAGATGGAATTAATCCGACAGTATGAAATTTAACATTATGAAAAAACATATGATGTTTGTTATGTAATTGCTGACAGTACTGTTTCGACCAAATCGATAAGTTGGTCTTCATCAAAGAGCGACATAGATGGAAAGAAGATATCCGTTAAAAAGACTGTTTACAGAAACGAACGCTGAGTTCAACCTCTTTTGAGTTTTTCTATAAACTTATAATGCTTCTGATTTAAAAAATTAAAAAAATAAAATTTATTTTATTTTTTTTAAAAAACAGAAATGCATTTCAAAACTTCAACAACGGTTGAACTCAGCGTTCGTTTCTGAAACAGTCTTTTTAAACGGATATCTTTCTCTTCCCATCTATGTCGCTCTTTGATGAAGACCAACTTATCGATTTGGTCGAAACAGTACTGTCAAGCAAATTACATAACAAACATCATATGTTTTTTCATAATGTTAAATTTCATACTGTCGGATTAAGTTCCATCTATTTTTCATATTTGTCAAATGAAAACACACTATATCTGGGACTTTTACACCTTGAAGAACTTTCATCTATAACTACGGACTTATCAATGCCACAAAGTAAATTTTGGAAAATCTAAACATCTTCTTTCAAAATTTACCATGTGGACTTGTTATGTTTTTTAACAGCTGAAAAAAACATATACTATATATTTTGATATAACTACGGACTTATCAACGCCACAAGGTAAATTTTGGAAATCTACATCTTCTTTCAATTACCATGTGGACTTGTATATTTTTTAACAGCTGAAAAAACATATACTATACTATTTTGATACCCCACTTTACATTTTTATATAAACTTTTAACAACAAACTCTTTTTTGAGTTTTTCTATAAACTATAATGCTTCTGATTTTTAAAAAATTAAAAATAAAATTTATTTTATTTTTTTAAAAAACAGAACATGCATTTTTCAAAACTTCAACGGTTGAACTCAGCGTCGTTTCTGTTAAACAGTCTTTTTAACGGATATCTTCTCTTCCCATCTATGTCGCTCTTTGATGAAGACCAACTTATCGATTTTGGTCGAAACAGTACTGTCAGCAATTACATAACAAACATCATATGTTTTTTCATAATGTTAAATTTATATATATATATATGATTTAATGGTATCACTTACAATTATATATATATACACATACATATATACATATATATACATATATGATTTAATGGTGTCATTTACAAATACATACATACATATGTGGTGTGTGTGTATGTGTGTGTGTGTGTGTTTGTGTGGAACCCAGCATGCAGAGTCTGACTCTGACTCTGATTACCAGAAAACTCTCAGTCGGTAGAGCTTTCGGCTAGAAACCACAAGGTTTCCTAGTTTGATACCAGCTCAATATAAAGAAAAGAGAAGAAAATTTTGAATTAGATTCAAATAGGAAATGATAATGGGTGTCCATAAAGTCCCGCTACAGGTTGAAAATTTATCTACAAAGATGGTGTTCATGTTGAAGGGGAATAAAAAAAAAAATACACCAGTATTAAACCTTTAAGAGTTGAAATTTTATATGATTTTTTACAAAAAGATTTTCTCCTTTATACAATGTAAGTTATTAAATGTTCAATTCTAAAACTGTTTCAAGACATTGCAGACACCCTGTATATGATGGGAGGGGGTGGGGGTGACAATAAATTTTCATAAAGTTTACTCACTTTGTAGACTGATCCAAAACTTCCTTGGCCTAATTTCTCAATTTCTTTATATTCCGTGGAATACCTTTGCCTGGTAAAGTGGGAAAAAAAGTCATCAAGAAAATGCATTCAGAAATAAAACTGTAAGGAAACAAAAATTAAATACGTTTTTATTTTGTCGCAACATCTTGCCAGGTTGATAGAGTGTAAAAGTTGGGGAAAAAGAGAAAAAAGAAAAAAGAGAAATTTCTTGTGACAACTATTAACCCTTTTGCAGACAGAATCTTCTTTAATCTTTGTAGAGTGGGTATCTTATTTTCAGAAAATTTGAAAAATAGATTACATTCTAGGCTAACAATAGCCACCTGGAATATTCAGACACCTCTCAATCTTGAGGGATCGGTAAACATTGAACAACAAACTGTTATCGTGGCAAAGAACTCTTGATATGGGAAAGACATCGTGACCCTTGCGGAAGTCCGCTTCAGCAATGAGGACTAATTGACAGAAGTGGGGTCTGGCTGCACATTCTTTTGAAAAGGCAGGCTGATGGTAGCTGTAATGATTTGAGGTAAGGTGGCTCGAGCATGCCATCCTTAAGCAGCCTCTACATAAGCACTACATGACAGACAGCATGGACACATTTCATACATTTAAGACTGACCATACACGTGACATGTGTGGCAGAGCCTGCCCTTCGAGGGCTGGGCTTCTCAGTTACGTACGGTCACATGAAAGAGGAAACTGAGAAAAGGGTTCATGTGTGGCAGGGAACATAAAAACAAATTTAGAGCAGTGGACCCTCTGCGAGCTCACAATCGAACTACTCGTACAAATGGCCTTCTCCTGCGAAGAAGCGGCAATCACCATATATATATATATATATATATATATATATATATATATATATATATATATATATATATATGTTGAAAGGATAAATGAATAAAGGAAAGAAAATGTTGAATGGAAAAAAATGGTTTAATGAAACTTTAATGAATGTGTTTTGGCAGAGAGTTTGTCCATGTACATATTATATTCTATTTATTATTATTTTAAATATGAAATAAAATAATAATAATAGAAAAATATAAAATATTTAAGAATACAAAGAAAATGACCTTCTTCAGGGCAAAATATCATATATATATATATATTTGGCATTTTTCTCTTGGCTGACACACTATGATATATATATATATATATATATATATATATTATATATATATATATATATATATATATATCATAGTGTGTCAGCCAAGAGAAAAATGCCAAACACTGAAGTACCAACATTTAAAGAAAGTTGCTCTGACAAGGTACCATTGGCAACAGAAAAGTTTTCCTGTCTGCAAAAGGGTTAAGCTTATAAAATTTATAATTGCAAAGAAATAAAGTGATTTGTGAACACTTAAGAGTTATCTCCCTGAAGAAATTATAACAATTTAGGTGAGCACAAATGGCACCCATTTAAAAAAAAATTAATTCATTAAGTTACAAATTGGATTAAATTGATAATTCAATAAATTAAAGAATTTGTGAAAAAGAAATTAATCTCAAAGAAATGCTTTAAGTAAGTTAAAATCAGCTGAGTGGCCTACAGATCTGCTTTGCATACTCCCCACCACCCATAATAAAAAAATTTCCCCAAGGGGGTCAAAAAGAGGAGATTTCAAATTTCAAAAGAGGATACACAAAGCTTTCAAAAATACCAAATTTAGCTTAGTAACAATTTTTTCCTGGTCCACCTTCTTATCTTCCAGACTAGATCTGGTTTGCATACCCCCCCCAATTGTTTTTAGACCATATGACCTTAAGGCACCCCTTTTGTGATTTCAATTCATGGGACATTTTTTCCATTTACACCGTCAAAATCCGGTTAATTGTTTACAGACGATTTTTAGATTTTTTTTTAAATTATAAAACTAACCCCTAAACCCTAACCAAGAACCAGATTTTTACGGTGTAAATGAGAAAAGTGTCCCTACGAGTCGAGATCGTGGAAGGGGTGCCTTAAGGTCATATGGTCCAAAAATTTCCCCAAGGGGTCAAAAAAGAGGAGATTTTAAATTTCAAAAGAGGATACCCAAAGCTTTCAAACATACCAAATTTAGCTTAGTAACAATTTTTTCCTGGTCCACCTTATTATCTACCAGACTTTATTGTTGTATCAACCAGACAGTGAGGGAGTCTATCCCTTTTCTGAGCAGCTCATGTGTATGATAATTAGCAAGCTGGATTAGCAAACCATTGTTAGTGAATTTGATTCTCATTGGGCGCCCTATACTACTGGCCTTGTGCCACATCTAAGCTAAGCTTAGTAAATAACTATCTCCTTTTCACTAGTACTAGACCAGGGAGATTGTCATAGATCCAAGCTGTGCTACCCATGCGATGACTTCCTAGTTGGATGATCTAATGACTGAGCTAAACCAGCCCATTAGTTTAAAAAAAAAATTGGATTCTATAAAAGGGTATGGAGGGTGGGTGTTGTTAATTTTGTGGCCAGGGGAAAAAAAACAATTTATGATTATGGAAATTTTTACACTGATGGGTCATGTCACCCGCCACCTTCAATATTTCAGAAATTTTGTACTAGAGGAAAAATCGAACTATCTATTTGGTACAAATAATGTTCAATATATGTGAAATAAGAATCGAAAAAATTTTGTCATAAATACATGTTGCTATGAAAAAAATTAGAAATTATCAATAACTAAAAATTGGTTGATTTTAAGATTTTTTTTGATAGAATTTTTGGATTCCTTATGCCAAAAGGCTTTTATAAACCTATTTTTAGTAGAAGAGAAGCCATAGAACTCATTTTACACACAAAAATAGATTACAAAATGTAATCATTTTTCGCCAACCCCACCAAATTTGGAAAGCTAAAAAAACGACATAACTATGCCAATTTTTGAATTGGAAGCACAAATTTTGGGGATTGTCTAACTTTAACATAGTCTACACCTGTTCAAAATTTCAGAAAATTTGAAGGGGAGTGCATGACAATTTGATTTTTTTCTGAATGATATGACATGGAATTACCCTGATATCAATTTTTGTTTGCCAGGATGGTGAGTCAACCGTAGTTGTCTCCCCCTGGAAGCGCCACCAATAAATCAAAGTCAGTCTAAAACCATGGATTCTGGGGATAATCTGGTGAGCTCAACATCTAACAGTATAGTTAGTCACGAGAGAGAGAGAGAGAGATAGAGAGAAGAAAGAGTGAGAAGGAAGAATGAGTGAGAGATAAAAGAAAGAAAGAGAGAGAGAGAGAAGAAGAAAGAGAGAGAAGAGAGAGAAGGAAGAAAGAGAGACAAGAATAAGAAATAGAGAGAGAGAGAATAAAGAGAGGGATAGAAAGAAGAAAGATAGAGAGAAAGAAAAAGATAGAGAGAAGAAAGGGAGAAGAAAGAGAGAGTGAGAGAGAGATGGAAAGAGAGAGAGAGAGGGAAAGATAGAGAGGGGGGAAAGAAAGAGAGTGGAAAGAGAGAGAAAGATAGAGAGAGGGGGTAAGAGAGAGAGAGAGGGGGAGGGAGAAAGAGAGAGAGAGGGGGGAGAGAGAGGGGAGAGAGAAACAATAAATAAAAAACCCTACTATTTACTAATAATGAAATTTTAATTTAGTCAGAATAAGAAAACAAAGAAGAAAAAACAAAAGAGGAAATAAACTTACCCGGTCGTTAAAGCAGGCAAACTTTTCTGAAAAAAAAAAAAAAAAAAAATATATATATATATATATATATACTTATATTCAATAAATGGCATATCAAGTTTTATGAAACGTTAAAAAAAGTAAAATAAGCAAGAAATATCTTTGAGCATTAGTGAATATGGGCACGATCGTTGGAGGTGCACAAAATCCAGGGGTTAAGTCAGCGATATAACAAATACAAAGTGCTCAATACAAAGTAGAGCAAATTTATTAAAGAAATGGATACAATAGAAACCTACTCGAGTTTCACCATTAGGATCTTCAGGGTTAAATCCACTGAATTAATCGATGTACCGATTAATTGCAGCCGATTACGCGTGTGTTCATTGAATAGGATATTTGAAAGCGTTCCCTTATAATGAAATATCATATTTCGATATAAGGGAACGCTTGTTTTTGTTTTTTGAATTTCACCGGAAGTTGTTTTTTCGTGAGTATTAAAATGTAAGTGTTGTATAAGCAAATGTAGAAATCTCCCGATTCACTAATTCAGCACTTTCTATAAATAAACAAGAATTACCACAAATTACGATAATAAGAATTACGACAAAAAAAAGAAAAATAAGAATTACGACAAAAAAGGTTTAATGTTTTTTCTTTCGAATGGAAAAAATAAATAAACAAGAATTCAGACAAAAAGAGCCCTCCCCCTCAAATACATTTAACGCCCTAAGCTGGTTGTTTTCTTTCAAGTAACACCGATGTGGCGCCGAAGGTTGGGGTCGTTATTTTAAATTTCACCGGGTAGCAATTTCGGAGGCAGGAGACCGGGACGCACTTCCTCATAAATTACACTAAACCCTAACCCCGTCTTCTTTTTTTCTTAGTAGATGAATAGATAAATAAATAATTTATCAGTCAAGAGTGGTTCCCCTTTGTTTATGTTAGAATTATAGGAAATACCCAATTATTTTCTTTTAAACGTTAACAATTGAAAACTTAAATTCATTCTCGTCAAACAACGTCTTCCGTACGTTGAAAAGTTATGTTTTTCTATTAATAGTAACGTTCGCTTATGCAATATACCTCCTCCCCCCCCCCCTTTCTCATCCACACTCTTAATGTAGATAAAAAGTTTACTTTTCTACAAACATAAAACAACTACTGCAATACTTTCATATCATGACCCAAATTTTCATGCAATTTTGTTCTAGTTAAAACCTTTTTCTGCTATAAGCAACAAGTTGGGGGAGGGGGAGCTGGGGGATCTGATATTAACATTATTTCTGTCCAATTCTCTATAGAACCACCGGTGATTTGTAAATATAATAATAAACCCTTCCAACATTAAATTTCGCAATCAAATTAAACAAAAACAAACAATACACTTTAAACTAAGCTGATTCTCTAGGGATCACCAATTCGGTCACGTGATCAGTTTATGCCATCTTGAATAAAACGGAAATAAATATTTCGGAACTTTGTTTATCAAAAATCTCGTAAAAAAACAATTAAAGATCATACAGGGTTGTTACAAAGAAAAAAAGTTAATTCAAATATCAAATTATCCGATTGGGAAAAATTACATCGTTATCTAAAAAAATAAATAAACCTATCCGTATTACATGCGAAAGGGTAAATTTCAGGCCGCAATTTATACAGAAAAGTTACATTTTATTTCCCTTTTACGATTATATCACTACAAGTATGGAAATACAAGATGGACATATTTTTTCTTGTGCATATTCAATAACCGATTATTTGTTTTCAACGATTTTTAAAATATTCTTTTTTTTTATCTTGAAATATTATCTTGAAAATTTTTGTACATTCGAAAGAAGAAACATTTTTAAAAATCCTGATGATTAAAAAAAAATTTCAGCTAGGAAAATACTGAAAATTATGAACGAAAAACAATGTTTTCTTTTTTGCACCGTTAAATCGTAGGGTTAGAGTTAGGTTTAGTTTAATGGGAAACTAAATAAATAATTTGGGTTCTGTTTTTTCTGGGTCACCCTGTAATATGTTTTAATTTTCCGAACGATTTGCAAGTTAGGCCAAAATTCACTATTAAAATGAATAAAATCTTTAAAAACTTTAATATTAAAATTTACTATTAAAATGAAAAAAAAATTAATATTAAAATTTCACAGGGAAATTGACGTTAAAAAAAAGCTCTTCGGTTTTGGTATTGATTTTTAAAATCAAAAATGAAATGAAAATTGAATAATTTTTCTAAGAGAAAAACTGATAAAATAATCAATATATACTTACTTTTTATTCTAATTGGTCGAAAAAGTTAAATAAAATAATTTTTACGCTAAGAAAAACAAACTTTGGTTACTGAGAAGCGTCTCGTCTCTTTATATAAAAACAAAACAACTATGTCAGTTTTGCTCTTCCGTATATTCTGAGAATCACACATTACTATTCAACAATAAAAATTACAAATTCTTTTAAAAATACTAATCTAGCTCGGATCGGACCAATTTTTAGTTCACCTGAATTCTAAAATTCATATATTTAAATATCCGTGAAAATTTCGATTTTTTTACGCAGAAAATTTTTTTATTTATTTCATGCAGAAAATAAAAATATCTAAGCACTCAAAAAATTGAAAATCTCTTAAAAATTAATTTCTTAAAAGAAAAAAGTTTTTTTTTGACAATTTAATAGAATATAGTACATACCAATTACAAAAGCAAAAAAAAGTTTTCAAATATTAATATTATGACATTTTTTTGCACTTTTTATTTACGATTTCATAAATTTTTCCTTAAAAAAAACTACAGCGTTGTACGTTATACAATTTCATTGATATAGTTATTTAGACTCTTATCTTTATAGAAAAAAAGTACAACATTTTTCTGACGTGTCATTTTTTTTTATCTCATAAAATAAAATAGGGGCGTGATAGACCTCGTAAAAAATATTTGCCCTAATATATTTTAGAAAAAAAACTATTTCAGATATATTTACATACAAAGGTAAACATTTATGGAAATTTTCGTGAAAATCAGACTATTAATTGATTTTTCATAGAATTTTAAAAAAAACTCTTATCGTAACTTGTTTTTAGCTACGTTAAATTTCAGTTGATTTAACAGTGCGAAAATGAAAACATTGTTTTTCAATCATAATTTTCATTATTTCCGTAAGCTGAAAATTTTTTTTTTAAATCATCAGGAGTTTGTTTAATGTTTTTTCTTTCGAATGGAAAAAAAAATTCAAGAAAATATTAATTTTTCTGCAAGTTTCATTGTATTAAATATAGGGGTGGGGGATTTCATAGGGTAAAATTGGTGGTACCTATGATTCTCATCTGAAATGGGTAGCTTTTTATTTTAGGGGGTGGTCAAAAACATTTTCTGGGTAATTCATTCGTTAAGTAAACTTTACAAATCAGATAGAATTATCAATGAAATAAATTTGCTGTCTTTTGTCCGTCAATGAAAAAGTGTTTTGTTTGTTTGTTTAATAAGGTTTGGATTTCAAATCAAACACATAAGCGCGCGCGCACACACACGCACACACACAAGCGGGCGCAAATGCACACACACTAGCGTATACACATACAAACAAGCGTCCCACACACAAGCGCATACACTTGCACATACACACATACACAAGCGGTCACACACACACAACCGGGCGCATATACACACAGTCACACACACTAGCGCGCACACATACATACACAAGCGCCCTTCACACAAGAGTGCACACATACACACACACACATACACAAGCCCCCCGCCCCCAACCTACAAGTACGTCCGCACACACACACACAAGCGCACGGGTACACACAGACGCTCTCTCTCTGTCTCTCTCTGTCTCTCTCTCTCTCTCACACACACACACAGACAGACACACACAGACACACAGACACGCACACGCGCACATACACACACACACACACACACACACACACACACACACACACAAGCAAGCACAAACACTCAAAAAACTACAAGCGCGCGCACACACACACACACACACACACACACACAAGTGCGTAAACATACACACATACACATAAATGCACGCACACACAAACGCGCACACACACACTATACACACAAGAGCCCACACCCATCTCTGTCGAGAGAAAAAGAAAGTACATCAAATTTCGTAGAAGCGACGTGAATAAGCAAATTCAAAGAAATATAATCGGTACTTCTGATCCTTTTAGGCCCCGTTCAGAAAGTTTTAAAAAAAAAATTAAAGAAAAAAGAAAAAAAGAAGTCCGCGATTAATTTTGAAGCTTTCAATTCCGAAGATTTTCTTAGCGAATTTATCAGAAGGAGAAAAAAAATGATTGTCTATAATTTTAAACTTTAATCTCAAAACGAACAAACTTTCGATCAAACTCGACGTAAAATAAAATTCACACAATTAAAAAGATGTTCATGTGTTTAGAAGTCAGAATTTATTTACATTTTATTTATTTACTTAACGTTGCTTAATTGTGACACAAGGCCCGATGTATTGAGCGCCCATTTTAAAACCATAGCAAATAAATACTTTTTCAAAATCAGATAAATTTCCTAGAGATCTTTTGTGAATTGAAAGCATTAAAAAATAGTCGCTAAATTTAAGTTTAAATGAATAAATAAGTAAATTAAATAAATTCAATTAAATTAGTGAAATATATCATTAATTAGGACTGAGCCTATTATTCTGATATTGACCACCACAAGCGGAGTTTAACAGGTTTGAATTTAGAGTTTTCCTTCTCCTAGACAGGTTGCCTAACTAAGTTTAAATGGGGCCAATAAGGATTAGTAGTACGTTCTAAAATCAAAACCAACGAACCTTTTTTCTTGTTGACTTTACTAATGGATCAGACATCGCTCGGTCATTGGGTTACTAAAATTGAGCTCATCGGCCGAGCTGCGAGTTTTTATAGCAGTTGCTGCTGATGGTGGTATTATGGTGATTCGAGATGTTTCTAGCAAAACCCACTCACAAAAATGAAACTGGTGTTTCCCCATACGGTTTACTTAGAAAAAAACGTTTGTTTGTTTTTTGCCATGGCTGCTACTGATTCTGGTGCAGCGACAAAACCGATTTTTGTTAGAAGATTCGAGATTCCATTCACAAAATGAAACTAGGAATTTCCCCAACTTCCTTTTATACTTGGAAAAAGACAATTACATGTAACAAGAAAAAAAATAATGGAAAGTCTTTTTCTCTCAGATCAGATTTTTAAGATTTTTTATTTCACAAAAAAAAAAAAAAAAAAAATAGAAAACAAAAAAGTTAAGAAATAAAAAAAATATTTTCACTAAATAAATCGAGCCAAATATTTAAAAAATACAACTTCAGATTTTAAAGGGCGTTGTTCATGATAATGCACCCAAAACTGAGCCTAAAATGCGTTTTTGACAAAATGACTTTAACCTTACAGAAAATAATTTACCAAAAATCAGGGAATTATCGGATTTTAATGAAATTTTCAGTGTTTATTTATCAATGTATAATCTTTATAATGCATTATTTATTTTATCTCAAAACTTTCTCATTTTTTTTCAGGTCACTTAATTTTGACCTCCCCCCCTTTTTGTTGGGGGCGTAACATTTTGTTCGAGTTGGTCTTATAGTTTTCTAATTTCAGTATAAATAATGAGATAAAAGACCGAAGTTATGAATAGAAACAAACAAAAATTTACGGTGGCTTTTCTGAGAAAATAAGTACCGAAAATCAAAAAATAAAATGTAAAAAAATAATAAATAATTAATTATTTGGAGATTTCGTTTTTACTCATTTTGATAATTATTTAATTGGCTATTATCTTATAAAAGAAAAAATTATACATCGATATTTTTTCTGCTTAAAAAGGGGGGTACATTTTCAATCGAGTTTTTCTTCAAAAAGTATACTTTGATGTAATAAAATAAGGTTTGCATTAAATAGATATTTATTTCTAGAATCTAAAAATATAACATTTTAAACTTAACATCGGGCTTTTCATATTTTAAATGAATTTTATATATTAATTTTTCATAGCAAAAATACTAAATTAAAGTTTTGAAATAAAATAACTAATACATTATAAAATTCATTAATTGATAAATCAATACTGAAAATTTCATTAAAATCGGATAATTCCCTGATTTTTGGTAAATTTTTTTGCAATTGCGAATGTTATATTAAAATTGTAAAAAAGCGCTTAAAACCATTGAAAAAGAGACAGAATGGCTGATCGCGTCGAAATTGACCAAAACAAATGCCTTTAAATGTATTAAAAATAAACTGCATATGTCATGATATTTTTCTTTTTTTTTAATGATGGTCAGTATGTTACTATTTATCGATTTAGACTAAAGTTTGACCTTAAATAATTGATTTAATTAATTTTAATTTGTTTTTAAAATTTGTAGCAGACGACAAATTGGGTATAGCTAATATACATATATATACGTGTACACATACGCTCGTGCGCACACACACACACACACACATATATATATATGCATACATACACACACGTGTACATACACACATATATATACATGCATACATACATATATATATACACACATACACATATAGTACATACATAGATACATAAACATACACACATACACACATGTACATATATATATATATATATATATATATATACATGCATACATACACACGTATACATACACACACATATATACATGCATTCATATATACATAGACATATAACATATATACATACATACACATTATAAATAAAAGTAAAGTTGGCGGAATGGCCTATTGTCGGTATCAGTCGGATAGGGAGGGAGTCTATCCCCTTTTTGATAGCGCTAGACCATGTAGGTTGTTTTTGTTGAGATGGGGCGCCACAATAACCATCAGCTCCCCCACTTTACCGTACAGATCAGATTACCCACGCTGAGTTGGCGGAGACAGGTATCGAACCCGCAACCTTACGATTTCTTGGCGGGTACTCTACCGATTGAGCTAAACCGGTACACATAAATACATATACATCCACACGTATACACTACACTACACAATACACACACACACACACACATATATACTAGCTAAAGTACCCGGTCCATGACCGGACTAAAATATATATATATATATATAGGAACACCAAAGAGTGAGTGGAGAGAGAATAAGAAATAGGTATACCCAATTTCGGTTCATTTTTTTAACATCTCATAAAGTAAAATAGGGGATGGGGGGTAGACCTCGTAAAAGATTATCTCCCCTAATATATTTTCGTGAAAATCGGACCATTAATTGAATTTTCATAGTATATTTTTTAAATCCTCTTGTAAGTTGTTTTTGGCTAGGTTAAATTTCAGTTGATTTAACGGTGCGAAAATGAAAACATTGTTTTTAATCATTTTCAAGATGATATTAATTTTTATGCAAGTTTCATTGTGTTAAATAGGGGGGGAGGTAAATTTCACAGGGAAAATTGGTGGTAACTAATAAGAGATAGTTATTTATAAAAAAATTTAAAAAATCGCCGAGTATTGTCTAATGAATAAACGGTCGAAATAGGTGTTATATTTGAGACGACACTAATATGAATGAATTAAAGCAAGTTCTAAAGTTAAAAAAAATTGTTAATAAATGATTAAAAGAAATATCGAGATAAGGGCTGAACTTGAAAAACGGTCGGAAAATTAGGGTGACCCCCCCAAAAAAAAACAGAACCCAAATTATCTATTCATTTTCTCATTAAACTAACCCTAAACCCCAACCCTAACCATAGCACCCAACCCAACCCTAACCCCTAACCCTAACCCTAACCCTAAACCCCCTAGTTAAAATTAATAGTTTTATTACAAAATTTGTGGGTTCTGTTTTTTTGGTCACCCTGTATACAGTGACCCAGAAAAAAACAGAACCCAAATTATTTATTTATTTTCCCATTAAGTTACGTACATTAGAATCATTTTTATTTTATGTTTGTTTAGTGTGTTTAATAAACAAAACACGAAAGAAACCAAGCTTAACATCTCAAACACTGTTTATATACGAAATGTTCATATAATTTATTCAATTACATTGTATTTTTATTTTTTAAATTTTCTTAATGTTATTAAAACTATATGTTTACTTATTTACAAAATAAGTAGTTATATAATTTAACTACCTACTTTTGTAAAAGGCTTTTTTTTCTAAAACTCTTTTGTATATACGAAAAAATGAAATACTCATTAAAAACAAAGTTGAATTGTTATTAAATGTTTTCGCTTACCAAATAAATATTTGTGAGATAGATTATTTAATTTTATTTCTAACTAAATTAATATTTTAAAGACAGGAATAAAAAGATTGCGTTATGAATAAGATTTGATTTTTCGTGAAAATATACTTTTGCTGTCCGAAGCAAAATAATTTTTTTCTAACTCGCTATAAAAAATAATTCAATGGATAAAGACTCATACAAATTATATATTGAGAAAGATTATTTTATTTTCTTTCCAAAGATGTGGATATTTTTTTAAAGATTGGACTATAAATAGGCGATAAATTCTGAGCTGAACAGTTTAAGACTGTGATATTTATTCACTAAAATTGAATCACTGCTGTTAATCGCTGTTAAAAAAAGTCAGGCAGAGGACAATATTATATCATCAGCAGGAGTTGGTATACGGACAGTTTCGTAAATTGGGTTATTTTGGCTCAATTAATTAATTATATCCGTTAATCAGTAAAAATCAATAACCAAATTTGGCTTGTTTCTTAGTTAGAAGTATATTAATATGTATGCACGATTTCGAATCAGAGTGACCTCTCGTTTTGAACTTATACGTCGGCACGTACATACCAAAACTTACTTTTATATATTTAGATGTGTTGTATATATATATATATATATATATATATATATATATATATATATATATGTATACCCGACTCTATACACATAGACAAACACACATGCATATGCACAATGGAAATACTACTGCTACTACTACTACTACTACTACTAATAATAATAATAATAATAATAATAATAATAATAATAATAAAAACTAGTATGCGACAGAATTAATGCACCCCTTCAAAACACTAACACAAACAGAGAACCAAACAGAAACACAAAATCTGGGTGGGAGTTCAGATTGGAAGAACAAATTAAAAAACTGCGACAACAAATAAATATGTTAAACAAAAACACAAACACACATGCAACTAAAAAAGATAAAAGACAACAACAAAAAAAGTTGGAAGAAGTAAAACAAAAGATATCGGCTACAGAAGGAAGACTCAAAAGGTATCGAGAAAGAAATAAACAGTACAAACAAAATAGGACCTTCCAAAACAATGAAAAGAGATTTTACGAACAAATTAATGGAGCAAAAACAAACATTAGTGAACACCCAAATGCAACAGAAGCAGAAAAGTTCTGGAGTGATATATGGATGAGGAAAGAACATAATAAGCAGTCAAAGTGGATAAGTGATATTAAGAATGAACTGATGGAAATTGAGGAAGGACCTGTTGCCAGTGTTCATGTAATTACGCTTAAATCAGTACTCAAGAAAGTAGCAAATTGGAAAACACCAGGCCATGATGGCATACATGGATTCTGGTTCAAAAAATTTACGACTATCCACAAAAGAATGGCCCAGCAACTGAACAGATGCCTACAAGAAACGGAAGTACCCGAATGGATGACAAAAGGGATAACTACACTAATCCAGAAAGACCCACAAAAAGGAAATGTCCCCAGCAATTATAGACCAATAACTTGTCTACTCATGATGTGGAAAATTCTAACTGCTGTTATAAGAGAAGAAGTATACTTTTCACTCAATTGGCGGAAACTTCTCCCAGAAGAACAGAAAGGATGTCGCAAGGGAAAAAGAGGTACCCACGACTTACTCTATATAGACCAATACATTCTTAAAGAAGTTAAAAATAAACGGAAAAATATTGCAATGGCCTGGATTGATTACAGAAAAGCCTATGACATGGTCCCACATACCTGGATTTTAGAATGCCTACAGATGTACAAAATTTCCAACAACATTATAAACTTCATTAAAAAATCCATGGAAAACTGGCGAGTTCAATTAAAAGCTGGAAAACAATCCCTGGCAGAAGTAAAAATCCAAAGAGGTATCTTCCAAGGAGACTCATTATCACCACTACTCTTTATTATTGCAATGATGCCGCTAAACCATATACTGAAAAAATGTACCGGGGGATACAAATTTAGTAATTCACAAGAGAAGATAAACCACCTTATGTACATGGATGACATTAGAATTTTTGCAAAAAATGAAAAAGAATTGGAGAGCCTAGTACAAACTATTAGAATATATAGCCAGGATATAGGGATGGAATTTGGAATCGAAAAATGTACTATGCTTGTAATAAAAAGGGGTGAAAGAAAACTAATGAATGGAATACAACTACCAAATCAGGAAACTATAAAATCTCTTGATGAAAATGAAAGCTACAAATACTTAGGAATTTTAGAAGCGGACAATATCATGCAAGCAGAAATGAAAGGAAAAGTTAAAAAAGAATATCTCAGGAGAACTAGAAAACTTCTAGAAACAAAACTTAACAGCAGAAATCTGATCAAAGGAATTAATACCTGGGCTGTCCCCATCATAAGATACTCAGGACCATTCTTAAAATGGACAAAAGAAGAACTCAGACAGATAGACCAAAGGACGAGAAAATTAATGACAATGCACAAGGCTCTCCACCCTAGAGACGACAGAGATAGATTGTATGTGTCAAGAAAGGAAGGGGGAAGAGGTCTTGCCAACATAGAGGAATGCGTAGAAACCACAATCCAACAACTTGAAGATTACACAAGGAAGAGCAAAGACAAACTACTTATGGCGGCCAACAATAGTAGAAACGGCAGATGGACAAACAGAAAAACGACAAAGACTAGAAAACAAAAATGGGAAGAAAAACAATTATATGGACGCTTCAAACGACAAATAGATGAAGTTGCACATGAAAAGACTTGGACATGGTTAAGAAAGGGAAACCTCAAAAGCGAAACAGAATCACTTATAATTGCTGCACAAAATAATGCCATAAGGACAAACTACATCAAAGCGAAAATTGATAAGACCCAACAAATAGTAAATGTAGACTTTGCGGGAATAAAGATGAGACTGTTAACCATATACTATGCGAATGTAGCAAACTAGCACAACGAGAATACAAAACTAGACACGACTGGGTTGGGAAGGTGATCCACTGGGAATTATGCAAGAAATTAAATTTTGACCACACAACAAAATGGTATATGCATAAACCAGAATCTGTTCTTGAGAACGAAACGCACAAAATTCTCTGGGACTTTGAAATAAAAACGGATAACCTTATCCCAGCAAGAAGACCAGACCTAGTGTTGATTAACAAAAAAGAAAGAACTTGTCAACTGGTGGATTTTGCAGTGCCAGCAGATCACAGGGTGAAGTTAAAGGAAAATGAAAAAATTGACAAATATCTGGACCTTGCCAGAGAACTGAAAAAGTTATGGAACATGAAAGTGAAAGTGATACCAATTGTAGTTGGTGCACTTGGAACGGTCCCAAAAGGATTGGAAAAGGGTTTGGAAAGTTTGGATATCAGAGGAAGGATTGAAACCATTCAGAACACTGCACTGCTGCAATCTGCCAGAATACTCAAAAGAGTCCTGGAGACCTGAGGAGACTTGCTGTCACTCAGACTCCAGTGAAAGACCATCAGCTAATGCTGATGTGAAAACTCAAAAGGAGTAGATAATAATGATAATAATAATAATAATAATAGTACTGATAATAAATAAATAAATAAATACAAATAAGAATACAAAATATTAGAATTTAAAAAAATAATGAATAAAATAATAGAATAATATAGTAAAAAAATAATTAAAAGTCTAATTTTTTAAAAGTCTAATATTTTGTATTCTTATTTGTATTTATTTATTATTATTATTAGTATTAGTAGTAGTAGTAGTAGTAGTAGTAGTAGTAGTAGTATTTCCCTTGTGCATATGCATGTGTATGTATGTGTAAGTGTATATAGTCGGGTATGTGTGTATATGTATGTATATGTATGTATGTATATATATGTGTATATTCGGGTATACGTACATGTGTACGTGTATGTGTATGTGTGTATATATATGTATATGTGTATGTGTGTGTATGTGTGTATATATGTATATATGTGTGTGTGGATATGCATATGTGTAGTTGGGGATACGGATATATATATGCATGGATGTAGTAGCCAAAAAAAATTTTGAGTGGTATAATGATTAATAATATTTAAATTCTCAGGATATATTTGTTTACATGTATATATGCGTATGTATGTGTGGATCTATGTATACATGTATATGTGTGTATGTGTATATGCGTGTTTAAATTTAACATAATGCAATATAACTTATGCAGGCCCACCCTCCAAATAAAGAGGAAATAATACATAATTTGAACTAGCTAAATGATAATTTACAGAAAACAGGCTCTCTCGGATCTTCATAAATGTATGTGTGTATATGTGTATTTGTGTATGTGTATGTATATGTGGGGGTGTGTATGTGTGTATAAGTGTATGTATATGTGTGTATATGTGTATATATATGTATATGTATGTATATATATGTATATGTGTATGTATATGTATATATATATGTATATGTGTGTGTGTGTATGTGTGTGTATGTATATGTATTTATATGTATAAGTTTGTAGATGTATGTATGGGTGTGTAT
>CM042162.1:83299203-83331703 GCA_023376005.1 Doryteuthis pealeii
AAAATCTGTATTTTACAAAATAAATTCATCCCCCCCCCCCGACTGAAAAAAATTACCAAAAATCAGGGAAATTTTCAATTTTAATGACATTTTCACTGTTGATTCATCAATAAATGAATTTTATAATGCATCAGTTATTTTATTTGTAAACCGTCGAAATTTTTGTTGGTGCGTATCACATAAATTGGTGCTGGTCTCCGACCCTAAAAAAACCCTATGCGGAGCCTACTGAAAAATCGCCCCGTGCTACTTATGAGCTCCCTAGCTGTTTGAGGGCGTTTTTTCCGAATAGTTAAAGTGATATGAAAGCGATATTTTACCCCCACCAAGTCTTTTCTCGACAAATAAAGATAAATATTTTCTATTTGCTTTTATTTAATAATACATTGATTGTTTTTTGTTTTTTTTTCGAAACTCGGGCATATTTATCTAAAAATTGATAGTTGTTTTGAATAAAATGAAAATACAAAAAAAAATTCCAAAGTGCGGGGGGGGGGGGCGTAAAACATTTACATTTACTTGTCGATAAAAAACAAACTGGGGGTGGCTTACTTTTAACGCCTTCAAAACACAAAGTTTTTTTTGTCGATAAAAACGCCTTGAAACCGCTAAAAATATTTTTAAGGTTGGGGTGGGGGTAACATATTTACTTGTCGAGAAAACTCGGTGGGTGCTTTTATATCGTATTAACGTTTCAGAAAAAATGCCTTTAACCATCTAGGGAGTCCATAAGTACCACGGGTCGAATTTTCAACGGGCACAGCTTAGTGTTTTTATGGCAGGATGTCAGGGCGCATTTAAGCGAGATGCACCTTTTTTGTCGAAAAGTAGTAATATTATGAGGATGAGTAAAATAAAATAAAATAAAATAAAATAAAAAAATAATATTATTCATGTAATTTATTTTTAATACATTTCATACTAGGCGTTGCAAAAAATGGCAAAAAATCCTTATTTTACAAAACAAGTTTAACCTCCACCCACCCGAATGAATAAGAATTAAGAAAAATCAGGGAATTATCCGATTTTAATGAAATTTTCAATGTTGATTTATCAATGGACTTTTATAATGCATCAGTTATTTGATCTAAAAACGTTCTATTTTTTCTTGTTATTTAACCCTACCCCCACCCCCTAATTTGTGGGTAGGGTGTAAAATATCGGTGGGGTTATATACAATGCTATTCGCAGAAGTGAGTCCCGATCCCGGCCTTAAAAAAAGGTTAGGCGGTCAGAGCTGAAAGAAAGGAAGAAAGAAAGAAAGAAAGAAAGAAAAAAAAACCAACAACCTACGAATGAATACCCTAGCTGAAGCGTTACCTGCTGAAAAAAAAAAAAAAACAACAAGCGCTTAAGGCGTTTTCCCCGAAAAGTCAATGCGGTAATTTACCTCCTCCAGTCTTTTTTCGACAAGTAAATGTAAATATTTTAACCTTACTCCTCTTAAAAATATTTTTAGTGTGTGTGTGTGGGGGGGGGCTAAATATTTACATTTACTTGTCGAAAAAAGACTATGTAAATATGTAAATATGGCTTACTTTTAACGTCTTTTAACGATGTAAATATGGCTTACTTTTAACGTCTTCAAACCACTAAAATAATTTTAGGCAGGAGAACGGGACGCAATTCTGTGAATAGCACGGTATATACTTTCGAAACTAATTACAGTATAAATATAAGAAAAAAGGCCGAGAGTGTGAATAGAAGAGGAGAATATTATGGGAGTTATTCTGGTAGAAAATAAGCACCGAAAATTGTAGAATAAAAACTAAGAAAATTAGTTTTGGAGATCGTTTTTTTTTTTACTCTTTTCGATAATTATTTAATCAGTTATATCTTGCAAAAGAAAAAAAAATATACATCGGTATGTGTTCTGTTCAAAAGAGGGGCCTAAATTGTCAATATAGTTTTCTACAAATAGCAATAATAAACTACAGTAGTAATTAAATAAATATTTGTTTTTAGAATATGAAATTTTAAATGTAATGTCTTTGACTTTTTGGTTTAAACACGCAGAAAAATAAGAAAATCTAAAAAAATTGTTTTCTTCTATTCACACCGTCAGTCTTTTCTGTTTTTATCTATACTGTAATTAGTTTCCCCTTTATATAATCCCACCGATATTTTCGCCCCAAAAATAAGGAGGGGGTCAAAATTAAGTGACCTTTAAAAAAATAAAAACCCTGAAAATTTCATTAAAATCGGATAATTCTCTGATTGTTTAAAAAATTTTTCAATCGACTGTGGATCGGGGTAAATTTATTTTGCAAAATACGGATTTGACGTCATCTTTGGCAATACTTACCTAATCCCAATTATCTATAGAGAGCTGAATGGGTGACCCAACGGGTCACTTTTTCTAGTATATATATATATATATATATATATATATATATATATAGACATATAGATATATATTGGAGATATTACTGAATCTGTAGCCGTCCCAAAATAAGTACACCCACTCAATCTATCTATCTATCAAGATAGAAAGAAAGAAAGAAAGAAAGAAAGAAAGATAGATTGATAGATAGATAGATAGTGTTGGTTGATCAGCAAACCCCAATATTCATCAGTTCTGTACGGACACTAGCTACCGCTTAGAGGACTTGCAGAGAGAGAGAGAGAGAGAGACAGAGACAGAGACAGAGACAGACAGACAGACAGACAGAGTTTTGTATTTCAGCATTCATTATTTTTGTTTAAATGTGGGAGTGGTGAAAGCACGATTTTATTTTCCTCGAATTGATCGAATACGAATGACGTGGCTTTTTCCGAGAAAAATGAAAACAGAATTATTGTTACAAGGTCACAGTGACCTGAGGATTGTAGGTTTTTCCCAGCGTTTTATATTAGTTTAGATCTGCTGATTTAAATTGTTGTCGAGATAAACTACGTGGCCAGAGACCAAACTTCGTCAAAGGAGAAATCTCTTCTTTATTTATTCGAAGTAATCGATTAATAATTAATTCTGTTTTGAAGTATTCAGGAAAATTACAAAGTTTGCTTAATAGTTTTGTTTGATTAAATGTCTGTCGTATATATATATATATATATATATATATATATTATATATATATATATATACGTTTAAGATCAAATGGTTTACAATTACCGACTGCAGTTTCTCACCGTAGCGCAAATCATCAGGGACCCTTAAGATTCAAGCTAAGGCGAGAAACTGCAGTCGGTAATTTTAAACCATTCGATTTTAAACGTATATTTAGATTTTTATATTGACCACTTTTTAATCGTTTAAAAAAAAATCCAGAAGTGAATATATTTGTTTGCTCGGAGGATATATATATTATATATATATATATATATATATATATATATATATATATATATGTGTGTGTGTGTGTGTGTGTGTGTGTGTGTGTGTGAAGAGAGGAAGTAAATCCGACGGTATGTAATATATCAAGAAAAATGAAAAAACACAGGTTTAAATGGGTTAAGTGGTGAGTTTATTGGCCGACGCTGCAGTGTTTCGATCTATTAATTAGATCATCTTCAGGGCATAAGATAAGAAATTATATATCACAGAATGATGAGAAAAGTGAGTGGTAATCCTTCTTATTCAGTCTGTTTAAAATTTTTTTCTGAAGTTTGAAAAAAGGAGACGGTTTTGAAATATGACATCAAATATTCTATTTTAAGGTGTGAGTATGTAGCGCTGTTAGTGTGTGTATTGAAGGAAACATTGTGCATTTTTTAGGTATGTGGTAGTGTGTGTGTGTGTGTATAAATTTTTTCTGTAGCGATAAACGACAGCGGAGGTGAAAACTCAAGGTTGTGTGTGTGTGTGTGTGTGTGTGTGTGTGTGTGTATTGGTAAGAGGTAGGGGAGAGGTGTGTGTGTATATTGGTAAGAGGTAAAGGAGAGATGTCATGAAAAGAAATTTTCATGTTTTATATTAAGAGAGGAGATGGAAGTTTGGGTGTGTGTGTGGGGGGGGGGATTGGGGATTTAAAAAATGAAAAGATTTTAATTTATTTTATTTTATTTTATTTATTTTTTTGTTAGAAAGAGTGATTATTTGACGATTAATATATATTAATATTACAATTACGTATAAGTGAATGAATTATTGTTATTATTATTGTTATTATTATTATTATTATTATTATTATTATAGTTTTTTTTTATTATATCTAAATACATTATTATATTATTATATATATATATATATATATATATATATATAATAATGTATTTAGATATAATAAAAAACAAACTATAATAAGGGCCGGTTTAGCTCAGTCGGTAGAGCGTTCGATACCGGCTTTCATCAACTCAGCGTATGAGTAGCACAGGGATCTGTGTGTTAAAGTGATGAGCTGATGGTAGGTGTTGCGCTCCACCTCATACGCCAAAACAATCTCCTTGGTCTAGCACTAGTTAAAAGGAGATAGATTCCCTCGGTGTCTGGCTGATACCGACGTTAGGCCACCTCGACGACTTTTCTTACTATATATATACTAGAAAAACGTAACCCGTTGGGTCGCCCATTGAATTCTGGGTAGAGAATTGTAATCAGAAAATAAGTTTTTGCAAAGCGAATTAATTTAAAAAATGAAATAAGACCGGAAAATAAAATAAAAAACATTAAAATCACTAGTACAAAATAAAAAACACCTTCCGGGCGATATAAAAATAGATTTTTGAAACATATTGAATGAGGGGTGGGAGTAAAAAATTCAATGTCAGCGAGTTTGTACGCTAAGTAAGTAAAATCATCAAATTCATTAAAGGATTAAAAAATAAAACAATTTGAAATGTAAACTTTAAATATGTATTAAAATAAAACAAACTATATATAGATATATAATACCAGTCATGTATTTATTAAAAATTGTTTTAAAAAACAATGAGGACTGTCTAATGTTGCATGTTCAAATTTTGAGTGTATTTATTCCATGTTATGACGATTTTGGGTAATGTGACGTAAGCAGTGCCATAACTTTTATTACAGACAAAAACCGGAAGCGAATCTCCATTATTAATAGATTTTGTAAGATTTCTGAGAAAGGGAAAGTTTGACCAAATTTAAATTTAAATGGACCTGATTCTTGAAATTCTATTACTAGCAAAAGTGTTGAGAATCTAAATTGTGGGGATGAATGAGAATCATTTATTTATATAATATAAAAAAATAATCCCTTTTTACTTACTTCACCATAATTTGAATTGACAAACAAAACTGTAGTGAAAAAAGATTTGAAAATAAAGTCAAATGTTTTTATTCTTCTTCGGTAGTTAAATTAATAACCCCTAAAAAAACAAAAACCCAAAACTATTGACAATTTTGACCATGACAGAAGTGAAAATGAATGTCGCGGATTGTTACTATTTAGTAAAACAGTGATAATCAGAGATTTCTCTTGAATGCTAGTTTGGTGGTAGTGACAGGGGATGAAATAACAGACAGGAGAGGGAGAGAGAGAGAGAGAGGGAGAGAGAGAGAGAGAGAGAGGATCGCTTTGTGAGTTAATTGCAAATTACCGCTAATTAAAACGATGAAACTTATTTTTTTCAAACACAATTCAATCCCACAGGTAAGGAATATTTTTGTATTTAATTTTAGTCATTAATGTAGCAGGATGACTGGTGTGAGCTAGAACTGCTAATGGAAGGAGGAGGAATAAATAACAAAGGCTTAAAAAATAGTGATGACCCAAAAGAGGAGAGCGATGGTTTTGACCGTAGCGTGACCCCGAACGAAGAATTGAGGGGCAAGCGGAAGTCGGGTGTTGACCGGAAGTCACGTGGTGACGTGGGGGAAGGAAGAAAGTTTTCGTCCTCTTTTTGCCGGCGTCCGTCGTGGGGGACAGACCTCATTAGAGCCCAGTAATCTAGTAGTGTTCTCTCTCTCTCTCGTTCTCTCTGCCTCCCCTCCTCCCTGGTAGAAGCCACTAGACGAGCACGTTAATAAAGGCTGGGAGTTGTGACGACATGTTTCTCGTGTTATGATTTTTTATCGGAGTTTTAGTACCGTGAGTATTACAACGTAACATATATCGTTTTGGTGCCCGTTGACCTCGGAGTTCAGACACGGACTCATAAGGAACCAGTTTACCACGACAACGAGGGGATACGAAAAAAGAAAAGACATCGGCCGTAATTGTAACAGAAACTAACGTAAACGAAAGAAAGAGCGAGTCAAACAAACAAAGAAAAAGGACCCACGTGTGACGAAAAAAAAAGGGGAGTGACCTGTTGAGAAACGAGAGAGAAAGAAAAAAAAAAACAGAAGTAAAAGAAAAAAGAAAGAGCAACAACAGCGAGCATTTGAAGAGAAAAAAGGGCTTAAAAAGAAAAACAAACAAAAAAAAGAAAGACCCACCTTGAAAAAGAAAAGGGAGCAACCTTTTAAAATCTTATTAAAGGAGATGAACGGCAACAACGAGTCAACAAACAATTGAGAACTTAAAAAAAAAGAAAAGAAAAAAAGGACCCACGTGTGAAGAAAAAAAAAGATTTAAAGAAAAAAAAAAGGACGAGAAAAAAAAACAACAGCAACTAACAATTAAAGAAGAAGAAAAGGACTTATAAAAGAAGGAGAAACCCACGTGTAGAAAAAATATACGTCCACGTGTGAATTTAAAAAAAAAAAAGAAAAGACGGAATTAATGAACTTTACAAGAAAAAAAGAACTTTAAAAAAAAAAAAAAAAAAAGGAAAAATATACGTAGAAGTGACAAGGTAGGTGATAATTTTTTTTTTCTCTTGTTCTACAGTTGTGTATTTTTTTCTCTTCACTAGTTATTGATATCATTAATATTAGTATAAGTCTTCTATTATTCTGTGACTGAAATTGTTTATGCGAAATGGAGTCTCAGACTATTAAAGAGTTTTTGCAGAATCTCACCGCAGGCTTGGTTGATGCATTAAATTCTGTAACGAGTGCTTTAAAAAGTGTTGAAAAGGGGTTGGATAGGGCCTATCAAAGAACACTTTTAGAGGATAGATTAAGAACAAGTAACAATAGGAAAAAATTTAACAAGCAGAGTAGAAACGTACCTACAGTGAGGAATTGCAATGTGCATCCTCAGATAGGTAATAGAGACCGGAATGGACGTTGTTGGGGGTGTAATAGCAAGTATCACCTCATTAGAAATTGTCCCGTAAAAATTAATAAAAAGTGGATAGCACCTACCCCTAAAGCACATCCGAACAAATTAAAAATAGAGACAAGCATGGGATAGCCCTCAAAAATCAGCACCACGCTTTGTCTAATATGAATGGCAAAATTAAGGAGGGCACACAAGTCCATTCTACGTCCTCGGAACATATCTCAGAAAATAAAGATAAATATACAGCTATTAAGAGAGAAAACTCCGAGAAGGATAGTAATACTTCACATAGTGATGTGGATACCGAGGGTACAAATCACACGGGTGAAGGTGATAGGAACAATGAACAACTATGTCCCAATAGAAAAAAAGAAAAAGAAAGAGAAATTGAACAGACAGGTGGACGTTAATAATAATAAAAATAATTTTGGAGTAATGGCTAAAATGGAAAGCCACAAATAACTCCAACAGTGAATAGCATCACAAAAGATTCCCCTAAAACAGTAAGGGCTAAGGTAAATACCACACCGTCAGATAGTGACTACAGAGAAATGAGAGAATATGTTCCCTAATGGAAAGGAAGATAGCTATGCTTAGAGTTGCAATGAAAGAAGTATTGAAAACGCTGGGAGTACAAATGATTATGGTAGTAGCAGCGAGCTCACCCGGGGTCAACCAGTACTGCCCACAAGGAAACATGATACTCCACCAAACAGCGACTATGAAGATAGCTTTAAAGGCCTGTGGTTCAAGTGTTTGTTCACACAGCAGATACCTTCCAGAAAAACCTAGTTTTGGCGCTCGGAAATAAATTAGAGATAGATGAATGAAAAAAAAAAAAAAAAAGAAAAAGGATGAGAAAAATGAGTAAATGAAAATACGAATTACACGGAATATGAGATGGAATAATGACAAAAAAAAAAAAAAAAAAAAAAAAGATAAATAAATGAAAAACTGAAAGGGATTAAAATGAATAGATACAAAAAGAAAAGGAATAATAGAGAAAAGAATTATTGACCAGCTGAAGAAGGCGACGATAACGCCGTTGCTTGAAAAAAAAGCTATAAATCAGTATAGGTCTGCAATTGATAAGAATGAAAAATAAATGAGTATTTTTTTTTTTAAATTCAAATTGGGGAGAGTATTTCCAAAAAAAAAAAAAAGAAAAGAGAAAGAAGAAAAAATGAACAAATAAGTAAGGAAGGTCAGAGCACAATTGTGGAACAAGAGGAGAATATCACCTGCATTAATGATTTTGTAAATGTTCTTTTTACTTTATATATGTATGTGTTTTTTGTATTATTGTAAAACAGAATGCTCGTGTGGCTCTATCGGAGAGAGGAAGGTCTATATCGGATAGAAGGGAAAAAAATCTAATGAATAATTACGCAGATTCTTGAAAAAAAAAAGAGATACTTTTGAAAATTTTTACGGGTAAAAATTTTAGAATGATGGTAAGGGAGGAATTGTAGCAGGATGACTGGTGTGAGCTAGAACTGCTAATGGAAGGAGGAGGAATAAATAACAAAGGCTTAAAAAATAGTGATGACCCAAAAGAGGAGAGCGATGGTTTTGACCGTAGCGTGACCCCGAACGAAGAATTGAAGGGCAAGCGGAAGTCGGGTGTTGACCGGAAGTCACGTGGTGACGTGGGGGAAGGAAGAAAGTTTTCGTCCTCTTTTTGCCGGCGTCCGTCGTGGGGGACAGACCTCATTAGAGCCCAGTAATCTAGTAGTGTTCTCTCTCTCTCGTTCTCTCTGCCTCCCCTCCTCCCTGGTAGAAGCCACTAGACGAGCACGTTAATAAAGGCTGGGAGTTGTGACGACATGTTTCTCGTGTTATGATTTTTTATCGGAGTTTTAGTACCGTGAGTATTACAACGTAACATTAAAAGTAAACAGAAAAAATGCCTTAGGAAAACAAACATTGATTCGTTCTGCTTTAGTATAATACAACATATATATATATATATATATATATATATATATATATATATGAGGAAAAGGGGGTTGGAATGAATCCGACAGAATGAGGTAAAATATAAGGAATGAAAGAACAAAACTCAGACAAAAATGTGTAGCACATTTCGCTGGAATTTGAACTAGGCTTCTTCAGCTTTTATTGAATTACTAAGATCATACAAGTGTTTTATAGAAGGGGTAAGTAGGTAGGTGGGAAAGTTTTACAATAAAAGCTGAATAAGTCGAGTTCAATACTCCAGCGAAATATACTACACATTTTTGTCTGAGTTTTGTTCTTTCATTCCACACACACACACACACACACACACACACACACATACATATATATATATATATATATATATATATATATATATATATATATATTCCTTAATCTAAATCATTCTGTAGATCGATTTATTATTATTTAGCTATTTTAATTTTTACATGGTTGGCCATCTATAACTACAAAATATATCGCTGGTATGCACCTATAAATTTTTCCCCTTGAATTCGTCATATACCTAAAAATAAGATTATTTATTTTTGTAAAAGTACTAAGGTAACCTAATAGAGGGGGAGGGGGCAGGAATATAACAAGTACGTGAAAATTAACCGGGAAAGCTTTTTAGGAGGAATATAAGAATTATATGTAGATTAGAACTGAAAAGTTTAAGGATGAATCATCATAAGTCCACACGACATTTTTCTATTGGACGAAACCTGAGACGTGGCGAAGAGGGAGAGAGGAAAGATGAGAGGTGAGAATGTTCAGTGAGTCTGGTATGATGCGTTGACAGAATAAGACATGGGCTCTGGCTTTCAGCAGTTGTAACTTGGGGGAAAATAAAAATCTCATGGGGAAACAGAAGTGGCCTTGTGTTATTACTAAGAACTATAAATGGCACAAGGCAAGATATCCCCGAGCACCTCAGGAATTGTCAGCCAACTCAGCATCAACCCAGCAAACAGATTCAAGCCTCTCCACGTAGCACAGAATATGAGATAAGTATAAAATCAATTTTACTATCAACACGCCATCATCTCCATTCCAACATGAGGGCCATAACGCAACACTAGTCATTAAGAATAGAACGTAGTATCTGTTCCTGTGAAAATCCCTTTTGAAAAAAAAATACAAACTACCGCAGTTGCTTGTGTTAATGAACGACCATCTAAGACGAATTTTACGTCAAAAACAAAGGTTGTTCATTACACGAAATATGTTTTGGAAAACATCAAAACTTACTGTCGTTCATTACAAGCAATATGTAATTAAAATTATTTTTGTGACTAAAAACTCGGGTGTTCATTACTAGAATATATATATAACATTAGACTTGCTAGTAACAAAAAACCTTTATGTATCAAACCATCTATACAAATGTATTAATGGCGATTTTAAGGTGATGCCGTTATATCAAACTGACGGTTATACACTACTTCTAATAAAAGAAAAAAACACTTCATATACAAATACAAACCGCAACTAAACAGAAATTAACCCCCCCCCCCACACACACAGAGAAAGTGTGTGTGTGTGTGAGAGAGAGAGAGAGAGAGAGAGAGAGAGAGAGAGAGAGAGACAAACCTGATGTTTGACAACAAAGATGCATGAGCTGGCTATCTCTGATAAATCAAAGGGACTTATACCCACTCCTATTAAAGGAATGGACAGGAACGAATATATATATATATATATATATATATTATATATATATATATATAGGAGCAGATATTTTCGTCATACAACGTGTGATAGCACGTGCGATACCCTGTCCTCGTCAGCTGTCGACTAGGAGTGATAACACAGTTTCGGTAGCTACGACAGGACTGCCACTTCCTAGCGCTACCAAGCAGCTTTCGCCACCGGACAGGGTATTAAAAAAAAATTGTATATATGTATTAAACAGAGAATAGATTATATCATCCGTTCATTGGAGATGTTTCTTTATCAGTGCAGTTTGTTATTTGAAAACGCGTTTGTTTTTGGCCGTTGAGTTGATTACGCGATTGCAGATGTTACGTAGCAAACACGGGAATGATGATTCCGCGCGCGTATCATTCGTGCTGTAAACTTCTAAATCTAGACCAGATAATTCTGCAGAAGGATGATAGTTGTTGGTTGATAGAACCCTTAAGATGGGTGGTGAGCAAAAAAGAAAGCTCCTGGTCCAAATTAGTCCAAATAGCTTTCTGATTACCCTTGGGCCACTGAATTCTTGGCTTGCTAGGAATGTCTCCAGGTTGCTGCCGCTCAGCAATGGGCTCCTGGACACTGTGGGGGTGTTCCTGGTTCATAAGCCCATCATTCGATTTACATTCTTTAGGAGAATTACGTCGTTCGCACCAGCGTGCCTTGTGGATTCGTAATCCTCGCAAGCTGTTAAATCCTCTGCCGCAATCACACGTTGTAGCCGCACGTTGTAGTATATATATATATATAATATATATATATATATATATATATATATATATATATATATTATACTAAAGCTGAGATTATCAACTTTCTTTTCCTAAAGGATTTTTTTCTATTTATGTTACGGACACAATATTTATACTTATATATTACTTGGTTTTAGGACTACTCATTCTTTAAAAAAATCAGTATAATTGGTTTTGATTAGCCGTAATTAGCAATTAAGCCAACAACAGACCAATACCTGTCTTATATCATATACGATTCTCTTCTTCCCCTGTATATAGAGTTAACGTGAGTGGGAGAGTTAACGGGAGTAGTCGAGTTAACCGGAGTGGGAGGGCCCACACCCTGTAATGGTTTTATTACTAAAAAATCAACACTCAAACCCCCTCCTAGCACCTCATAACTCTAGGTAGATTTGCCCCTCCCTTACTCCAGACCACAGAGAAATTTTGGTTTGTTTTAATAAAACAAAACAAAAATATCTTTTTACGGCATGATTTCAATTTTAGTTGAGCGTAAATTTTACGAAATTGAAATCATGCTTTAAAATAGATTTTTTAAATTACTTTAATTATTAATTCATAGAGTCTGGTTTAATATGATTATTAAACTTACTTTAAAAAAATATTTCATGTTGGGTAAAAAAAATAGTTATATATTTAAATATTATTATTACTAGCATAACAAAACCGCCCTTCGTGCGGTGTAAAAATAAAATTTTAAAAATATAGCCTGAGCCGAGTGGGATTTAAAATTCAATGTCAGAGGGGTAGTATCCAAGTAAAATTAATAAATCAAATAAAGTAACAAAAAACAACAATGCCAAAATATGCCAAAAACTTTAACAGGACATTCAACATTTAATGATTTTAGTAATTAAAATCATCAAATTCATTAAAGGAGTAAAAAATAAACAATTTGAAATAGAAATTAGGAAAGTTAACTTTCTGCACCAAAGTTTTTCCTGAAATGATATTCAATAATAAAATTAAATTTGGTCTATCAATGAATAAAACAATCAACTAAACAAAATGATTTTTTATTATTTTGATTATTTCTAAAATCTTTGAAATAAAACAATAAATATTCACCTTATTTATTTTACATTTAACAAACATTTAGCTTTAGTGTAAATAAATATTATATAAAATAAAATAGAGTAATGATACTTAAATCAATATTTAACTGCTAAATAATACCTAATATTAATTTTTTTTTAATTGGAGTAAATAAAAATATCTAATTTGTAGATTTATTTTCAACTAAATTTTATTTGGTAAAATTCTGTAAAATATAAATTCTTTTAAAATTTTCTTCAATAAATAAAATCTTTTGATAAGAGATTCAATATCAATTTGTCTGTAACTAAAACTATGTTGCTGTAAAATTAATAAATCAAATAAAGTAATAAAAAACAACAATGCCAAAATATGCCAAAAACTTTAACAGGACATTCAACATTTAATGATTTTAGTAATTAAAATCATTGAATTCATTAAAGGAGTAAAAAATAAACAATTTGAAATAGAAATTAGGAAAGTTAACTTTCTACATAAAAACATTTTTCCTGAAATAATATTTAATGATAAAATTAAATTTGGTTTATCAATGAATAAAACAATCAACTACACAAAATGATTTTTTATTGTTTTGATTATTTCTAAAAATTTTGAAAAAAAAAAAAATAAGCATTCACCTTATTTATTTTACATTTAACAAACATTTAGTTTTAGTGTAAATAAGTATTGCATAAAATAAAATAGAGTAATGATACTTAAATCAATTTTTAAATGCTAAATAATACCTAATATTAATTTTTTTTAATCGGAGTAAATAAAAATATCTAATTCATAGATTTATTTTCAACTAAATTTTGTTTGGTACACTTATGTAAAAATATGAATTTTGTAAAAAAAATTTTCAATAAATAAAATCTTTTGATAATATATATATAATGTAAAAATGTTTGTACAATAAATTAATGAATATAATATATGTTGTTACACTCTTAATTCATTTTCTTAGAGTTTTAATAAATTTTATATCCATTAACGTAAGCATTAAATTGAATAATTGACAGACCTGAGCATCTGGAAACCCCCCCATCTAAAATTTTTGTTTTAAATTTTTTTTCTTTCTTTTAATGGATTATTATCAATTGCACACCAATCTATCAGATTGTAAAAGAAAAAAAAATTCAAAAAAGTTATTTATTTTTCACGGTGCTCAGTTCCCCGTATAAGTTTATCGTAAATCGATCCCCCATATCAGAACCGCTACAAAATTTATTCATTTATTTATTTTATTGTTTTCCTTCAATGGATTATTATCGATTACACACCAATCTATCAGGTTTTTAAAAAAATTCTTAAATGTTCTTTATTTTTTGAGTTTTCAGGGGTGCTCATGCCGACATATAAGTTTATAGTAAATCGCTGCCCCATATCAGAACCGCTCGAAAGATATAGAATAGTATTCCTCTTATTGATGAATGTTTATTGTTTAAAGATTGTTTAAACATTGAACAAAATACTATTAATTTCTCGCTACAATTAATTTAAATAAATGATGAAAAATAACATTAGTAATATGAAATAACCGTAAACAAATTTTGAATTAAAAATAAAAGTAAACATCTTTTTTTAATTCCTAATAGGAATAAAATAATTTGAAATAAAAAATACTTGTTATATTTGTGAAGGTGCCGCGAAAATTAAAAATAAATTTTATCTATAAATTTTTTATCTATAAATTTTTTCATTAAAAATTAACTCTATTAAAACTTTAAAAATATTTTTTTTTTTTTACCACAACGAAAACGGAAGTAGTCACGGACAAAATACCATAACTAATAATTTAACGTAACATTTAAATTAGTGGCTGTATCTTTATTTTTAAATTAATTTCTCGCAAAACTTTATACATGAAATAATTATAAATACAAATAAAAATTAAAAGATCAATTAGAAACTGTTTAGAACTAAACATGCATTTATTAAAAGATTCGTTGAAAATTGGCTATGCAAATATTACAAACCAGATATTACAAACGCATCTCAATACTTGTATATAAAGCAATTTGTTCCTTTAATATTATGTATAATACAAATTGATTATATATTAGGTTCTCATTGATAAACGCTAGAGTTTAGTTTGGAATGTCTGACGTCAGCCGTGACGTAGTTTCGGCTTCAGACAAAAATGCAGTCTTTCTCCATTATATATAGATATAGATATTATATTATATTATTATATATTTAAATATTATGGAATTCAAATGAGCAAACATTGACTACCCCCACTGTTTAAGTGAAAGTTTTCTTCGGGCTTAAAAGTTTGTTTTAGTTAAAAATAAAACAAACTAGACTGACTTCTGATTTAGGTCGGTAAAATTAAAACGGAAAGTTTTTTGCTGGTACCAAATGACAATTTAATTGCAGTCTATGAATTAACATTTTGCGAATTTGGTTACGGTTTTAGGGGATTAAGGTTGTTTTTAATTACGTATTACTTAAAAAAATAAACAACAAAAAACACAAATTACTATACATTTAATGTTGAAAAATATTTTTTAAATTAAGTTTAATCGAAATTATACATTGCTATATTAACACAAACAAGTGTCTCAATAATAGATTCAATACTTAATTTCAATGGTTAATTAAATGAATAGTAATTTGTATTTTTTGTTGTTTATTTTTTAAAACAATAAGTAATTAAAAACAACCTTAATCCCCTAAAACTGTAACCCAATTCGCAAAATGTTAATTCATAGAATGTAGGACTGACTTCTGACTTAAGTTGGAAAATTAAGACGAAAAAATTTTTGCTGGTACCTAATGACAGTTTAACTACAGTCTATGAATTAACATTTTGCGAATTGGGTTACGGTTTTAGGGGATTAAGGTTGTTTTTAATTACGTATGGCTTAAAAAAAAACTCTGTCTTTAGTCTTTTTATTTATGCAGAAAATAGTATCAATCAAATATATACCACTCCGATATTACAGTCTGAATAATACAAATAATTGTAATCTTTGCGGAGCTCCGTCCTTGCCTCTTGCCTCAAAACCTGCTTGCTGGTGACTGCTGAAAAAAAAAAAAAAAAAAAAAACACCAGCTACGATTGAAGTCCGTAGCGGAAGCAGCGTGAAAAAACAAAAACAACTAGGGTTTAGGGTTTAGGATTTGGGGTTGGGGTTTAGGTTTAGTTTAATGGAAAATAAATAAATAATTTGGGCTCTGTTTTTTCTGAGTCACCCTGTATACATGGTGACCCTGTATACAGGGTGACCCAGAAAAAACAGAACTTTGTAATAAAACTGTTAATTTTAACTAGGGGGGTAGGGGTAGGGTTGGGTTTTCAATGGAAAATGCCCTAAGTTGGTTCTTTTTTATTTTTTATTTTTATTTTTTTTCAAGTGATACCGCTTCGGATACAGACTTCAATCATAGCTGGTGTTGTTTTTCCACCAGTCAGCAGCTAGCAGTTTTTGAGGCAGGAAACCAGGACGGAACTCCGCAAAGATTACCATTATTTGTATTATTCAGACTATTGTCCTCGTCTTCATTGTTATCTGTACAAAGTTTCGGCTGATGTGCCCTCCGGCCTTCTTCAGGTATTTCTTGTCGGACTCGGGAACCTTCTTGTAATTGGGAGCCATCATGGAACTTTGAACCCAACCCTTTATTAGGTCCACGGGGGTATCCTGTTCTCATTCCACTAACCATAGCTGGGGTACAGGTGTTAAGCTGTGTTAATTATTATTCTATGTTACTGCTGTCCCTGACCAGGATTGAACCTGCAGTCTAGAGATAACTGGCATTTAGAACTGTCTTAATCTAACTCCTTTATCTACTAGGATATGTGTTCAATTGGACAATCCAGTGTGAATTTTTTCAATTGCAAAAGTTACAATTTATTTTGTAAAAACGGATTTTAAGTAGCCTTTTGGCAGGCATCTTGATCAAAATGGACGAAAAAAACGTTTTAAATATATCAAAAATGAATTATATGTGTAATATTATTTTGCTTTTTTACTGATGCTCATTATGTTACTACTTTTCGACTTAGACAAAAATTTGACCTTAAATAATCAATTTAATAAATTTTAGTTCGTTTTTAAAAATGAAAAGCAGATGATATTTTGGCAGATCCTACTCTTTTCCCTAATCATCTAGCGAGAGCTTAATGGGTGACCCAACGGGTCACGTTTTGTCTAGTATATATATATATATATATATATATATATATATATATATATATATATATATATATATTATACTAATGCTGAGCAAATCAACTTTTATCCCCTAAAAGCTTTTTTACTGTTTAGTTTAATTACACGAAAGTTATACTAAATTATTCCTTAGTTTTAGGATTGAATTATGTTTGAAAAAATCCAATTTAATAGGTTCTTATTAGTCATAATTTACAATTAAGTCAAAAACCGACCAATCCCTGTCATAAGATTCTGTCTATCACACTTTTCCCCTCTATGTCTCTCTTGAATATACCCTTGTTAAATGTGTTAGTTTATCTAGAGAGTAAAAGAGAGAGTGATTAAGAAAGACATACATTTAACAACTCATTTACACCAGGAGTGAAGAGCCCATATAAAATGAAATTCCCTGATCCATTTCAATTAAAATTAGGTCAACACAATTCGTCGAAAAATTCGTTTTTTTTTTTTTTTTAATACAATTTTTTAAAAAAATAACCAAAAATCAGGAAAATATCCGATTTTATTGAAATTTTCAGTGTTGATTTATCAATGCATTGATTTTATAATGCATCAGTTACTTTATTTCAAAACTTTCTAATTTTTTCCAGGTTCCTTAACTTTGACCCCCTCTCCTGTTTTGGGGACTCAAAATATCGGTGTGGTATATATGTGATTGATACTAATTGTTGCATAAATTAAAAGACAAAAGACTGAAGGTCTGAATAAAAGAAAAAAAAATCTTAAAGAATCTGCTCGAATAGTAAATAAGTACCGAAAATCGGAAAATAAAATGAAAATAAAAACTAAAAAATAATTTTTGGAATTTTTTATTTATTCATTTCGATTATTATTTAATTGGCTATTATTCTATAAATGAAAAATATATACATCAATATTTCTTCCGTTTAAAAGGGGTGGGGGCGCTAAATTTCCAATACAGTTTTTGGCTAAAAATAAATCGATATGGGTGATTGATACTAAAGTAAAGTAGTTATTAAAAAAAAAAAAATTTTAGAATCTAATAATATGACATTTTAAACTTAACATTTTGCTGCTCATATTTTAAATGAATTTTATATATTAATTTAATCATAGCATAAATTCTTAAAATTTTGAAATGAAATAACTGATTCAAAATAAAAAATAAAATTGATGAATCAATACTAAAAATTTCATTAAAATCGGATAATTCCTTGATTTTGGTCAATTATTTTGCAATCGCGAATGTTACAATTAATTCTGTAAACAAGTCATTTTTAAACAGCCTCCCAGGGCGAACACAATCGAAATTGACCGAAAAATAGTTTTAAATATATCAAAAATAAATTACATGTGCAATAATATTTTGCTTTTTTATTTTTTAAATTGATGCTCATTATATTACTACTTTTCGATTTATATAAAAATTTGACCTTAAATAATCGATTTAATTAATTTTAATTTGTTTTTAAAATTTGTAGCAGCCGATTTTTTGGGTATACCTAGGTCAACTGTTTCTTAAAAATTTTACAAAATGATTTTAACTCTCCGGTTGTACGTTTTTTTTTTTTTTTGTTTTTATTTATTTATTTATTTATTTATTTTTGTTTAACTTTCCGGTCGTATTATAAAAAAAACAAAAAAAAACTCTCCGGCCGTATATTTTTTTTTAATTCACTTTGCAAACTCTCTTTTCTAGGCACTTATCAGGTCACTTAACTTTGACCACCCCGAAAAATATCGGTGGGGTTATATACTTTTAAAGTATAAATAAAAAGACAAAAGACCGAAGGTGTGAATACAAGAAATAAAAAATAAAAAAATAGGGAGATACCATGATAGAAATTAAGTACCGAAAATCCGAAAATAAATTTAGAATAAAAACTAAAAAGATCATTTTTGGAGAACTTTATTTTTACTCTTTTCAATAAGTATTTAATTGGCTATCATCTTGTAAAAGAAGAAATTATGCATCGATATTTGCTCTGTTTAAAGGGGGAGGGCTACATTTTCAATAGAGTTTTTCTACAAAATATCTAAGATAATGATAATAAGCTAAAGTAGTTATTAAATAAAATATGTTTTTAGAATGTAAAAATATGAAATTTGAAACTTAAAATTAGACGCTTCAGATTGGACCATAAATAGTCGAAAAATTCCGATAGCGATTTTGTTCACTGAAATTAAACTGCTGGTATTGCTATAATAGAACGCAGGCGGCGAACAATATTTTATTATCAGCAGCAGCTGGTATACGGACAGTTCCGCAAATTGGTTGATTTTGGTTTAATCAATTAATTATATCCCTTAATCAATAAAAATCAATAACCAAATTTAACGTGTTTCTTAGTTAAAAGAATATTAAGGTGTATGCAAGATTTTGAATCTGAGTGACTTTCCTTTTCAGATATACGTCGACACGTACATGCCAAACTTCCGTTTATATATATAGATAATATAAATAAATATAATATAGGTAACAATATACTAAACATCTTCAATAACTAACACTAATCTTAGCAACCCCATAAAAATAATAGACTCGCCTAATTTGAAAATGCAATATATAAAAGAACAAGAGAAAAATTACATAATACGCTATAACCCCCTGATGACGACCGACGAAATGATTGAAAGCGCTAGGGTAAAGAATATGGGACAATTCCTATACAAGCTGGATCCCGAACTAAGAAAAATAACTAGACAAAAAAAACTCCAGATAAAGATCACGAAAAAGAAATACTCCGTGGTTTTCAACAATACTTTGCTAGATAATAACTTGCTGCCAAAATACACAGCATTCAAGATTCATAAGCTACCTATGAATTATGTAACAGTTTCAGAATGCAATTATTTATCTATATCTATCTATACATATATAAAGAGCAGTTTGTGTGAATCTGTATGTCCGGGGGAAACTTCGAAATTAAAACAATTAACGACAAATAAATATACATACACATCAAATATCACCGGGGCCTGGTTTTGAGCAAAAATAATGAAAATTTGATTTATCAAAAAATACATTTAAAAATTAAATAGCATTATAAAAATACATTTAAAAATTAGATAGCGTTTTAAAATAACGTTAAAATTCAACTCAGCCATTTTCGGCGTTTCTTGCTAAAAAAGTAATCAAATCGATGCTTAATCAATTTTTTTCTTTTCAGTTTTTTCCTATTAAATCTACATTTTTACTGATTCAAAGTTGTAGTAAATATTTCTTTGTACAGGATAAACAATCGTTTATTTAATGTTTTTTTCTTTTTTAATTATACAATTTTTATGGACAGTTTAAGAATTAATCACTTAGTTACACTTTTGACATCGAAATTACGGGGAGTTGATTTTAACTTTTAAACAAATACAAAATTTTTTCTAATAAGATGTGTGATTTTTAATTTAAAAAATAATATACATACAATTATTTTGATCGTCTCTGTACTAATTTCTACATAATACAAAAAAGAAAAAAATGTATAATAAATAAATAATAATAAATACGGTCGGTTTTTGTTGTTTTTTTTTCACTTTGAAAAAATGATATTAATTCGATGAATTTTACTTTAAAGCGATTGCAGAATGTAAACAAACCCGAAAAATACTTTTTATTCATTTTTATTTTCATGTTAGCCATTGTTTATAAAATAATCACGTTAATTTATTTATTTTAATATTAAATGTAAAAATAAAATCAGGTTACTAATGCAGAATCGCGCGCAAGGGATAATATTAGATTACGTATAAAAATGTATTACATTTCACGAAAATATCCGAAATGAACGGGAAAGGGTACTTCGGTATTTTCCGTAACCTAATGTCATTTACATGTAAAATGCGATTCTAATGATATTATCTTATGCGTACTATTCTGCTTTCCAACCATTACACCACATTTTTTTTAAAAATTTATTTATTTTTTGTCTCTACCTAGGCAACTACGAAAATAAAACAATTAACAACAAATATATTATACACATTAACTATCACCAGATTTTGCTTTTTGATAATGAAGATTTGATTTATATTCGTGAAGATAATTAGAGAATAAAAATGAAATAGTAACATCACGACATTTGTTAAAATCGACTATTTTAAATAAGAGACATTCAGTTTTGTTTTTTTTCAGAATGTGTATTAATTTTCCGAATGCCCCACCAGGCTGGATCAAGGCAAAATCTTTTTTTTTTTTTTTTGTAGGGATTTTAATGGGGCATCCGGCAAGGGTCTAACTCAAGATTCAGTAATAATGGATCTGTGAGACTAACTTTTTGTACCCGTCCCCATCTTCTACCCAGGCGACACCGAGTAGCCACTTCTAGTAGCCAATAAAGGCGTTTCAGCATTGTGAGAGGAGTGGGGTTTTTTTGCAATTCAAATCCGTGACAAAAAAAGCAAGGGTCATGTTGTTATATATCCACTTCATCGGCTGGATCTATAAATGGTGTGTGTGTGTGTGTGTGCGTGTGTGTGTGTGTGTGTGTGTGTGTGTGTGTGTGTGTGTGTGTGATAGAGAGAGAAAGGGAGAGAGAGAGAGAAGAAATAATAATAATAATAATAATAATAATAATAAATAATGGTGGTGGTGGTGGTGTGTAAGAAATAATTTAAAATCAACAATTAAAAAAAACAGAGAGAGAGAGAGAGAGAGAGAGAGAGAGAGAGAGAGAGAGAGAGAGAGAGAGAGAGAGAGAGAGAGAGAGAGAGATCTATTACTCGGCTAAGGCTTTAGAATACACCGACTACGCCACTGCAGAGGGGTAAGAGCCCCCCCCCCGCCGCCGCCGCCCTTCGTAAATGAGGCCACCTGTTGGCCGTGAGCGACGACCCGTGATGCTTAAGGACGAATCTTGGTGGATAAGCAGTCCATGACATGCAACACTCCACTTAGGTCCTTACTTAGGCTAGACGAGTGTTCGGAGAGGCCCCCTCCGATCAATTGGTTGGTTACGTCAAGCCCTATCAACTATATGATTGTCCCAACCCAATTGACCTTATGGCAAGCCACAACCATTTTTATCATATATGTGCTGAGGGTCTTTCATATCCTGGGAATAACGTTAAACTCTATCTGATGGTGAGGTTCCATTTCTGGAGGTCTGTGGAAGGTTGAGCATCCCTTCATTACCCCTGCTTCCTGGTCCACTCTGACCCGGAGTGGTAGTACCTGTTAGGGTCCCATGTATGAGTTAAATAGAAAAATGTGTTTATAAAAAAAAAGAGTATCCATTAAAAATGAATTTATTTCAAAAACTTTGTCGGCATTAAATGACCCACTGAGGTTGATCTGCCGTAAAACAAAACAAACAAACAAACTTTTAAAGGAGATGGGCGGCATTAGAAGCAATCGTAAAGGAACCCCGCATATTTAAAGTCTTTACTTTTTACTTAATTGAGTAGCTCGGCTGGCTGGTTGGTTGGTATCTTATTCTGTTTCTTACTTAACTGGGATATTCTTCTAACTGGTCTGGTCTGTTCTCAAGATGTTGGTCTGACTTTAAGATGCTGGTTTGCCATGGTTCACAAGAGACAACACGAGGCTTATATCTTAAGTGATGACTTTTCATTATTTAGAACCAGACTTCTCAACCACGGCTGAAGCAGAGACGATCTTGTTATTTCCTATAAGTCTAATATGATCAAAGGGGAACGAACCACTCTTGACTGATGAATTATTTATTTATTTTCCCATTAAACTAACCCGAAACCCTAAACCCTAAATTATCAAAAAATATTTTTTATATATATTTTTTGTCTTGTAATCACTGGAAGCGCGGTGGTGTACTGGTTAGAGTCGCAGGAAATGGACCCGAGTTCAATTCCGGGACGAAGCTACAGTTTACTTAGCGCTAATACCCGTTGGAAAAGTAATAAACCAACTATTCTCCCTTCAGCTATGGGTAAATAGTTGGGGAAACTGGGCTCTTTAACATTGGTTAGGCAACCAGTCTAGGGGAAGAAAACTGAATTCAAGCCGGGTCACTACTAGAATAGGCTCAGGCCTACTAAGTGATCTATTTCAATCAAAAAAAAAAAAAAATTTCTCTGGAATATGTAAAATAAAGAAAATGAAAGAGTTATTCCCCTTTGACTATAATCTAAACGTAACACAACAGACCGTTAAGAATCCGGAACTTTGCGATTATCTACAGAGTGAACTAACCGCTCCTTACATATTCGATGTTTAAAATATTCAAACAAAATTGCACTCGACATTTAAACATTTTTTTTTAATACAATTGAATTTGCCGTTATAAAAATTGTGCATGTATTTGTATGTCCTTTGAATAATTTAAGGGAACATTAACAGTTCATGAAAACCTGTGGTTTGGTTTAATAAATCGTATTATAATGGAGATTGTGAGTTTGTCTGTCTGTAACCGAAACTATATTACTATTCAAGTCACAATTCTCTTTGTTATTTACATCACATTTACCATGATTTAATTTTTATTTATACCTCAATTATTAATAAATTTGTTTGACATTACTTATACTGTTGACCATATCTACATAGTATTTACCGCGTACCCCACTTGTACGGGTCAGGCACAAAGTCCCTATTAACGTGGGACCACCCACAAGCCGAAGCTCATGGGGTGGCAGGTGAAAAATTGCGTCGATCCCGTCGGCATTCCCCCTCAAGGGGGGTGCCTCAGGCACTGGGCAATAAACCCAGCCCTGCCCCTTTAAATCGATGGGGCAGGTGTTGCCTGGGGGGATGGCCCCCTGGGATCGACGCCGTTAATTATATCAATGATCCAGAGGCCGAAGCCACTGTTGACCATATCTACATACTAGAAACATGCAATTGTATTTATATATACAACAAAATAGAGGTTTACAGTATGAATGGGAAGGCTAATTTGCATATTGATCTTTAAAATTTGATTTTAATAAATATATGCTAAGTATTATTGATTTCTAATTGTTTGGTTTTATCTTAATGAATATGAGCAAAAGTCTCTTCAATAAATCTTAAAAGAAATCCCTTAACAAGAAGAAATAACTGTAATATTATTCTTTACTTCCTATTTTAACTAAACAGTTAAATTAGGAAAATTTACCAATGAAAGACGGGAGTAACGGAAAATGATGGAAGAGTTAGTTTCAAAGTTGTTCTATTGTTCAATCATATCCCCTCTGTTCCAAATCTTTTTATCTGCATTCTTATTCAGTTTCATTAGCCTTTCTAATTTAATATGATATTTTATTATATTAAAACTTAAATTTGATTATATTAAAACTTAAATACTGGTCTAGTGCTAGTCAAAAGGGGATACACTCTGTAGCTGTTTGGCTGATACCGACAATAGGTCACCCCACCGACTTAAGATAATATATTGAATTATCAAAATATAATTTTTCTTAATAATTAAAGGACAGCATTAATTGATGTTAGATGTAACAACTTTAAATCTATACAACATCAATTAATGCCGTCCTTTAATGACTCCCCCCCAAAAAAAAAAAACAACAACTTATAAATGAATTAACGTATTTGTCGTATTATGTTATGTTTTCCTTCCTTAGAGTTTCATTTTTATTAAAAGTATTAATCCCATTTCAAAAATTAAATATATATATACATTAGACTTCATTTCATATTCCACTAACATCTATCCGGTAGACTATGGTAAAAATTTTCGACCCTGAATTCACAGTCTACCAAGGTTTCGGTTGATGTGCCCGCCGGTCTTCTTCAGTTATTTCTTATCGAACTCTGGAACCTTTTTATTGAATTCAAGAGCCTCCATGTCGTAATAGGGAGCCTTCACGGAACTTCGAAACGAACCCTTTATTCAATCCACGGAGGTAGACTGTTGGACCTGGGCGCAACGGATACAAGGATTGAGATAATACAATTCTAAGTGACAATCATCTCTAGGTTGCAGGTTCAATCCCGGCCAAGGGTGATAATACCATAGAATCACTTAATATAGCTTAACACTTATACCCCATCCTGGTTAACGGAATGAGAACGGTAGGTACTCCCGAAATGTTGGTTAATTTTCATTTTAAAAACGAAATAAAATTAATTAAATCGATTTTTCGATAGTTAACAACCCGGCGAGCAATGCTCCTATGTGTACTCATTTCAAACAACTACGAGTAGTCAGAAAAGATCCTACCCCCAGGGAATCCCGAGATGGGGGAGGATGAGATTCCCACCAGGATGGATACAATGATAACGACCGGCAATGATAAAAGGAATTACGAGCGAATGCATAGGCGGAACATTTTGTAAGAATCCATGAGGCCTCAAAATACACCAAGGCCAGATGAAATGTCTGGAAAAGGGGGCTGCGAATGCAACGTACTGGGTATAGTCCTGGTAAAAACGGAGGAGGAGGAGGAGGAGGAGGAGGAGCGGGACCAGAAGGCAACCCACAGTGCCCAAATTCTCCACATCGGCCGAAACGTTATATGTATAACAATAGATATGAAGACAATAGTTTGAATAATCCAAATAATATAGTTTCCTTGCTTATAAAAACGAACGAATAGTCTTATTCTACCAACGTAGGCGTGAAAAAGAACGTCACGAGTCAAACTTTAGCCTAAAAAAATCCTTGTAGCGAATCAGACGCCATAAATGTTATGCTATCCAATGGCCGTTCGTTAAGCGCCTATCCAATGGCTGTTCGTTAAGCGCCTATCCAATGGCCGTTCGTTTACCACTAAGTGTTACGCCCCCATCTTTCGAAACTTAACAAATCATTATATCGTAATGTTTTCTTTTTCTTTTTTTTTTCGAAGAAGCTGTTACATTTTTAAATTTATTTTGTGAACATTTTAGAATAGAAATGAACTGTCCTGTTAAATAATAGAAGCTTCTATAGGCGAGCATTGAACTACAGAAGTTACCTCCCCTTGATGATATAAAAGAGCTTGATACTGAATAGAACTGTGTATCAATATTACAACTTCACTGTTGCTACTTAACTAACATAAATTCCTTTATTATAAATAAACTGCAAGTGAAATTGAACAGTAATTTCCTAACTAGTAGACAATAAAAAATTGACATTTACTTCAAAATTACCACAGAAAAAATGTTATCTTCAAGATACGCACTCACGTTTTTTTTCTGTTTACATAAATTAAAAAAATATTTTTCTATCATTATTTACTCCTTTTGAGTTTTCACATCAGCATTAGCTGATGGTCTTTCACTGGAGTCTGAGTGACAGCAAGTCTCCTCAGGTCTCCAGGACTCTTCTGAGTATTCTGGCAGATTGCAGCAGTGCAGTGTTCTGAATGGTTTCAATCCTTCCTTTGATATCCAAACTTTCCAAACCCTTTTCTAAACCTTTTAGGACTGTTCCAAGTGCACCAACCACAATTGGTATCACTTTCACTTTCATGTTCCATAACTTTTTCAGTTCTCCAGATATTTATCCATTTTTTCATTTTCCTTTAACTTCACCCTGTGATCTGCTGGCACTGCAAAATCCACCAGTTGACAAGTTCTTTCTTTTTTGTTTATCAACACTAGGTCTGGTATTATTATTATTATTATTATTATTATTTTCAATCCTTTTGAGTTTTTCACATCAGCGTCAGCTGATGGTATTTCATTGGAGTCTGAGTGACAACAAGTCTACTCAGGTCTCCAGGACTCTTCTAAGTATTCTAGCCGATCTTAACAATACTGTTGTTTGGATGGTCTCGATTCTTCATCTGATTTCCATATGATCCAGTCTTTTTTCCAAGTTTATTGGGACCGTTCCAAGTGCACCAAATACAACTGGTATCACTTTCACTCATATTCCACAGCTTTTTCAGTTCTCTGGCAAGGTTCAAGTATTTATCCATCTTTTCATTTTCCTTCAGCTTCACCCTGTGATCTGCTGGAACCGCAAAGTCCACCAATTGGCAAGTTCTCTTTTTTTCCCTTGTTAATCAACACTAGGTCTGATCTCCTGGCTGGGATGGAGTGATTCGTCTTTATCTCGAAGTCCCAGAGAATTTTATGCGTTTCATTCTGAAGAACAGATTCTGGTTTATGCATATATCATTTTGGTGTATGTTCAAAATTTGATTTTTACATAATTCCAAGTGGATCACCTTCCCTACCCAGTCGTGCCTAGCTTTGTATTCCCGTTGTGCTAGTTTGCTACATTCGCTTAATACATGGTTTATAGTCTCATCTCTGTCACCGCACAGTCAACATTTACTGTTTTGTTGGGTCATTATTATTTGCTCCTTTTGAGTTTTCACATCAGCATTAGCTGATGGTCTTTCACTGGAGTCTGAGTGACAGCACGTCTCCTCAGGTCTCCAGGACTCTTCTGAGTATTCTGTCAGATTGCAGCAGTGCAGTGTTCTGAATGGTTTCAATTCTTCCTCTGATTTCCAAACATTCCAGACCCTTTTCCAATCCTTTTGGGACTGTTCCAATATTATTATTATTATATTATTATTATTATTATTATTATTATTATTATTATTATGCAGGAGCTGTGGATATACCACAGTATGATAATTTAATTATCACAATATTTGATATATTTACTTAAGAGCTATTGCAAATAGTTCAATATGTAAGTAAAAAGTAAAGTCATCGATGTGGCCTAATATGAGTATGGGGTCTCCATCGAGAATCGAACTCGCTATTCAGTTGTAATGGATCTTCGAGGGTAGCATGCTAACAGTTACACCACGATGGGACGCCCTTTTCCTTTACCCAACCCGTTCACTACGGGTAGGGTGTGACACAAGAACATAAGCCAAAATCAAATGCGCTATTCAGTATACCTGTGGATATACCACAGTATAATAATCTAATAATGTCAGCGTTTGATATATTCACTTAAGAGCTATTGCTAAGAGTTCAATATGTAAGTAAAAAGTAAAATTGTCGGGGTGGCCTAAAGTCGGTACCAGTCAGACACCAGGGGGTGTTCCTAAAAATGAAATTAAAAAAAGTCACCGAAAATTTATGTATTACAGTGTTTATTTTAGGGATTTTTTTTTTAAACATTGAAAATATTCTTTTAAAAATATAATCCTTACGATACTTTCCGAAAATCGTTTGATTTTTGTTTAATTAATTAATCATATCCCTGAATTTGTAAAAATCAACAACCAAATTCTTAGTCAGAAGGATATCAAGGTGTATGCAAGATTTCGAATCTGAGTGACCTTTCGTTTTGGAGTTATACGTTGACACATACATACCAAACTTCCTTATATATATATATATATTGGGAGAATATGTGTTTAAATGAAGTCGAACCTAATTTATGAAAGTTAATTAATTAATAATTAATTAATTAGGCGGGATTACCTATTAAATTTAAGGCTAAACAAATCGAGAAAAATCAATCTCTGTATGTACATTTCGGCCTATTAGATCAGAATCCCGCCTAATTAATTAATTATTAATTAATTAACTTTCATAAATTAGGTTCGACTTCATTTAAACACATATTCTCCCAAATATTGTCGGCTGAAAATAGCCATATCACAAACATCGTCTGTTTGTTTACTTCTCGTAAGTTCGTGTAGAGGTCACTTAAGAGCCTACTCCTTAACAAAACGAAGAAATCTGCTAGGTCCGTTTGGTGTGGTGGTAGACGCTTGACAAGTCAGCTTGACAATCAGGTTTCGAATCGCACACGGGGCGGTCTTTGTATCTATAGCTCTGCTGATGAGGCCTAATAGGCCGAAATGTACATACAGAGATTGATTTTTCTCGATTTGTTTAGCCTTAAATTTAATAGGTAATCCCGCCTAATTAATTAATTATTAATTAATTAACTTTCATAAATTAGGTTCGACTTCATTTAAACACATATTCTCCAAATATTGTCGGCTGAAATAGCCATATCACAAACATCGTCTGTTTGTTTACTTATATAATATATATATATATATATATATATATATATATATATATAGAGAGAGAGAGAGAGAGAGAGAGAGAGAGAGGGGGAGGCAGAGAGAGAGAGAACATACGTAGGAAAAATGACGGTGGAGTAGCCTATTGTTGTTATCAGTTGGACAGTGAGGGAGCCTATATCTTTTTCACTAGCGTTTGACTAGAAAAGATTGACATAGCATGTTTCCAGCAACTCTTGCAGTCCTTAACCATTCATAAGTGAACCGATGCTTCCGAGGAAACATCATCATCATATGAAAGCCTCCTAAGTGACACACCATTTTTTTTTTTTTTTTGGAGTGAGCTATTTCGACTGCTTTAAGCCATGGTCGAAAGTAATGCACAGGGTTACTATATTCAGCCATTTTGTTTGCTGCTGAATAAACAATCTGTTGACTTCCGGTCGATAATGGACAAAAACATTGTTTCTATTGGTCCAGGGAATTCACCTTCAGATACCAACTGCATGTAACCAAACCAACTTGGACGATCTTGACAAAGATTTGGAAACATGCCAATGCACTGACAAGAAAAGTCGTTCTTTTTTGCAAGCCATTGTAGTGAACGAAGATATCACTCTTCCATTGATGGTTATAACGTGCTGATGTCAATTTCAGCATGCTAGAATTCTAAAGCAAGTAGAATTTCTTCAAAAAACAAGACAAAGAAATGGTTGTATATGCCTTTCTGTTTTCCCTAGTTTCACAAATTCTTAAAGCATCAAAAAGTAGTCAATTAACCTTACTAAGTTACAAGTATTACATCTCAAATCATCCAGAAAAAAGTAAAATTGTCACCTACCCCCTTCAATGTTTCTGAGACTTTTCCAGGTGTGCAGCATTTTTTAATTTCTTGGGAAAAATACATTTATAAAACAATTTTTAATTGTAGGGAAGCTCTAGAACTCACTTTACAGACAAAAATAGGTTACAAAAAGTCGCCATTTTTTCGCCTCCCCCTCAAATTTGGCGAGCTAAAAATCGACATAGCTCCATTAATTTTTAGACTAGGATGTTCAAATTTTGGGGATTGTCTAACCTTATCATAATCCACACTTGAACAACATTTCAGAAAAATTGAAGGGGTGGGTGATATGGCCTGGGTGATATGGCCTGGGTGATTTGACATGGAATTACCTTTACATTCTTTCCAGTTAATTTATGAAAACACTCCTCTTAGGACTATGCATGAGAAATTCTTCTACAAATTATTTCCAAATTCCCCCAAAATAACACATAATTAATTTCAGTCAAATAAGAGCTGCAATTATAAAAATGGAGAAATAAAGAAAATAAATATTGGTAAATTTGGTAATTTTTGTTTAGAAAATAAAAAATGTTGCCTTTTTAGCTACCCATACTATTTGCTTCATATCTTTTTACACTCTGAAAAGATTAAAGAGGATTTTTGATATGTTTTTTTTTTTTTTTTTTTTTTTTTTTTTACAATAAATAAGCTTTCCAACGATACCAAATTTAGCTTGGCCTTTTTTATTTCCGGGTTGGGCCTCAAAATGAACTAATTCTACTGGAATAAGAATCTTCTACCGCGATTAACACTAAAGGTCAGTGAGTAAAGGTAGCCTTGATAGTCATCAAATTGTTGCCCGGCGTCGCCACCTTATGATGTCAACGGAAATCCACGCTTCATTTATTTCTATAAATCAAAATGGCGACACATAGACTCTAGAGACAAGATTAAGATCTTTCTTTTTTAATTTTTAATTTGGACTGAATGAAAGTTAACAAGACAAAAGATTAAAGAGATTCAACAATGTCCCTCCCCCTTAGGGACTGAAAAGTAGATGGCAAAAAGTTCAAACCAATGGGTGGTCTTCGGTTGACCGCAGATTTCAATAGATACGGATCTGTTCATCCTTACATAAAAAGATGAATGAAGAAATGATAAAGAAGAGAAAGAGTGAAACAATGGTCAACATTGTTGAATCCTTATACCTCGGTTAACACGAAAGGTCATTGAGTAAACATAGCCTTGATGGTCATCAACCCCCACCATCCGGCTTCACCGCCTGGCAACTTAGACGTGTATGGAAATCCACCCTTCATCTATTTCTATAAATTGAAATCGTGACACGTAGACTCTAAATATTAAAATCTGTTTTCAAGAGAAGTTAACAAGATCAAAGGTTAAATTGATTCAACAATGTCCGACGCCAATAGGGACTGGAAAAAGGTTAAAGAAATTCGACCATGCCCCTCCCCCCACCCATGGAGTGAAAAGTAGATATTTTCTTTCACGGAAAAATAGTTTCGGAGGGGAGGGGGTAACGATGGGTTTGTTGGTCATTGAGGCTTCACCACTTAGGGATTTAAATGTTATCGGTTCATTTATTTCCATCAACTGAAGATGGCAACAAGTAGACTCAAAAGAAAATAATAAAATCTGTTGTTTTTTAAAAAATTATTCTGTGTTTTCCTTACAACTTTTATGAATTGACCAACAAGCTTAAAACTCTTAAAGTCCTATACCACCTCATTCCACCCGGCTGGAAGTCACATTAGTTTTAACTAATCAGCCCCAAACAATAGCCTTTGTTTAAATTTCATATTAAACATATGTAGAAATCTTTGATTTAAAGTAAATAATAGGTAACTTTAGATGCAAAGGTCATTTTTAGCCATTTTTTAAATATATCCTTATAGGAATGATCTGGACTTAGAAAAATCTCAACAGGATGTTAAGAGTTAAAGACGTAGTATTTGCTCGATAGTAAAAAAATGAAAGGAAGAAAAAAAAGAAAAAAAAGAAAGAATATAAATAGGGTGTGACTGTGACGTTACAAATGTTAGATCAGAACAGTAGATTTATTTGACCATTGGAAGGAGAAGTTGAGATACGATAACAATTAATATCATATCTTTGAATGAGAAAATGAAAAAAAAAAAAAAAAAAAAAGAGTCGGTCGTCTACATAGAAATTCAATAAAAGTGTCCCTTTCTTTTTAGCTAAGTAGTCGGTGAACAAGGTGGATTTAAACGGAGCCTGTATAACGCAAATTCTTGTGTAAAAAGAGGAAATAATTTGATGAACAGGAATATCATGACAAGGGAACATTAAACCCCATAATGTTAATGAATTCTTATAATTTTAAGTAAGAAAAAAGCAAGATATTTATTGAAAAGTTTAGGTAGATTTTTCAATAACTATTTTTCTGACAGAAAGAAAGAAAGAAAGCAAACAGTGAGTGTGATCTGATGAAAAAAAATATAGGAAAGGAATTGAAAGGTGGAAGGGTTAATTTGATGACGAGACAAAACATGTTTTCATTTTTTATTTCACTCGTTTTTAAAAAATATCTTTCTGTATATAGGAATATCAAACACAAAAAAACCAACAACCCCCCCCCCCGCAAAATCAAAGGGCTACACACACACACACATATATATATATATATATATATATATATATATAGAGAGAGAGAGAGAGAGAGAGACAGACAGACAGACAGACAGACAGACAGACAGACAAAGGGGGGTTAGTTTTTTGTTATTGTTTAAGAAATTTTAAGATAATACAATCATTGTAAATTTAAGAGATTCTAAATGTAACAAATATATATATATTTATATTTATATATGTATATATTTATACATATATATATATATATTTATATATATATATGTGTATATTTGGGAATAAAAGGCCTTAAATACCACGGGTATCTTGGTTATGGACTATACTCGCGAGTGGAAATGGTCCATAACCACGATACCCATGGTATTTAAGGCCTTTTATTCCCAAATAACTTTGGTCTTTTTACAATAATTAAACATTGAGCTCTCATACGGAACCTGAACTCTACAACAAACTACTGGTAGAGAATTAGGACCCACCTAGAATCACCTTGTACCAAGAAACTTGGTACCGCACCAAAGTATATATATATATATATATATATATATATTTAAGAATGGAAATGAGTAA